>VZTU01006807.1:39271-62096 GCA_013400835.1 Zapornia atra
TGGTGGCCCTGCCTGTGGCAGGGGGTTGGAGCTCTGTGATCCTTGGGGTCCCTTCCAACCCAGACCATTCTATGATTCTATGATTCAGTGACAGCTGTGACAGGAGGAGAACCCATGCTCTCTTTCCATTGCACACTCAGAGCTGCACCAGTTTGGTCACAAGATTTTAACTTGTTTTGCTAGCATTCCACAGCCAAGTTGAACCTCTGTGAGCTGCTGCCATCTTCCCAGCTCTCATAAGATAAGCATTTCATACAGTATTGATATTTTTATCTACCACAAAAGGAAATATTCCTGCAATAGCAATGGAGATCAGGTGTCAGCACAGGCACAGCACTGTGGGCACACTCAGGCTGGCTGCGTTCTCCATTAGCACAGCAGGTTGAGGGCTGGTTGCCCCTGTATTTATTCACATCCCCTGATGCTGTGAATAACACCCAGTCTTAAAATAGCTCAGGCACTTGAGGACACATTCCATATCTCCTGCTCCTAGACCTCTGAGCGGAACAGAAGTTATTTCAGATTATCATGTTGCTTTGGTATCATGAGGAAAGTACAAGCAGACTCCAAGCTGGAGTTCTGGCCATAAACAAACTGCACAGCACTGTAAGTCACCCTCTGCAAGCCACCAAGTGACCTTCTGCTTGTTCTGCCACCCTTCTTAGAGAACTTTTCCCCATCTGTGAGGTGTCTACCTGTCCTTTTCTCTACCAGTCACAAGAAAAACTGAAACATTACAGATAAAGACAAAGCTTCCCATGGCAAGGGACTGTTTCTGATACCCACCCACTTGGCCCCACACAAGAAAAGCACCCTCACTGCTTTAAGAAGCTTAATTTGTTACCACAGAAATTCATAGGCAGGTGTCAGGTGGTGCTGCAGGATGTTTCCTGCTATCCCCTCCTGCTATACCATGCTCTCCCCAATGGTCAGATCTCTTTTTATCTGAAGTTTGGTATCTGCAGCTGCTAGTGCATTAATCCTCTCAGGCAAAGGTGCCTCCACCTGCCCCCTCCCAATCCTGCAGGTGCCAAACCACCACCTTGAGATCACAGTCTCTACCCCCTTCCCCCTTGCTTATCTCCTCTATTCTAGCACACAGAAGCAAGACTCTCTCCAGCCCACCCATTCTTACAGGAGACTCAAGTGTTCAGAGAGAGAAATCTCTGAGCATCCTTGTAGGTCACTGGAATACCAGTATATTTAGCAACTATTTTTCAACAGTTTGCCCCATGCCACTCCTTACACGTGCCCTTAACACACTTTAAATGTGTAACTGAAAACCCTGCCCTAAGAGAAGGTTGCCCCCAGTTAATCCCATGCCTTTGGACAGCAGCTAGCACAGCAGCTAGACATCAGCTTGAGCACCAGAAGATCACATAAGAATGATATTAGGAGACTGTAAATGCTTGAGAGCAAATCAAGTGTTTGCCTAAGTACCCCCAGGCTTTTTTCTGACAGGAGTGCCAGGCCCTCCCCAGCCTCAGCTATGCCACACCATACCCCCTGAGCTCAGGCTCTGCACCAGCTCCTGACAAGCAGGTGGCACTGCACTCTCCAGGGCTCCATGTTCTGTGGACAAGAACTAACTGGCCAGCAAAGGCTCAGCCAACACCATCCATTCTTCTGGGTCAGGATTAGTGTCAGCCAAGGATTTCTTGCTTTGAATGCAAAGTATTTTTTCTTAAGGAGTGCAAAGCAGCCAGACTAGAAGCAATTGCAAGTATGGTGGCCTCAGCTTCTCTCTCTCCACTCTTTCAGGGCTGCAGCTGTGCCAGGAGTATTTGAGAGGGAGTTTGCAGAGAAACAAGCTGTTTGACTAGGACAGCAAGCGATCAAGGCACAGATACCCCCTGAAGGCCTCACTTCAACAGCTGCACCAGGAGCACTGAGCTGGAAGTGCCTCCTCACACCACTGAAGGACCACAATGGCCAGTCCAAAGCCCCACATCCCACTGCTGCATACCAGCACCCCCAGCTCCAAGCTGAAGATAAAGCCACTGGATTTCAGTGCACAGGCTTCCTAATAAACTGTCATTAAAGGCAAGAAAAACTGAGACCAGGACCACTACTAACAGAGCACAGTCACTATTTTGGTCAGCTAAACAACACCTGGAGAATAAGGAAACATCAGGGCAGGGACACACAAGCCTATGCAGAGCCCTGGGGATATAGCTAGATGGGTTTGGGCTGTTCACCTAAATAGGTGGCACATTTCCATATCTGGGGAAATATCAATGTGCAAAAAGGATTTTAAGCCCTTTGCTAATCTTCTCTGCACAGCAACTCTAAAAATACAGCAGCTGAAGATGCCTGAGATCACATGATGGACAGCTGAAGCACCATGCTGTAGTCACAATGAAGTTGTACTGTTAACATGCCTGATCTTCCATCCCTGAAGAAGCTGAGCTATTAGGAGAGCAATCCACCTTTTGAACCCAGCCTCCTCTTATCAAAATCAGGATCTAAACACAACGGTACCCTCTTGCTTCAGCAGAGAGTCTGAGGCAAATCAAAGATAGTTTAACTTTATTTTTCCCCAAGCCATTGCCAGAACTAGTTATTTTCTCCTCCTCTGTGATTCTGCAGAGTACAAGGTGAACAACAGAATGTCACAGTCAAATGAAAGGCATAGAGTACTTCGTACTATCTTGTTTTAATACTCTGGCTGCTAATCTGCCTGGAAGTGCCCTTACATCTCCTTGCTGCAGTAATTCTGCACTGACTAACATAAAGAAACTACATTTTGTCTCTCCCTTCTCTGCCTCTTCTTCCCCTGAAGGAATAACAGCACTATAATGCTTTCTATTAAGGGCATGCCCACCACGTTGCTTTAAGACAACCACCTCTTGGACAGGATCAAATGTATATAGAAAATTAACAGCTCTATGAAACCACTCCCTCCCTTCTTTTAAGCCCCACTGGGATTAACACTGGTAGGCAGAACCAGCTCACACTTCCTGCAAATCCTCCAGCCCAAGCCAGCCAGCACGTCATGCCAAATCCCAGCTTGGGCTCCTTTCCTACCATGATCAGCATCCTGCATTGACTTCACACCAGATGGGACCAAAGACAATCCCCAAGGAGCTGCACAGCTGCAGGAGCTGTCTGGGCAAGACAGAGCACTGCATACACCTCCTTCACTAAGCAAACTACCCCAACAACCCAATTCACAATAGTTGTTTTCTTCATGTTTCAGATTAGCATGCTCTCTTCATACCCAAACCAACAGCTCAGGCCACATTCAATCAGTTCTGATCAAACTCTCCAAAATATTTTGCTTAAAAATAGTTGTATTTGAGGGCACCTAAAATGTAAAAAACCAAAACCAGTCATCCAAAAAAACATTTAGATACAGATGGCAGCCTGAAGCAGTAAGAAAATTCAAATAAGTAGAAAATGAATGGAAAAATGAGTGAAAGAACTTCTAGCTAAAAATAATAGGGGTGGGCAACAGGGACAGGGAGGGGATTGTCCCTCTCTGCTCTGCCCTGGGGAGGCCCCAGCTGGAGTCCTGTGTCCAGAGCTGGGGCCCCAACACAAGAAAGATGTGGGGCTGTTGGAGAGGGGTCAGAGGAGCCACGAGGATGCTCAGAGGGCTGGAGCAGCTGCCCTACAGAGAGAGGCTGAGGGAGCTGGGCTGGGTCAGCCTGGAGAAGAGAAGGCTGTGGGGGGACCTCATTGCAGCCTGCCAGTCCCTGAAGGGAGCAGAGAAACAGGAGGGGAATCAACTTTTTAGAAGGATAGATAATGGCAGGACAAGGGGGATGGATTAAAGCTAAAGGAGGGAAGGGTTGGATGAGATCTTAGGGGGAAGTGTTTTCCAGAGAGAGTGGTGAGGGGCTGGAACAGGCTGCCCAGAGAGGGGGTGGGTGCCCCATCCCTGGGGGTGTTCAAGGCCAGGTTGGATGAGGCCCTGGGCAACCTTGTGTATCTCCAGGCCTGGAGGTTGGTGGCCCTGCCTGTGGCAGGGGGTTAGAGCTCTGTGATCCTTGGGCTCCCTTCCAACCCATGCCATTCTATGATTCTATGAAATAAATCAAAACATGGAGGAGAGTCCCGACAGATACTGGAGCTTTCAGCAGCATCATACTGTTCCCCAAAGAGGGGCGATTGTGCAAGGCTGCAGGGAGTGTGTGCAGCGTGCCAGGGAGGGGGCTAAAGGAGCTGACAAATGATTAATCACACCCAGTAACAATTAATCAACAGTGAGACAGCTGACTAGGAAATCAATAAGGACCACTGTGACCAAAGCTTTGCCCTGCAATAACAAGGTCTGGCCAGCAATCTCCTGGGTGGTGAACCTGAGTGGCCAAGCGTTACAGGACCAACACTGGCAGGCAAAAATACCCTGTGAGAAGAGAGTCTCTGAGGACAATGCAAGGAAGCTACTCTTATGTGTCCTAAATTGTTGGCCACATACACAATGACCGGTACAAAGAAAAGCATCTGTGAGAAGAGATTGCCCTGAAGGTCAGCCAGATGCCAAACAAGAACACAAGCATCAAAACAATAAAAAACAAGTTACACTCTAAAGCCTCACAGCCACAGAGAAGAGGGGAATTTACTCTGCAATCCCCCTACTTCACCTGCTTAACCCCTTCCCCTCCAGAGCACAGGGCTCCTCCCCAAGTCCCACACCTTCCTCTTGCCAGTGGTTTTCAGACCACTCCCCCTCCCTGTTGTCTCCTGCAGACCAACAATAACTGTATCACTGCTGTTTCCTATGTGATAGAGAGAGCAGGGCCAGAGGCTGGGATCCTCTAACAGCTACTCCTGTTTCTCCTCAGCAGGCTTCAACATTCTTTTCCAGCAAGTGACCTTGAAATCAACGACACAACAGAGGCCTTATGAATCCAAAACAAGAGGGGCTTTGGTGTTGACAAATTATTGCATGAAACAAAACACCTCAAAAGCCAAACTTCCCTGCACAAGTTGAGGCTCCTGGCAGCTTCTTCCAGCTCAGGATCAGCTGGGTCCTGAGTGGTTCTAAGGTGTTCCAACAAGAGGTAGTTTTTCTTTGATGATCTAGTTTCAAACCATAATATTCTAGAGGGAATGTTATCTTCTGTCTTGGGGTTGCCAGGGCAGTGCTTCTGGCTTTTTCCCCACACCAGCCACCTAAGGGAGGTGATTCCTCAAGCTCCTCACAAAGCAAACAGGCAAACTGGTTTGGACCCTGGAGTATTGTGCCCAGTTCTGGGCTCCCTGGGATAAAAAAGCCAGGGAGCTCCTGCAGAGAGGCCAGAGGAGGCTGAGGAGATGCTGAAGGGCCTGGAGCATCTCCCCTGGGAGGAAAGGCTGAGTGAGCTGGGGCTGTTCAGCCTGGAGAGAAGAAGACTCAGGGGGGACCTGATTAATGTTTCTCAATCTCTGAAGGATGGGATGCAGGGGAAATGGGCAGCCCCTTGTCAGTGTCTGTGGGGACAGGACAAGGGGCAATGGCTGCAAATTAGAGCATAGGAAGTTCCCCCCCAAGCTGGGGCAGAACTTTTCCCCAGTGAGGGTGAGGGAGCCCTGGGACAGGCTGCCCAGGGGGTGTGGAGTCTCCATCTCTGGAGAGATTCCAGCCCCGTCTGGACGCCGCCCTGTGCAATATGAGCTGGGGAGCTGCTTTGGCAGGGGGTTGGTCCCCATGAGCTCTGGGGGTCCCTTCCAACCCCTGTGATTCTGTGATTCTATCAGCAGGCAGATCCTTTGCTGGAGTAAATGTAAAGAGAGTTTGTGTGCTCAATGGTGCTGTCCATGAAATCACATAGAAACTTGCCAAGCTATTTTGGAACAGCAGCTGGCAGGAGCACGTTCATCTTCTACTCAATATGTGATCCTCTGAAGTGGCTGCATGGACATCCTGTCTTTAGGTTTGGTTGGTTGGTGCTTTGAGGGGTTTTTAAATACTGGCAGGGCTTCCTTTGTGATGGCACCATGGAGATGTGCTGGCTTTCAGATTTGAGGAAGAGCACAGGAAGGGACAACTATGGACTGACACCTGTATGATACCATGATGAACTCTAGAGACACCTTCATGAGTGTAACAGCTTGGTTGTTAGGGCAAGTTATATTGTATAGAACACAAGGACACTAAACTTCTATGAGCTTCCTGTAGGCAGAAACTGTTACACTCTGCATTAAGCAAAGGTTACAAGTTCATCCTTGCACTAAGAGGTAAGCCACTCCCAACTTTCACCAGCAGAGTATAAGTCTGGATTAACAAGATTCTTCAAGGTCATTTTACAGCCACGTGCGTTTGCCAGGATAAAGGAAGAAAATGTACAGTTACATTCAGATGAGTGGGAAATGAGGAGGAGACACCAGGCTTTGAGCTGAGGATGTCCAGATCATCATCCCTTTGAAAAGAAATTATAAGAAGCAAGAGAAGACCCCTCATCACTTCCAAGTAGAAGTGGATGCATTTGGACTAGTTTTGGAGCAGCTCTAAGGACACATAATTCTCTCTGTGCAGATTTGGGTGTTTTCAAATGATGGCCTTCTAGGACAACAGTAGTTATTTCATCCTGCAATCCCTCCTCCTACTCAGTCTCAGTGCTGAAGGGAACAGTCTGCATGGGTACTCACCAGACACAATAATCCATTTACTTTGTAACTGCTAGAACAGATAACAGCTTCTTGCTAGCCACAGCAGTGCAAAATAAAATGCACATGGAACAGTTAGGAAAGGGGGAGGATCAGATGGGGATTTGGGGTTCAGAAACGCACTGAAGTCAGGGAAAGGGTACTTTGTTTTAAGGAGGTGCAGAGCATCTGCAGAGCAGCAGAAAGTCTTTGAGGCCTGAGAAAAAAAACCCACCACCACACCTTTGGTGGAAAGAAAAAAGATTTGTCAGTGAGAGGTCCACTGGACCACAGTGCCCAGCTACAAACATTGACCCAGTGTTACAGCTCCCTGGACCACAGCCAGTAGTTTGCCTCATTTCTTCAGATTTTGCTGAAAGAAACAATTCAGGGAGCAGCAGCTGTCTGTTACAACACAGGCACCACCGAGTGACACAGCAAACCCAGGCCATGCCTTGCAGCTGCACCAAGCTAACTCAGGAAACTACCAACATGCCTGACCTCCTGTCTGAGAAACAGAATCCCATTCAAGCTATGCTGCTGTAGCCTTCTCTTCTGCTCACAGGTGAGAAGAAACTTGGTGGTAGAACAGTTTGAGTCACAAACACTACAACACATGAGCCTTCAGAAATAGCCATGGAAGCGATGCCTTGTCCAGGAACCACTGCTAGCTGCTCAGACACATCTGTGCACTGTGGAAAGAGACAGACACACCGAAACAGGAAGGCAAGGAAGCAGACATCTGGGGTGACTAACACCTTAAAGAGGGAAATGGGATAATAAAGTGTTGTACCACACACTCACTACTCAGGGAATCACCCCAAAAATCAAAAAGGCTGGCTTACAAAGTGATGCCAGAAGCTGCTTTGAGAATTTATACAAACAGATCATAATTCAGGGTCAAACTTGTGTGGATCACTCTGCTTAGCAGGTTAAAAAAACCCCACCAAAACATGCTGGTTGAGATGTAACAGTTGATGATGGTTCTACATTTTCTTACTCTTTCAGTCCCTGCTCAAGAGCCTCCCATTTAGCTATTGTACTTTGACATTCAGTAGGAGAGAAGGATCTTTGAGTTACTACTGGAAGGTTAGAAAGTGGCAATACCTCCAGCTATGTCATGTCTCTGCTACAGGGCACCTGAACTACTGCTTAAAGCTCATCCATTCCAGCTCTAGACTGCACTGATCAGATTAAGCTTGAGACACAACTCATCCTTCATGGAAATAAGCCTCCATGTTGCAGCTGGAGAAGGAGATTAAAGAGAACAGGGACCACCCTGTGCAGTCTCTTTGAATTACTGTAAGTTTTCTCCCCATCTCATACACGATGTCAACTCCATCCACTCCTAAACCAGTCTTGCCCACAAATAGCATCTTAACAGTGGCAAGACAAAGTTATCAGAGACTCACAGGATCCCCCCCAAGACACTAAGCAGGCCAGACGTGTAGATGTCGCCAGGAATTCTCCAGAACTCTGACTAAATAAGCAGTTCTTCCATCTGCTTCCAGCAGCTGTGGCACACAGCATTCAAACAGTTCTTTACTCATTTGAGGGGAAACATCCCACACCAAAACCTCATAGGAAACGTCAGCTCTTTGCTCAGCCTGACTATTGCTCACACACAACCTGCCTAATAGCAGGAGGAGGTGGTGGCAGGGCACGGGGACCAAGCACGTGAATACAGCTGTGAGGAATCATCCCAGCTGACACAGAGATCGTTACTTTCAGTCTCCTGTTGCCAAATGCTTCTCAGCAGCAAGATGATGGGATATTTATAGTGTACGTTGACAGCTTGGTTTCAAACCATCAAGTCATACTGAAGCATCTTGTCTTGAGTCAACACTAAATCCTCTCTAAGTGCATAAAATATTAACCCAGTAGCTTCTGACATTTGCAACAAGTTTACCTTAAAAACATGACCAAAAAATATAGCCAAGGGACACTGCCTTCTTTGAAATAACCAGCACAGACCGTGGCTGGAGATACCACCATCCACACTCAAAGACAATTTGTCTGCACTCAAGAGGCAAGTTCTACATACAAACAATCCTACCAGAGGGTAGATTGTGTTTTTCAGGGGAGCATCCATCTCTTAACTACTGTTCAGATTATTATCCGGACATTTCCTGACATGTATGACATGGATTGAACCCTAAAGAATGACTATTTTAAAGTGTTTCCCCCCTGCACACCGATTCTCTCTCAATCTCTAGGGTACCATCAACCAGAAATATCATTTCAGACAGTATCTGAAAACTGTATTGTTATCTATGTCACAGCAGCTCCAAAGAACTTTCAAGCACTGGGCACGCTGCAAAGCTCTACCCCATGTCATCTGCAGCTATCCAAGGACACGATGGGCAGCAGGCCACTGCAGGAAGCTCTGGCACTCCTGCAACAGCTCAGCTCCAACCTCTTTGGCTACTCTGCAGAGCCCTCTGATCAGCTGCACCATCACTGCTGCTTCAGAGAGAATCTAGCTGCCAAAAATCACTCCAGTCTCCCTGCAGCAAGCGCTGCTCAGTTCATGCTTGAAAGCAGAGGCTATGAACTGACATCAAATATTTTAGTTAAGATCCTACTTTCCTTTATTTGGCAGGTCCATATGCAGATATTCCAGTCTGTAATTACAATTAAGTAGAGAGGAACCCCCAAAAGTGTATTCTGTGCTGCAGGCACTGTGAGATAGTGCACTGTACTTGACCTCCACAGCCAATCTGCACATCTTACGTAGCAAGACAGCAGCAGCCTGAGACCTGGGTGAGCTGTGAACACACACATTGAACTTGCCACTCTAAACAAACCCACAGAGCTAACGTGATCCTTGCTAGACATCAGTCTGCTGCTATGTTACACTGCTTTCCCACGCCATTTTATCTGCTACCAGTGTGTCTTGCAAGCTGTTTGGGCCATGCTGTGGTGCACACCCAGCAAAAGAAGGCTCCAAAGTTCTGTTCCAAAAGCATCACCACATCAGTCAGCAACATACTGAATCCTTTGAGACACCACAGCATTAGAGAGGAGAGCATGGATGGCAGAGCAGGATTTAAACAGTCTCTCTATACACTCAATATACTAAATGTAACAGAAAGAAGTCATTAAATTAAGCTACTTAAAGATCCAGCATCTTAACCACAATGCATGTTGATGCTGAAAAGGCACAAACAAAGATAAATTTTGAAGAGGTGTATGGAAAGCAATTCTAGCTGTCAGAATCTGAACCTCAGTGTTCAGTTTTTTCCTCCTGCAGCTAAACCTGACAGCTGCAGTAGCACAGAGCTGCTTGAATTAGACTGTGTATACAAGCCTCCCAATGCTGTTGGCACAAAAGGATGTTGGGACACTTGTGAAAGAAGTGATGCATTTTGATTTTAGTCGTACTGGATGTTTGGCTCTTGCACATAACTGGGGGCCAGATCCTCAAATGCTGTAAATGAGCAAAACTTTAGTGACTGCAAAGCAGCTCTGTCAGTGTGCAAATAGCCAGTGTAGTCTAGGCTGAGCTGCTGGTGAATTATTCAGGGGGGAGAACGAGGACCCCTGTCAAATCCCAGTGACTGTGATTGAGACTGCTTCAGTAGCACCAGGCACATGAGAAACGCATCTCTCAGGACCCATGGATGATGGCTTTTGATGGGCTACAAGCCTGTGTTACAGGATAAGAGTGTAACGATGACAGAAGGAATACTTTTTGCTGCTTACTCCATGTGAAGTAATTTCTGTCTCTAAATAAACCTACATTTGTAGCCTGAACTAAATTTTCCACCCAGCTTGTTAGCGCCTCCAACACCCAAACTGTGCTGAGAAGAAACAAAAGCACAGACCACTACTTTCCTACTTTATCTTACCTGAAAAATTCCAGATCAACTAAATGCAGAGAACACCAAATGACTGCTAAAAACTAGAGCAAGAGAGTTTCAGAGCTCCTTGGAAGTACAGGTGGCAGGCCAGGACCTCAGGTAACCAAGCTTTCTCTCCCAGACACAGGCAGGGGAATGAATCACAAGCTGCCACCTGACAAATCTACTAGAGAGTCTGAGTGATGCTCAAGGTAAGAAATGCCATGCACCCACAGAACCACCACCCCCCCCATCCCAAACTGGCATCGCACATAGCAGAAGTACCCTAGACCGAAGAGTGCCACTGGGCCAGTGCAGTGAGAAACACAGGCCACTGCTGTTCACAGAACTGGCTCTCAGCTGTGTGTCAGCACACGCCGTGGGGAGCACCACGGAATGAGGTCAAGCAGAAAGCAGCACTGACTCACTTTGTGCACATGTGGGACTCAAGAGCAGTTTCATCTTAAGCATGAAGCGAGCTGGCACACGCAGCGAGAGCTGATGCTGCTGCAGACTTTCAGGTGCCTGACCTTTGCTCTGTCTTTTCAAAACTGGGAAATATTTTTAGATAACAGTAGTGAACCTCTCAGAGGCTGCAAATATAAGGCTGATATCCTGTATGCAGTAAAATTAAATACCATTTACATACATACATTTTTTTCCACATATATATAGCATTTTAGCAAACCCAACAAAGGTTGTTCGTTAGAAGAGTCCTCCTTTCTCAAATGATTTAAACAGAGAATGATCTCTCCTGTCCAGATTCACAGTAGTTGCTTTCACCTGCTTTGTTCCTAATCTGTACTTGCACTAAAAGATCAAAACAGTTGATTAAGGTTGTTGCTTAAAGAACCTCCTAGTTCTGCAGAGCTTTTATTTCATAGAAAAGACAGAATCTCAGACAGTAAAATGACAAAGGATGGATTTGGTTCGAGGTGCAAAACCCCCAAGTACCATATTCTCTTTTCCAGGATCTGCATCCTTTGACATTCCCTTGGCACCAGACCATGCAGAAAAGCCCCTTGCTTGCAGCAGAAACCATCAGTTGCTATTAGCAGACATAAGAGCTGAACATGGAGTGCATTAGAAGTGTGGTGAGGAGAGCAGGCAACTGACAGAAGTGACATCATGAAGTCTTCATTTACACCACTGCTGCAGCAACTCAGACTGTACATCCAGTATGGAGCACTACCTAAGAGTCCCTGGGGGGGGGGGCATTTTGAATCTGTCACTTTAGGAACCATCCTAAGCATACCCAGTGTAACTATGAAGTATGTGGAGATGGCAGATCATAGAATTGTCTGGGTTGGAAGGGAGCCCAAGGATCACGGAGCTCCAACCCCCCTGCCACAGGCAGGGACACCAACCTCCAGGCCTGGAGCTACACAAGGTTGCCCAGGGCCCCATCCAACCTGGCCTTGCACACCCCCAGGGACGGGGCACCCACCCCCTCTCTGGGCAGCCTGTTCCAGCCCCTCACCACTCTCTCTGTAAAAAACTTCCCCCTAATATCTAATCTAACCCTTCCTTCCTTTAGTTTAAATCCATCCCCCTTGTCCTGCCATTATCTACCCTTTTAAAAAGTTGAATCCCCTCCTGTTTCTCTGCTCCCTTCAGGGACTGGCAGGCTGCAATGAGGTCCCCCTCCAGATGTCCATCACGGGTGCGAAGGGCTGAGTGCACTACTAAAATCAACAAGAACAAGAGTCCCTGCTACTTGCAAAGCTAAAACTATCCTATCTAACCTAAAACCTCATTGGCAACAAAGAATTTTAAATACACAATCACTTTCTGCTTTGTTCCTGTACTACTCTGCATTTTGGACTTGCTCACCCAAACCAAATTCTCTCCACAGGAGAGAAGGCTCTCAACAATGTACCTCAGAGGAAGTTATCACTTAGGAGCTGTGTGCCAGAATGTCCTGTCTTTCTGCATTTTTCCCTATTGTAGCATTTTGGTAAAAAAAACCCAACAAACCAACCAACTTTTAGCTTTAAAACCACAACTGCTACACAAAGAAGACAAAAAGTATGCATACACTTGCTGATTTTCTTGGCTGTGAAATCAAATCAGGAGACATAGGCAACCTCAAACTTGCTGATGTAATAGAAAACAAGATCAGGCAGAGAGGGGCATGGACAACCCATCTGAGGGAACAGCTCTGTTTAAAAGACCACACACACAAAATGATAAAATGGAAAGGAAAAAACATGACAAGATAAGAAAACATAACAAGTGTCAAGGTTCTTTTCAAGGGATAAAAGTGTCAGGCTCTGGTTATCATTTGAAGACCATAGCTATTTTGATCCTTTAATGCAAGTACAGATTAGGAACAAAGCAGGTGAAAGCAACTACTGTGAATCTGGACAGGAGAGATCATTCTCTGTTTAAATCATTTGAGAAAGGAGGACTCTTCTAACAAGGAAAAAAATCAGAACTCCTGAATGACTAGAGGAGACTTTGTTAGCCAGTTCCTTTTTAATTCCTCAGATGCGCAGGACTCGTAAAGAGAACAAGGAGGAGAATGTGGTCCTCCTTCTGAGGACTCAGAAGATACATCAGATCTTCTACCTGCAAATGTGGGAACACAACCTGCAAGAAGTATTAGCAGGCAGCAGAGGTCAATGCAGACATACATACAGAACGACAGAGGTAGTAACAGTAAAAGCACCAGCTCATCTGTCCAGGGCAGCCCCGTGCTGTCTAGAGGATGAGCTGCACCCACACACACCTAGCACAAGTTGGAGGAAGATCCTGTGCTCCTGGTGGTAGGGCCCAACCAAAGGCACAGGAACCACAGTGTGCTGAAACACACAAGGCCAGGAAGCACTGGCAATGACAATCCTATTTCTCAGGCCTTCCACTCTTAATGAAGCATGCACTGTTTTTTATAATGGGGTGCAAGCATCCAAGGTTCTGAGGGGAAAATACTTTTGCTAATGAATCCTACTTGCCCCATGATATAGCCTGAACAGACCACAGGGAGTATGAGCCTCCCCATTATACAGATGAAGAATCAAGCAAAAAGGTATCTGGCTGAACAGTGCAGAAACACCCATGAAATCAACAGCTGGCTTGAGGTTACCCACATGAATTCTGCTTTCCTACCATTAACCACAGCATGAGACCTCAGCACCCCAACGGTTCACACAAAGCATTTGAGGGGAAAAGATGTAAGCAGCTGAATATCAGGTTCCCAGTACTGAGGAAGCTGCTGTCAGTTTTATGGTGAAGCAGATTAACAGCAACGCCTCGTGATGAGGAGCAAAACAGCTTCACTGTACGCCCACTCTCCCTGCAAAACTTCCAGCAACTGACAGCTAGCACCTGACAGCTCTGTGAAACCACTCTGCCTCCACACAAATGGAAGACACCATCTGAGCACATCAAATGCAGTAACAAAGTCTGCATCCAACCCAGCCTGCGTGGACTACCACTGGAGTGGCACACTACTTTGTAATGTTATAATAAAGCAAATCCTGCTGTGAACACGTTTTCACAGGACATTAGAGTGGGACTGGGGGCTCTATATTCAGCTTCCTACTCCACTACACAGCTCTTTTGGTGACCCTGGAGAAGTGACTTGGTCTACATAAAGAGGGCTATTAGCTTTGCTAAGGCCATAGGAACCGAGCACTCAAAGCATGACATTTACAATTCCAGCCCTGAAATCCCAAGAAATGTTAAGTTCCATTATGCTGTAAAACTGAAAGCAAATAAGACTAAACCACTTGAAAAATAAACCTATCAAACCCTGGCCTTCAGGCATTCTGCTAACAAGCTTACAAAGGATTTGTCTAAAGGCAGCCCTCCTATATTAGCAGCCAATCTATTGGCAAGCATCTGGTGTTAGGTTTATCCTGCTAATACAGACAACAGGAATGCAGAGAGGTATGTGTAAAGTAAAGACTATCAGCATCTTCATACCAAAGACTGGTATCTTACTCTAATACAGGATGCACACAGAAAGCAAAGAACACAGCCAGGAAAGTTTCACTGCCACAGAAGTCAGCCCCAGCCGGGTTGGGGCACTTCTACAGCTTGTTACTGGCTTAGCAGTTAATGAAAAGGGCAAACTGGGATAAGACTCGAAAGAGAAAGGGGGTGGAGATGGGGATCGGCAGGGGGGAGCCCAACTGTCAAGATGAAAGTGTTTCTTTTGATAACCATAGGGCAAAGTGAATAGCACCTTCTCTCAGTTAAGGAACTATCAAACATAGTGTGGCCAGTAGGTCTGGGGAGGGGATTGTGCCCCTGGACTGGGCACTGGGGAGGCTGCACCTCGAGTGCTGGGCCCAGTTCTGGGCTCCTCACCATCAGAAGGACAGGGAGGGCCTGGAGCGAGTCCAGAGGAGGGCAACAAGGCTGGGGAAGGGGCTGGAGGGCAAATCCTCTGAGGAGCAGCTGAGGGAGCTGGGGGTGTTCAGCCTGGAGAAGAGGAGGCTGAGGGCAGACCTTCTCCCCACCTCCCCTGCCCTGCCAGGAGGGTGCAGATAGGTGGGCAATGGTCTCTTCAACCAGGGGACAGGAGATGGGACAAGGGGCAATGGGCTCAAGCTGCCCCAGGGCAGGGTCAGAGCAGCTGGGAGGGAAAAGTTCTTCCCTGGCAGAGTTGTCAGGGCCTGGCCCAGGCTGCCCAGGGAGGGGCTGAGTCCCCTTCCCTGGGTGTGTTTAACAGAGGGGAGATGAGGTGCTCAGGGCTCTGGTTTAGCTTAGGATGGGAATGGCTGGACTGGATGATCTTAAAGGGCTTTTCCAACTCTGTGATTCTGTGATTCCCAGTTAGGACCAAACAAAAACTCTCTCCCCAAGTTACAATGACAACAATAGAAGACTGGAGACCGTTTTGGCTAAACCAAATCTTACAGCATTTACTTCCCAGGAGTTCAGAAGAGGCATGCAAAAGGAATGCCATGTACTACATCAGGCTCTCCTTTCCATTCATGGGAGTGATGTCAGCCACCTGAAATGACTATAGCTTCCCATCTTTGTTCTTGACCTCAAACAGACTAAAGAAAACTGGCACCCTTGTTCAGCAGGGAAGAGACACAGTGGAGAAAGCAGCAAAGCAGCAAACACCAAGTTTTGGGGATCCCTACTGTAGACTGAAATGCCCAACAGACTACAAAACAAAGCCTTGCAAGTGTCTACTAGAAAGCATTCCAGATAAATACCGAAATGCTCAGGGTTGCCCTTGAAATGCAGATAGCAAACCCTTCAGAAGAGCATTTCACTCATGCCTTGAAGAACAGTGATACAGTCCAGAATATCATAAACGTCTTTAAACTCTACCTAAGGAAGCTGCTATGGTCACATTAGCCTTCTGCATCACCAGCAAAAGAAGCTTCAGTTACACCCCTCAAGCACCTTGGAGAAGTTACAGAATTTGGAGAAAGACCTTCCAACACTTCAATCACAGAGTCAACAGGGAAGTACAGACACTACCTAAGAACTTTTCCTAAAGTTTTCCAGCTTTTAACCAAATCAAAAGACTCAGTATGACTTAGAATCAAGTCCCAGATACATACATCCTACAGTATTGACTAGGCTTGGACCAAGGGAGATTCTGAACTAAATAGCACATAGTCAAAAGGCAAAGACAGTGTCTGGCCACAAACTGACCCTGCCTACCCAACCATCACAAGTTTTTTCCTTCCTTGTGAAAGGATCACAGAATCACAGGGGTTGGAAGGGACCCCCAGAGCTCCTGGGGTCCAACCCCCTGCCAAAGCAGCTCCCCAGCTCATATTGCACAGGGCGGCGTCCAGACGGGGCTGGAATCTCTCCAGAGATGGAGACTCCACACCCCCTGGGCAGCCTGTCCCAGGGCTCCCTCACCCTCACTGGGGAAAAGTTCTGCCCCATCTTGGGGGGGAACTTCCTCTGCTCTGACTTGCAGCCATTGCCCCTTGTCCTGTCCCCACAGACACTGACAAGGGGCTGCCCATTCCCCCTGCATCCCATCCTTCAGAGATTGAGAAACATTAATCAGGTCCCCCCTGAGTCTTCTTCTCTCCAGGCTGAACAGCCCCAGCTGTTCACTCAGCCTTTCCTCACAGGGGAGATGCTCCAGGCCCTTCAGCATCTCCTCAGCCTCCTCTGGACTCTCTCCAGGAGATCCCTGGCTTTTTTATCCCAGGGAGCCCAGCACTGAACACAACACTCCAGGTGGGGCCTGCTCAGGGCAGAGCAGAGGGGGAGGATCCCCTCCTGTGACCTGCTGCCCACACTCCTCTTGATGCCCCCCAGGATCCCATTGGCCCTCTTAGCCACCAGTGCACACTGCTGGCTCATAGCCATATAACTATAGAAGTTGTGTTTTGTTGAGATTTTTCTCTCTCATGACTAAACATCCTCTCTTAAAATAGTGAAATGTTGATTCTTATTCTTCATGGAAAATGGAAGAAAGGACAAAAAGATACTAAGTGCTAAATGTCTGTTCCCACAGCCTACCCATAAGGTTGGCAAAACTGCAGTTCCCTACCTCCCACTGGCCTGAGGTTGCAGCCCTTAGCAGCTGGAAAGTCAAAGTGCTGAGTATTACTCACCGCCATGACAAGCTCAAAAGGGTATTTGTAGACTCGAACTGGGGACTGGTATTTCTGCACCATTTTTACTACACACCTGTAACAAAGAAATTGGAACATTTTAGATCCCTTACACCAAATACCACTTTACATTCTAGTGATTTTCACAAACAGACCTTACTAGAAGCCTTTAATCTACCACACAGAGAGAGAGGTGAAGACATTAGGTAGAATATCTTGCCCAGCAAGTCAGTGGCAGAGACAGAACAAAAAGCAGGTCTCTGGAGTCCCAGTGCAGTGCTGTGTCCAGCACATGGTCATGTTCTTTGCTGCTTCCCAACACTACTGCAGTGAATTCAACTTAGAGCTCCAACAAAACTCATAAAGCACAAAGAGATGCAAAGCCAGAATCAATCATACTCTGGAGAAGGAGCTTTGCAAAGCTTAGACAGCAGTTCTCCCCCATCCTCCATCCCCCTTTTCTACATTACATTTGTACTCATTATGCAAAACCCCCCTTGTGGAAAGTTTCCATGGCTTCCCATATCTTGGTGTTTTGAATGCTTTTGTGCACAAAGTAGCATTCAGCTGTTTTAACCCACTAAAAGAAAGGAAAAGGAAACAGCAGGCTTAAAGAACATGCCTGATGCTAAGCTAGCAATCACATCCCACTGACTGGATGCCCACTGCTTCCAGCTGAACTAAGGAAATAACTGCATGTGATAGAAACAATTCAGTTCTCAGCATTTCGTTTCTCCTAGCCACCTCTCACTGTTTGCATCAGGATTCCTCCCTCAGATTCTCTTGCAAGGGTTTTAACCCTCAAACACACATCAGTAACCAGCATCCCAAGGAAGTACATCAACCATTAAAAAAAAAAACCACCAACAAAAAAGGTTATTAGGCTGTTTTCTGCAATTCCTTTAGGTTCTTTTATATCCTTCCTATTAATGCCAACTATGAACAGCAGAAACAGAAGAGACTGGACAACTGGTTTGAGACACTGTGCTGATTCCACCCCACTCAAATTCCACTGCTGAGCAGACACAGCCTTCGGCAGCGTGACGCAGTGTAGCACTGAACTCGACAGAGCATTAAGACAACTTATCCCTGACATTTCAAGCCCTAAAATGGAGGGGAAATGTGAATTAAAAGGCAAATGGCAGTATTTTTCTTCCTCAGAAAGTCTGCTGTAAAATGTTGTTACACAGCAATACCTAAGCAAGTAAGAAGGGAAGAAAACTTTCTAAAAGTTTTGAGTACCTGAGAACAGTGAATGTTTGTAGAAGGGTCTTGCAATCAGCTACTCTGCAAAGGATCACATTACCCAAGGAGACACGTTCAGGACTTGCTGGATCTCTAGGAGTCTTACTAGTACTAAAAAGCCAGTCCACACAGAACGAGTACATGCAGAAAGAATGCATCAGCAGAGCATCCAACTCCAACTGAAGCGAGCGGAGCAGGGGCAAGCAAACACCCAGGAAGCCCAGGCTGCTATCACATAACAGATACCCGAGCCAAGAGGCACGGGGCACCTTGTAACGCAATGCTGTAATATGATTATGCAAGTGCAATACCTAGGCTGGGCAGGAACCCTCTGAGAAAGTGCAAATATAGCAAAAGAAGCCTTGTCAAACGTATTTAGCTTTGATCTTGCTCCCCATTCTGACCTCGCCTGCTAAACCAGGAATTCCCGCACCTCTGTGGGAGGGGGTCATGGATCTCTATGGGAGGAAGTCTCAGGACAGACCAGTCAGCCTAGAATCACAGCCCAGAAACAAACTCACCAGTAACAGAACAATGAGAGGGCACATGCTGTAGTTCAACAGCCTTAGCCACGCTGCTTGGACATATCTGTAGCTCCTGAGGAGCTGCAATACCCAACTGCCATGAATTTACTGCCCTGTGCTTGTCTAGTTGAGGAAAGTTTGAGAAAGAGAGCTTGTGACTACCACACCGCTGGGAAACTGTGGAAGAAAGACAGCTGATAGCTCACAGATGCCCTAGAAACCATTCATACCTTGGGCAAACTGCAGTGGCAGACCTTCTACACCCTCTCTTCAGAACAGAGCTGTGAGACAGACATTCTGCTTCTCAAAGCAAGAGGGACTCCAGCTGTAACTCCTGGAGGGAAAAAAGAGAAATCAGAACAGGCAGTGAAAGGTAGTTACTTGGTGCACACAGATAAAGGTGGATGGTTTGCACAGATAATGACAGAAGGTTTTCAGGTGTTACCACTGGACAGCTGGGGCATATTAGCTGCAGACATGAATCCTCAGAGGGCTTTAGAACCGGAGAGACAGACATATTGTTGAAGTCCACTTAAATTATAAACAGACTATGTTCAACTGCCTCATAAAGAAAACCAGAAGGAAAGTAGAGAACGTCTGCTCCTCAAGCACTCATCATACCACTTCAACCTCTACAGGGGCCCAGGCTACCTGTTCTGCTTCGTGTTTGCATCTGGCTAAAGATGTCAGGAAACAGCTCAGCCAAAGAGTGGTGACTCACTAAACTGCAGCTTGGTCACTTAGAAACCCCAACCCACAGCTACAGACCCACTGCCATTCATTGGGGAACACCAAGGAAAGGCATGATGTCAGGCAGCCAAGCACTGGAGCTGCCAATGTATTTATTGAATTATTTATTGTATTATCTAGCTAATAATCTCTTTAACCATCCCAATTAGATATTAAAAGTGGTTTCAGTTATTGCACACCTGAACACAGCAAACAGCTGCAGCCACCACACATCACAAAGCATTCTGTGACACACAGACAGCAGTGCCAACAGCAGAGAGACTCGAGGGCCTGCAGCTCCCTGAAGAGCCCAGCTGGCTTGTGCACCCCCTTTTGCTACCACCCACACAGGGAGGCACAGATGAACCGAAGCCTACAAGGCAGAGAGTTCATTATAAGCTTGAGATACACCAGCTGGCACTGTACTGGGGAAGGAGGGCATGGAAGGGGGTATGGAGAGAAAGGATATGACCCCCTGATGGAACTCACATTCCCCTGCTGTCACTTTGGTAGCATTTCAGAAAAAAGGAGAGTTCTTAACAAGAAGGGGTGTACACACAGCATGCAAAGCTACTGCTCCATAGCAGCTGAGCTTGAAGGCTGTGAGGGCTCCCATGAGGAATACACATCACTACACACAGCAAAGGGAAGAGAGGCAGTGATATTAACTGCATGTTTCCATTTTATTTAGAATCATCCACTACATACCTGAGGGATTTTCCATATGCTTAGCTTTTATCCTGTTATTTATGGAGAGGCTTACTTGACAGAATACAGCCAGATGGTTGGAAATCAGAAATTGGGTCTGTATATTTAACAAACATACAGCCCTGAACCAAAGCCCCCAACCCTTGCATCTCATCCAGTCTCACAGGAACCCATGCAGCCCTTCCCACATTAGAGCTGCCTGTTGGATGGAGAAACTCAGCAACAAGTGACTTTATTAACTTCTCCCACCTGTGGTGACTTCTTTTCATCTGGAAAGGAACAAAGCTGCTTTTTTCTTTTTTTTTTTGCTTTGTTTTTGACAAAGAAGTGCTGAAAATAGCAGAATTCCAAACTTCCTCAAATACTGTTACAGCACATGAAAGGCAGCCACAGCACCCAGCTAGGTTAATATTTCCAGTTAGAAAGAGGGGCAGTCTGTGGAGCTGTACAGTCCTTCCTCCCCACTTTTTAAGTAAGGTGGAGAGAAAGGTGTGTGACATTCTGCCTTTCAGGCAGATGTTGACACGGTAGCTGATGCTTTACACATAAGATGGTACTAAGCTGTAAGATACTTATTAGAGCTCTGTCACACAAGAGCTTGAGAATGAGCTTTCTGTAGCTTGACATAAGGAAGCCTCAAAGCAGAGCAGTGCCAGCATAAGCCTTTACTATCTTATAGGACCAGACACTTTCTCAGGCAGGACTTCATCTTACCCCCTGAGAAACACCTACAGCGGGGGGGTGAAGCAGCATGGAGGGCTGCAAGCCTGCACACTGCTGTGGACTCTGGCCAGCACCCCACACACCTTGCAGAGATGTCTGGAGTCCTGTTGCAGATTATAACCAAAAGACAAGCAAACGCTCAAACAAACAACATTCAGGCATTCTTTATAAAGACAATAAGGAACAGTCCCTTCAGCTGAGAAGGGAAGAAGAAAAAGGAACAGTGTCCAGCGTTCTGCTCACCAAGCCCTGTGAAGCTAGCAGCTTCTTCCACATATGTATCAAAATAAGCTTCCTGCCTAGTATTTCCACACCTTCAAATGTTAATTTTCCCACCAAAGAACCACAACTGGTGTTTCATGCCCAGTCACACACTAAACCCTTGGTGTGTGCAAGCTAGTAGCAGTAGATAAGCTTTCCTGAAGGAATGGCCCTCAATTCCTCACCTTGCTACTCCCCAGAAGTCATACTATGCCATTTCACCCATCAACATAATAGTCAACAGCTCAGCACTCAGGTTCAATTTAAGAGCAGAGACATGCTTCAGCTTAACACGCAAAACAAGAGTACAACCAGCCACCAGGGTCCTTGACAGTGCAACAAAGCACCAGCACAAAACTGTTTCAGCTTGCCCTGAGTAAAGTTCACAGTCGCATTTTCTCTGCACACAGGTATGCTGCACACAGGAACGCTCATTACTCCAGACAAGCTGTGCCATCCACACAACCCCCTTCCCACTGTCCACCAGCTGATTTTATTACTTGGAGGAGTTAAGCCAAGTGACCCAGAGAAGAGCACATGCTTGGTTTAACCCTGCCCTAAAGCCAGTGGGGTTTTATATAGAAGCTGACCCAAATACATCAATACATTTAGTAGCAATTTACCAGGGTCAGCCTTACACAGACTCACAGAACGTTAGTAGTTGGAAGGGACCTTACAAGATCATCTAGTCCAAGCCCCCTGCCAGAGCAGCATCACCCAGACTAAATCACACAGGAATGCATCAGGTGGGGTTTGAATGTCTCCAGAGAAGGAGACTCCCAGCCTCTCTGTGCAGCCTGTCCCAGGGCTCTGGCACCCTCACAGGGAAAAAGTTTCTCCTTATGTTCCCATGGAGCCTCCTCTGCTCCAGCTGCCCCCGCTGCCCCTTGTCCTGTCGCTGCCACCCCTGAGCAGAGCCTGGCTCCAGCCTCCTGACTCTCACCCTTCACATGTTTATAGACATTGATGAGGTCACCCCTCAGTCTCCTCCAGGCTAACGAGGCCCAGCTCCCTCAGCCTCTCCTCATGTGGAAGGGGTTCCACTCCCTATTCCCTTCAGCATCTGTGATTTCGAGGTGCTGTTTCAAGGAGTTCTACGAACTTTGAGTTTACAAACACTTCAGGGCCAGTTTTTCTGGCTTGCTTCTTTTAAAAACTTTAAGACCCCCCCGAGCCCTCATCAGGCAGAGCACCTCGCTGTTGGGAGCGGCACCAGCAGCGAGGCTGATGCTGCCACACAAAAGGAGCCGGGTCCCACTCGCTGCTCCCTCCACACGGGGGGTGAGTCTGCAGCGGGGCAAGCCACCGCCAGCCCACAGCGGAGCTTCAGCATTTACCCGACCGCCTCTGAGCGGGACATGGGCCAGCCGACTTGAAAATTTATATAGCTATTTGTTTTTCTCTAAGAAAAGCTGAAGCGATCCTGCGCCAGCCGGGGCAGCCCCCGCCGGGGCAGCCTCCGCCTGCCGCTCGGGTTCCCACCCGGCTGCCTCCCCAGCCCCCGCAGGACTATCATTAAAATTTCCCTCTCGGCTTCCCTCGGCTGCACGGATAACGGCTCCCAGCACCCACACGTACCGGCTTCCCGGCGAACGCCCTCCCTCCGCCGGCTCCGCCACACGAAAGGCCCAGGCACTCGGCCAGGCGAGGCGAGGCGGCCGCCCCTCAGCCC
>VZTU01006807.1:69644-95025 GCA_013400835.1 Zapornia atra
AAAGGAGATTTGAAGTGATTGTAACGATTCCATGTAAAGCCAGGAGGCACCCTGTTTCCCTGCAACTCTCAATGTATCCTGCTACCAGCTGCCAAAATAAGGAGGAAAAAATGACCCAGGCAGGGTATTTATCTCAGAGATGCTGAATGCATGTGTGCTCTTGCAGCTCGCAAGGCCCATGGGATCTTGGGCTCCATCAGCAGAGGGGTGGCAGCAGGGACAGGGAGGGGATTGTCCCTCTCTGCTCTGCCCTGGGGAGGCCCCAGCTGGAGTCCTGTGTCCAGAGCTGGGGCCCAACACAAGAAAGATGTGGGGCTGTTGGAGAGGGGTCAGAGGAGCCACGAGGATGCTCAGAGGGCTGGAGCAGCTCCCCTATGGAGAGAGGCTGAGGGAGCTGGGCTGGGTCAGCCTGGAGAAGAGAAGGCTGTAGGGGGACCTCATTGCAGCCTGCCAGTCCCTGAAGGGAGCAGAGACACAGGAGGGGAATCAGGAGACAGAAGGAGGTTAATGGGCAGAGACTGGCAGGACAAGGGGGATGGACTAAAGCTAAAGGAAGGAAGGTTTATGTTAGATATTAGGGGGAAGTTCTTTCCAGAGAGAGTGGTGAGGGGCTGGAACAGGCTGCCCAGAGAGGGGGTGGGTGCCCCATCCCTGGGGGTGTTCAAGGCCAGGTTGGATGAGGCCCTGGGCAACCTTGTGTAGAGCCAGGCCTAGAGGTTGGTGGCCCTACCTGTGGCAGGGGGGTTGGAGCTCTGTGATCCTTGGGGTCCCTTCCAACCCAGACCAGTCTGGGATTCTATGAATGCAGCAACTGCAATCACACCCAGAAAGCACACACCTTGTGAGCAATGTTTCCATTTTATTCTCCAGACCTTGTGTCCATCGTGGATCCCTCTCCCCAACCATTGTTAACCACAGACAATCTTGCATTGTGCCTATCTAATTTCCAAGTGACACTGTGGGTCTTGATTGAAGTATGATCACTACATCCTCTCTTGCATGGACTTCAGCAACACATTGTCACCAGTAGCATACCGCTGGCTCTCTCTGCACTCTTTCTCCAGCTGGCTGAGATGGTGCTTTCCAGTTCAAGCATTGCAGCTGGGATAAGCTATACAAAAAGAATAAAAAGAGAAGTACCTATCCCAAGACAGCTAGGATGCTACAGATTAAGCTGCTTTGATTACAGTCACTAAATATACTTTGGTTTTGCATATGAAATATCGAAAGGAATCTGTTGGAGACCCCCCAAGTCCCTTGGATACGTTCATGCTCCTCTTACTACCCAGAATACAAGCTCTAAAAGGCTGCCAGTGAAATCCAGGCCCTTGTAGCTTCTTGAGAATATTTTTTTCCTATAAAGCTGCAGAACCATGAGCAAATAGCCTTGTATGATAGCTCAGAGGTAGACGCGCAGGGGAGGGCGCTGAGAAAAGTCTTGGGGAGTTAAGAAGAATCAGTCTCATGTTAGAAAGTTTGTGTCTCAAAGTCTGGTTTGCCTGGAAGCTGAAGCACCCACGATGTGTCCTTCCCATTTCCCAGCACAGGTGAGTTATGGAGAATCTCCCTTTGGAGCAGGAGTGAGCCATGGGAGGTTTATGTAGGCTTCTTAGGCAGTTCCTTGGCTGGACTTGGTGGCTGCGGTTGATCGCTCTTGGGCTGGCTTGCAGGAGGGGGCCACGTGGTCTTCTGATGAAGGTGGCTGAAAATGAGAAATAAGTTTGCATCCTTCTCCTGAGTTATGTAAAAGTACAACACAAAGGCAACACAGGTTCTTTAGAAAAGAGGTGGTCATGGATCTTGCATGGCTAGTGGATTGTACCACCCATCTCTTGTCTGAAAATGCTCTCAGTAAGCTTGAAATCATGGTTTGCAGGTGTCTACTTTGTACCTAACTGTAAAACTGTGCTGGCAGATCTTCAGGGTATGGTGATCAGCCAAGACAGTGGTAGTAGATGCTCTCAAAGTGCCCTTCCATCAGATACCTTGAGGATGTGAGTCTGTTAAATATAAGCTGTTTAACAGGTTTTAGAGAAATCCTGCCACTGAAGGTCCAAAGCAAGCCATACTGTCCTGCTCTCCTTGGCTGGGACTTCACAGCATCTTGATACCACAGTGTAAAATACTAACATTCAGTGATCCCTTACTCAGAACGCATGGTGGTCTATAAACATGCTAGCTGGATAGGTCATAGAACTGTAAACTCCCATCTGGCCTGAAGGAAGAATGTTTCAGAAATCATAAGAGACATCCAGGAATTCACACTGAATTTCACCACACAGGGCAGGAAGTCTCTTGCTGCCTAGGAAGGGATGTGTCTCTCTGACATGCCCATCTGGAGGCCTCCTACTAGAGTATCTGGTCAAGATATTAAAAAAAAAAAAAAAGCAGCAAAACAAACAGGAATTTTTAGTGTAGGTCTTGTCAAAATTACAGACCCCATCAGTTTTGACACCTACTCCTTGTAATTTGGGTTTCCTTCAGCAGGCAGGCACTGGTCCATGTCACATGGCAGAGCTGCAAAGGTAAGCACACAGCCAAGCATAAGTGAAGGGTTAGAAAGCATGCTGCATAATGACAATGCATGTTGAAATGAGGCAGGAACTGTGGAACTGCTGACACACTCATATATCAGAGGTGCTCCTTAAAGCCTACAATTACTTTCTTTGTGTCTTGTGCTTTGAGACAAAGCCAATGCTGGACCATGGCCACGTTCAGGTGGTGAATAGCATCAAAGAGTAAAGACTGGGCAGCTGTTTGGGGCTGAACGCTCACCTGATGGTGAACGCTCACCTGAGGAGGAGATCATAGACTCTCCTTTGACATAGAAGGACATGAGCAGGGTCAAATAACTGCTGCCAAGACATGTTTATGGCTCACAGACTAAGCTCCAGGTCCCAGACTGGGAAAGTTAATTTGAATCTCCATGGAGCTAGATGCCTTTTCTCTGATTTTCTGCCACCCACAGACTTGCAAGGGGGAAGGAGTCTAGGCTGGTTTGTACGCCAAGGAAAGAGGGAGATTACCACAGAGCATAATGCAGCTCAGGAACACGTTTTCCAGAGAGGCTGGTGATCTCCATCCTTGGTGCCTGAAAGCACAGCTGGCTAAACCCATGGCAGGTCTGATCTAGTGTGCTGGCCCTATCTGGAGCAGAAGATTTGACTCCTCATCTCCAGCAGCCCCTTTCCACAAGCATTTTTAGGAACCATTTTATAAAACCATCCTCCGCCTGTTAGGCTTTTTCCCCCTGGATAAATGTCTTTCCTCTGGCCCTGGGCACAAGTCACACCCTTTGACTCATGCTGCAAGTCTGCATTTTGGATTCAAAGATGAGTCACATGGATCTACAGAGAGCAATTACACTTCAGGTACATAAGGGAGTCAGGTACACGTATGGGAGGCTTAACTGGTATGGCAAAAGAGACATAAGGTGGTGGAAACTGTACATAACAGATATCCTTGAGACTTGCTTGGGTTCAGGTTTCTCCAGACCCTTTAGTGCTTACCATCCTTGTTGGAGAGGATTGGTGCTAGCAGTTCTTTAGCTTCTGATAGCAAAAGGTCAACAAGATCTGAAGATGGAAGAGATGTATCTGAGACTGCCTCTGTTTTATCCTCTTCTCTTTCACTGTTGGCTCTTACAAATATGGAAAGTGCCATCAATACTTCTATCATAGAATGGTCATTGCAAATCCTGGCCAGCTTCTCATGAAGGATATTCTATGTAAATCCTGTGTATTCAGAGGGGACCGCGTCTCGATCGCTCAGCAGCACGGGAGACTCTCTTAGACATCATAGTGTTACAGACAGATACCAACACAGTTTTTAGAACTTCTCAAAAACATTTTTCCTTCATTATGTTAGAAATAATCACCTTGGGAACTTACAAGTTGTTTTCCATCCTTCTCAGAAACTTTTTTGTTTAAGAGGCTGATGATTATCAATGGGGCAGTGACCTTTCAAGGATTTACATCAGTTAAAAACGCACATAGAATTGTGGATACATTTTTTTCCAAGCAATAGGAGAGAAGTTCAGGTTGAAGGGGAGTCCAGAAGCCTGAATTCTATTTCTCCAACCACTCATGCAGTTGAGAGCCACGCTAGCTCTTTGCTCAGGCTCTATCAATTACTGTAACTGCCAATAACAAGGGACATGGTCCTGAAGACAAAACCCGACCTATGTAGTGAAAAAGAGGTGGGCTAGAACTCTGCTTCTTTGAAACAACCTGCTCAGGGTTTCTGCTGACCAAAGCAACTTAACCAGAAGAGTGTTTCTGCTACTCACTCCGAAAAAAAGCCACAACAGGGGCCAACCCCCCTCCCCACCAGGTACCGGCCCACCAGCAGCCTCCAGATCATCCTTCTCCCATGGTTTCACTTCCAAAGTGACAGTGTGTTTAGAAACTCTGGGAAGGTTATGTGTGGATCACCTTCCCCTGAGAAAGGTCAGAAAACAACATTTCATGGTGCTGTTTGTGATTCCCAGAAGCCATCTCCTACCTTTTCTCATCTGGTAAATGACTGTGTGCGCTCAGGACCTTGTGAACATTCTGCCATGCAACAACAACACCACCACAAAAGAAGGAAAAAAAAAGGTTTCAAACTTATAGGAATGAATAATTACTGAGAACAAACCCCATGGGCTTTTCCTGGTGATCAGATTTACTATGACAGTAATCAGCTCCTGCTTATTCATTGCCCTTGAAGCGAATATCTCAAGGCCTTTTGCAGCTCAAGAAACATTCACAGCCTATGCAGATACAGAGACACATCTACACTGGGCATTTGATTACCAACACTAAAAATACATTAAAACCAACATTAAAATATGTGTTCTTCCAAAGAACAATTTTGCAGGCTATGTTTCCATGAGCCTTGATCACAGCTACTAGCAGTCCCTGCTTTCTGGACCGTACCTGCATGTGGAAGCTCTCCTTACCACACACAGTCAGTGAATTCTCAATCACTGCTGAGGGATGTATTAAAAAAGGAAGATATTTTGCTCCAGTGGTCAAAATCCTGTGATGTTTGATCCTGGGGCCAAGTCAAATCCATTTCCAAAGTCCAGCCCCAAACCACACAGGCACCAGCACGTTGTGCTGCAGGTCTAGAGGCACTTTGATTCTTTTTCCAGCATCTACACTTCCTTCACCCCACTGTTTCCTACTGATTTCAAGGGCTCTTGGGATAATCTACTAGTAGCAATCCTGTGCTGGCCAGTTTACTAATTACTCAAGCTTGTAATCCCAATACAGATAGCAAAGTGGAAGAATAATCAATGAAGAGACTAAAGCAATCATATGTGTGACTTTGCAGGAAACATGTGGGGGGAAAAAAGCACTGGAAGAGCAAAACTGCTCTTTGAGTTCCCATTTGTTGCATAGAGAACCCAGTCATCCAGTGATCCAAAAGGGAGATTAAAAGACTTGATTTTGACCACTGTGTCCACCAGAATTCCTGGAGCAGCCTCAGCCTCTCATCACAGGGGGACTGCTGAGCCAGGGACAGAACCACCTTCAAAACCTGCACCCCAGTGTTGATGTAGCTGAGAGGTATATGAGTATCTGTAAGTTCATTCCCTGGTTTCCCCTAACCAACAGCCAGCACCTTTCAAAAATAGAGTTAAAACCCACACCCTCCCTTGCCTCTGGAGCAGGAAGTGATTTGGACTTGCCAAATCACCCTTCAGGTAAGAGGCCTCAGTGATGCCACCAGCACCGGGGCGGATCAGCACTTCACCTGCACGAACAGGAGCAGTTTCCTATTGCAGATCTCCAGGCGCTTCCGTGAGACTTCTGATTTCCTTAACTGGCCATCAGCCAAGGACAACTGTCTTTTCAGTTCCAGGATGTCCTCCTGAGATGGGGGCAGAGAAAGAACAGAGAGGGGATGGTGATGCTCTAGCCTTGGCTTTTGGAAACAGCCATTTAGGATATTTGCTATGAAGAGAAAAGCACCATCCTTTTGGAATGGAGAGTGGAAGCAATGCAGATTATAATGCTGACCCAGAGGCCGTGCTGGCCTTGTGCTCATACACAGCAAATGATGTATGTGCTACATTAGCCTTCTCCTTTACAAATAGAAGGGGAACTCAGAAAAGAAGGGTCAGGAGAGCGGTGGGTTTTTTCCCAGACTGAGGGGTTGCATTACCTCTATTTCAGACACATGTTTTGCCTTCTTCCCTGCTAACTGCATCTTCAGTTCTGCAATTTCAGCTTCCAGCAAGTGGATCACTTCCTCATAGTCCTGTTCCGCGCTGTGAGCCTGTCTCTGCACAACCTCTGCCATTTGCAGCTTGCTTTGCAGCGTCCGGTTCTCAGAGAGGAACCCCAGTGCTTTCTGGAGGCAGTGAGAAGTTCTGGTCAATGCACCACATCCCACTCTGTCACTAACCACCAAAAACACCTCAGGGCCCTCAGCAATCTCTTCACTAACCTGGTTCAGTCTCTGAAGCTCATCTTCCATTGACTTCTTGCTGTTCTCCACCTCTTTCAGCAGAGACTGTGGAAAATATTTTCACTGGATTAGAAGCAACAAGCAATAGGACATTCTCCAGAAAACACCCTGGTCCTGTGACCCCTACCCACCAGAAGAATATATTACAGAAGCAGTCATATGTACTGTCCCTCAGCATCATTTTTTGGGCTGCAGGAATCCCACAGGACAGTGCCACAGCCACACCAACAATCCCCAGCTAGGTCAGGATGGGAAGACAGGCGCTGCGCCTGTTATTCACCCCCTCAAATTCTCTGAGACACACGTCTTTGTGGTTTTAAATATATTGACTCCCTGCTAAAAAAGTGGCTGTACTCTGTCTAACTCAAATCACTGTTCACATGAGGTCTGTCTAACACAAATCTCTGTTCAGGAGGGGCAGTTAAGGAGAGACAAGGGGAGAGTCTCCTTTGTAAGGGGGAACACGCCGGATGCAAACGGGTGACTTCCTAAGAGGGGCAGGCTACACCGTTACCCTCCTGTACAGCTACAGCGAGCTACAGAAGAAGGCACCAGCCCAGAAATCTGCCCAGAGGAGAAGGCTCCACCTTCAGCCTTCGGACTTCTTGCCGCAGATCCATCATTTCCAGTTGCAGCTGCTCCAGCTCCTCGTTGCCGTTACAGCTGAGAGAGTCGAAGGTCTGTGAGGCAGAGGGACAGACAGCATCATGCACCACCCACCCTTTACCAAAACCATGGGGCTGTACAGCAGGCACATTGTTTGCCCTACCCAGAATAATGATGCAGCAGAGTCCCTTGGCCAAGCAGCCAGCATTTCTTATGTAACAGATCAAAAGGCACCTGAAATCATTCAGCTGGGGGGAGGAGTTTGTTTGGGTTTATTTTTTCACCCCACACTCTGATCCCTGATAAGCTGGAATAGCTGCACTACAGGGAATGTTCATTTTGTGAACCAAGTGAAATTAGTTAGAATTGGGTAATTATCAACTTTTTTAAAGGGTAGATAATGGCAGGACAAGGGGGATGGAGTGAAGCTAAAGGAGAGAAGGGTTGGATGAGATCTTAGGGGGAAGTTTCTTACAGAAAGAGTGGTGAGGGGCTGGAACAGGCTGCCCAGAGAGGGGGTGGGTGCCCCATCCCTGGGGGTGTTCAAGGCCAGGTTGGATGGGGCCCTGGGCAACCTTGTGTAGCTCCAGGCCTGGAGGTTGGTGTCCCTGCCTGTGGCAGGGGGGTTGGAGCTCTGTGATCCTTGGGGTCCCTTCCAACCCAGACCAGTCTGTGATTCTATGAATTATGGCTAATTTTCCTTCTGCATCACTGCCAGGCTACTTCCTTCAAATCATCTCATAGACATTGCAATTTCCTTGTTAAAAATGAGAAGTTTGAGGGGGTTTCTAGAATATCCTAGAATCTAAATGATTAATGGATAGTTCTACCTTCTCTTCTTAACTCTCGAACGACCAGGAAAGGGTAATTTAGCTTTTCCTGCCTCAGAATTTCATGGAATTCATGTAAAAGATTAATGGACTGAATGTGGAAGAGCATTGGACTGACTGACCGGAGAGTGAAAAGCTGATGTATCCAGCAAACTGGCCACTTCGTGCTGCGTGAAGAGCATGGAGCTGGAATCCAGACCAGCCTCCTCCAGCTCCTCCTGCATCAGATCCCTGAGTGCTTGGAGAAGATCTGCCAGAAAGAATCGGGTTTTGACAGGTTAAAAGAGGAGAGCACCGTGTGTTAGGAGAAAATGCCACTGATTTTGGGGACATCCACTGATTCCCAAGCAGACAGGGTTTGGAGATGCCAGACAATCTTCTGAACACTCCTGAGTTCTTCAAGCAATCTTAAACTTTAATAAACTCAAGCTTAAACAATTTGTTGACAGTCTTTACCAGACTCTTGTTTCTTACTCAGCTGAAAAAAAACCCACCCAAACAACCCCCAAAACTTTTAAAAAACTTTAAAAAAACCCAACCCAGATATTTTCACAGAGAAGATTTCACAATTGTGGTTCTCAAGAGTTTTAAGGGAAACCCCCAGTTCTCTGACAAAAGGCACCGCCTGCCTGCTGGTGTTTCTCATCTTGCTGACTTAAACAAAAAATTCAACGATTTCAGCACTTAGAAAAAGTGTTACATTGACAAGTCTGAAAAATCCAGATTCATTTTGCTTTTGGGGCCAGAGGAAAGCCCAGTGTGAGGGGCTGCGTGGGACAGATGGGAGCTGGTGCAGCGGAGGGGAGGTGACACTGGGGTCCCAGCCCCTCCAGTCCTCAGCCTGGAGCTGCAGCAAGAACCAGAGCCTTTACTGCAAGAATGGCATCTTTGCTGCCAGCATTTTAGCCAAATACCCCTGATCAGCCTTATTTCTATTGCCAAAACCCCTGAAGCCAGTTGCTCTCAGCCTTGTGTCCCACTGCTCGCTCGGCACAAACACATCCACCCGCGGGGCCTTGTGAGCCTGTTCTGTCTGGTGGGGATGTTCCTGCTGGCAAGGACATCACTGATGACACCTCTGGGGAGCAGAGCCTATGGGCCAGAGATGCTCTGGCAGGGCACAGAAAGCTGGGTGGGCTTTTATTTCTGTGTGTGTCCTCTGGCCAGCCCTTGCTTGGTGTGCTGAGGGTTAAGGAACACAAGCCCTCCCACCGACTGCCTTCAACTGTCATTTTAGGTGTTCTTCTACCAAACGCCTTCTTTTGTATGGGTGACTTTTCTTGGCTGCTTTGAGGCTCCCTCAGTTCCCAGGCAGGTATCTTACCTTGCCACTTTTCAGCAGGTGCCTCTCTCCTTTCTCAGCCTCCAGCAGAGCTACACTGTAGATCCAGGCCTGGAGGTTGTAGATCCAGGCCTGGAGGTTGGTGGCCCTGCCTGTGGCAGGGGGTTGGAGCTCTATGATCCTTGGGGTCCCTTCCAACCTGTGCCATCCTATGATTCTTTGATACAGAAACCCTAAGGAGCCTGTCAGGCGCAGAGCTGCCCGCTCACCTCCATAGGCCACCGTTCCCTGCGAGTCCGTGGTCAAGCTTTGCCGTAACTGCCTCTTCTTCTCCTCGGTCACTTCCAGACCAAGATACTGCAGAACCTTGAGCAGAAACAATCAGCCTTTAAAAAGAAAATTACTGGGAAAGCAACTCTTTGAAGTAGGGGCTGAGAAGACACTTGGTGCTGGGTTTTCTCCTGGAAGTGTTTCTCCAGGCAGCATCTCCCAAAGGAGTGGGCTTGGGCTGGATCTCCAGTCTCTCCTTTCCTACACATGAACAGAAATGTCTGTTCCTAGATCTGTTCCTAGAGACAGGGACACATTCATATCCCTCCAAGAACATTTTACACAGCCTGCAAGCAGATTTGCAGCTATGACAAAGTGTCAGGAGCTTTATCCAAACCCAGGGAGCCAAGAGCTCAGCTGCTCCTCTTTCCTTTACTTCCCAGGAATTGTGTTTGGGACTGAGAAGATAAAAGCTCTTCACAGAGCATTTCCCTTGGCAACAGGAGACATTCAAACATTTTGCTTCTTTGTTGCATGTTTTGCTCTGTCGTTACATCCAATGTCCTGTCTCTACTTGATGTTTATCAAATCAAACCCAAGGCACCACACAGAAGCAGATAAATCTGTGCAAACCCCGCTCTGCTGCCAGCAGCAGCAAGAGTGAGCTTTTAAAAGGCAAAGTCAAGCTCAGCAGATGCTGCCAGAGAGCCCGAGTTAAGCACTCCCCCACCCCAGGCTGCACCTGCAGCTTCTGCTCACAGCAGCTCCCAGATGGTCCCCTGGCAGGGGGCTGGGGACAAGTCCTTGCTCACATATCCATCACCAGCAAGCCCATGGGTCCCATCTGCTCTCACGTGCCTATTTGAGTCCCACCTCCCACTCCTCTGCCCACCAACCCCGCATGAGGCAGTGCTGCCAGCTCCCAGGGGATGCCCCAATCCTCAGTCTGCAGGTGTTGGCATCTGGTGCAGGCCACCCCAAAACCCACCTCAGATGCGTGCCAGTCAGCGTGCATCTCCTGACCCTGGTGCTGCCTGCTCACAGCACTGCCTTTTCAAAGGGACAGCCGAGCGTCCCCAGTCCTCCCACCAAAAGCTGCCTTTATTCCCGTGAGAGCAGCGGGCACAGCCCTGAACCCCGCTTCAGGAGAGCCACGCAGGCTTAGAAGACAGGCTTCCTCTTGCATGCTGCCCGCCCGGGAGGCGAGAGCATCCCAAGGGCGACCGCTGCATCTGCCGTCGGGTGGCAGCAGACGATCGCGACATCGGGTGCTTCTTGCATTCTCACACACACACACACACACACACACACACACACTCCTGGCCCTGGAGAAGGGGCTGCATTCCTACGCTGCCCCCCACGCCCCCAAACAAGGGACATGCACCCTAAAACCAGGCTGGGGGCAGGGCCCCCCAAGGGTACTCTGCCCTTCATGGGGGTCTGGGTGAGCAAAGGGGCAGCTCCACTCCCAGCCCTTTGCTGGTGCCTGTAATGGATATCTTCCATAAGATGATGAAAGGAGCAGCGGTTTTGGCTGGATCCTCAGCATGAGATCTCATCCTTCAGCCCACAGCAGGCTGCTCAGGGTCACCCCAGCAGCACTATCAGAAGTTTGGAGGGCAGCTGCCTGCACCTACAGCATCTGAGGCGAGTGCATTATGTCCAAGGGAGATGCAAATGCCAGGAGGAGACTTCTGGAGCTCCCCAGGGCATGGAGAGATAGACAAGGTGAACCAAAGTGTGTTTTAATGCCACTTTGGACAGAAATGGGGTGTTTCACTATACCCTCTTCTCCCTTTTTATTTCTAGAGGCTGCACCCAACCTCCATCAAACTCGACCGAAGAGCTGAGACCCATTTTTTATTCCAGACTCCTGGTAATACATTCAGTTTAGTGGCTGACTCTTGTGCCTTTATCTTAAAAATCAGATTAATTGACTGTAGCCCTGGGGCAGCGTGATGCTAACAAGGAAAGTGACGTTCTGAGCACTGTGGCTGACGCTGCAGCTCACATCACCTGGCCTATCACTGTTCCAACGCAGCCCGGTCAGTGTGCTAGAGAGGTGAAGGGGGATTAGGCTGGAGCAGGCAGGTCAGCAGAGGATGGGGTAGGTGTAGATTAGAGCACACACCGAATGCTACAGCTTTTCTTTGTGCAAACAGGCAGGCTGGTTCTCTTTGACTGTACCTATTCAGGTGTGTGGGTTTTAATCCTTCAAAAAAAACCAAGGGACATAGAGACCTCCCCATTGCTAGTACCTGGCCTGGTCCTCACATGCCTGAGTGTGACATTGGAGCAAGGATCAAAGCAGAAACACCTAAATCAGCTCTTTCACAGAGAAGCAATACAGGGAGACCCTTTGCATAAGCTTATTGTGTGTGCTGATAACATGGGGGCTGGAAGCAAGGCCATACCATACTGGTGGACTGGTTTCTGCACAGTGCCCCGTGGGAGAGGATTGAGATGACACCTCTCTTTTGGGAGAGGGACACATCCCACTTACCAGTTCCAGTTTCCCATCCTTGAGCCGGATATGGGGATCCAGAGCGACTTTTGCTTTGGTGCCTGAAGCTGCTTTGGGATTAGAAGCTGCAGTGGGTGCTGCAAAGCCAAAAATAAATGTTAATGGAAGAGCACATGGGTAAAGAGGAGAGAGGTGCCTGCAGATCAGGATTCAGAACTCTTGTATGAAATGCAATGTGTGCAGGAGGCCAGAATCAGAGGCCAGGATTCACTAAAGCTGGTCTTGGAAGGCTGAACTAGGCCACTGTTGGAAAGTTTGGAGCCTGGGCAAACCCTTAGTGAAACTGGGCTTCTGCATGGTTTAGAATGGGATGTTTCATCCAGGAATCTCGGGATGGCAAAAATAGCACTTGGGAAATTTCCAGTCCCAAACGTCTGTGGGGTGTTGGGGTCTGCAGGTACAGCAAACTTGGGGGGAAGGAAATAATCCATCTGCCTGGCTCTCCTCTAATTGATTAAGCAAACCTGAAACCTGGCATTTTATAAAATCACAGAATCACAGAATCGTAGGGGTTGGAAGGGACCTCAAGAGCTCATCGGGTCCAACCCCCCTGCCAAAGCAGCTCCCTATCTCATATCACATAGATAGGCATCCAGAGGAGACTTGAATATCTCCAGAGAAGGAGACTCCACCACCTCCCTGGGCAGCCTGTCCCAGGGCTCCCTCACCCTCACTGAGGAAAAGTTCTGCCCCATGTTGGTGTGGAACTTCCTATGCTCCAGCTTACAGCCATTGCCACTTGTCCTGTCCCCACAGACACTGAAAAGGGGCTGGCTGATTCCCCCTGCATCCCATGTCTAAGATATTTATAAACACTAATTAGGTCCCCCCTGAGTCTTCTTCTCTCCAGGCTGAACAGCCCCAGCTCACTCAGCCTTTCCTCACAGGGGAGATGCTCCAGGCCCTTCAGCATCTCCTCAGCCTCCTCTGGACTCTCTCCAGGAGATCCCTGGCTGTTTGATCCCAGGGCGCCCAGCACTGGACACAACACTCCAGGTGGGGCCTGAGCAGGGCAGAGCAGAGGGGGAGGATCCCCTCCTGTGACCTGCTGCCCACACTCCTCTTGATGCCCCCAGGATCCCCTTGTCTCTCTCAGCCCCCAGGGCACACTGCTGGCTCATGGCCACCCTGTCCCCCACCAGGACCCCCAGGTCCTTCTCCACAGAGCTCCTCTCCAGCAGGTCATCCCCAGCCTGTACTGATACAGTGGGTTATTCCTCCCCAGGTGCCAGACTTTACACCTTGCAGCCTTGGCTTTCACAGCACTCATGGAGAAAGGAACTGGTGGATGAAAAGCGATGTGGAAAAACACTGGTGCAAGACTTCCCACCCCCCGGACTGCAAAAAGCTTTGAAGCCTTTTCCCTGGGCTGGGCCAGCAGGTTTCTGTGGGTAGCAGCCACACGCATCGCAAGGCAGACACAGAGGGTGAAAGAGGCAGAAACAGCAGCTGGTTTTCTGGTGAAAAGCTGTCCCAGGAGGAGAAGAGCCAGCTGCTGATAGCTGGTTTGCCATTCCTGACACTGCCTGCCCCTGCCTGCCCCACAAAATGGTACCAAGCACAAGCCTCACTGCTACTTATGTCCCCCCATCCCTGGAAGGAGCCCCACCTCCTTTCCATTACAATTAACCCTGTCTGTAAGGAACTGTGACATTCCTGGGGAAAAGGGCTGCAGGTGTTCCTGGCTCAGGAGCTCCTCTGCCAGACTCCAGGAAGGTGCAGGAGGCCCTGCACCCTGCCCACTCCCAGCCATCAGCCCAGGTCAATGACAAAATCCCTTCTTGTGCCAGTGGCACAGGAGCAATTTCTTTCACCAGCCTGGGATCAGGTTCACATCACAGGAAGCCCTGTCTTGCTGAGAAATGCTGCTTTTTTACAAAGATGCTGAAGGGCCTGGAGCATCTCCCCTGTGAGGAAAGGCTGAGTGAGCTGGGGCTGTTCAGCCTGGAGAGAAGAAGACTCAGGGGGGACCTGATTAATGTTTCTCAATCTCTGAAGGATGGGAGGCAGGGGGAATGGGCAGCCCCTTGTCAGTGTCTGTGGGGACAGGACAAGGGGCAATGGCTGCAAGTCAGAGCAGAGGAAGTTCCCCCCCAAGATGGGGCAGAACTTTTCCCCAGTGAGGGTGAGGGAGCCCTGGGACAGGCTGCCCAGGGGGTGTGGAGTCTCCATCTCTGGAGAGATTCCAGCCCCGTCTGGACGCCGCCCTGTGCAATATGAGCTGGGGAGCTGCTTTGGCAGGGGGTTGGACCCCAGGAGCTCTGGGGGTCCCTTCCAACCCCTGTGATTCTCTTGAACCTCTTGAGCACCTCCTGCTGCATCCTCCTCGCCCTTTGGGGCAGAGACTGGGTGTGAGGAGAAGCCAGTGAGGAGCAGCAGAGGTGCTGCACAAGCATAATCCTCCTGATCTGGGTATTCATCCCTCTGCTAACACCAGCAGCTGGGAAGCAGCACAAGGTGATAAATGAGTTTGCTGGCTGGGCCACCAAGACTTTGCTCACCAAGTTCAAGGGCAGAGCTGTTCCCCTTTGATGAATGGCTAATCAGGATTAGCACCACATGGCTTTGCTGTCAGCTCTGGACACAGAGATATCCAGGGCATCCATCAGGCACCCACGGAGAGGCAGTCACTGGCCCAGGCTCCAAGCCTGGCCACTGCTCTTTCAAAGCCAGGTGTCTGTTTTCATGGATGACCACACTGACACAAAGCCTCCTCAGCATTTCACAGTAAGAACCCTGCGTGGAACGAAATCCCCTCACTAAGTCAGGAAGCAATGAGGTCATTGCTATTTGCGATTGCCTACATGACCCAGGGCTTTGCTCCCTGTCACCAGCAGCTCTGGGTGTCAGTGGTGGCCACCTAAGAGCCTACATGAGATCCAGGCAACAGGATGCTCGGGGCAGGGAGAACAGACCAAGGGCAGTGCCTGTCCTGGAGTCTCTGCAGCACAGCATGTGGAAGGGGATGGCTGTTGGCTGCTGAGCTTGTCCAAGGTGACCCAGGCATCCCCGTCCCTGGGGGTGTTCAAGGCCAGGTTGGATGGGGCCCTGGGCAACCTTGTGTAGATCCAGACCTGGAGGTTGGTGGCCCTGCCTGTGGCAGGGGGGTTGGAGCTCTATGATCCATGGGGTCCCTTCCAACCCAGACCAGTCTGGGATTCTATGATTCTATGATCCCTGGGAGCAGAGCGCTGATGCACACCCAGCCCAGCACTGCACACCCAGACCAGCACCGGCTGCTCCCTGTCTCTCCCACTAATCCTGAGTACAGACTAAACACAGTTTACCTTGCAGTGCTTGCTCTCAGCCTTCCAGATGAAAATTACAACACAGCACAGGGATTTGTGAGCAGGCCCAGTGCCTTGGCAGTACAAGGGAAGGAAGGGCTTGTCAGGCTTGAGGCCATGAGAATGACAGCAGCACTTGTTAGGGTATCACTAGGGAAAGCCCATCTTTTCCTCAGGGCAGGAGTGACCTTCATATCACAGGGATACGGGTTGTCTTGCTGCAGGTCACCTCCCTGGACACTGGATGAGGGGGTATTGAGGTTTCCTGCCATCCCAAAGGGACCAGTGAAGCTGCAGGGTGATTTGAGTGCAACCCCCGGTGCTGCCATCCTGTCAGGGAATGGAGCAAGTCTCTCCCACAAAGGGAAAGAACTCAGGAGAGGACTCAGAGCATGGAGAGAAAACACAGCATGGAAAAGTGAACAAAAAGCAAAGCTTGGATGTAGAGAGAAACCTGCCTTGGTCACATCCATATGTCATTTCCCAGTTTGACCAACTGAGGGCATCCTTAATGCCTGGATAACGCCCAGAGCTTCTGTGTACATCACAACTATCAGTAATTGGCTTTTTTATACCATGTCTCCAAGGACCACCTGTTCCCATCAGAAGGGAGTGTTGCCTGCAATAAGACCAGGTTTGGCACATGTGCAAGTTTGGCATGACCTTTGTTGCAAATGAACCTCAGGCTGAGAGCGGAAGAAGCTGTCTCCTGTGAATACCTTAGTCATAGAATCACAGACTGGTCTGGGTTAGAAGGGACCCCAAGGATCACAGAGCTCCAACCCCCCTGCCACAGGCAGGGCCACCAACCTCCAGGTCTGGATCTACACAAGGTTGCCCAGGGCCCCATCCAACCTGGCCTTGAACACCCCCAGGGATGGGGCACCCACCCCCTCTCTGGGCAGCCTGTTCCAGCCCCTCACCACTCTCTCTGTAAAAAACTTCCCCCTAAGATCTAATCTAACCCTTCCTTCCTCCAGCTTCACTCCATCCCCCTTGTCCTGCCAGTCTCTGCCCTTTGACAAGCTGATTCCCTCCTGTGTCTCTGCTCCCTTCAGGGACTGGCAGGCTGCAATGAGGTCCCCCCACAGCCTTCTCTTCTCCAGGCTGACCCAGCCCAGCTCCCTCAGCCTCTCTTTGTAGGGCAGCTGCTCCAGCCCTCTGAGCATCTCCCTGGCTCCTCTGACCCCTCTCCAACAGCCCCACATCTCTCTTGTGTTGGGCCCCAGCTCTGGACACAGGACTCCAGCTGGGGCCTCCCCAGGGCAGAGCAGAGAGGGACAATCCCCTCCCTGTCCCTGCTGCCACCCCTCTGCTGATGGAGCCCAGGATCCCATCGCCCTTCCCAGCTGCCAGAGCCACTGCTGGCTCAGGGGGAGTTTCTCATCCCCCATGACACCCAGGTCCTCTGAATTTTACTGCTGTGGACAACCATGGACATAGTTAATACCCACTGAGTGAGCCAAGCTGTTGTGTCCCCTCTCTCCTGGCACCCTGTTAGATGCCACTACAGCAGTATAAACACCAGTCAGAACTGATTTCATCATCCTCAGCACGGAGGAGCCGAGGCTGTGTTTGCCACCCACGCAAAGCAAACAGTTCAGCAGGACCCTTACCTGAGATGGTCAGCTCTGGTGGGCAAATGTCTGGTGACAAAGAAGGCACAGGGAAATGATTTTCACGTCTATTCTAGAAAAACAAGACAAAATGGCACAGCCAGTCGCTAAGCAGAACCTGCTGGTGTAAATACAGAGCAGAAGATAGAGGTGTTGAAGAGAGAGCAACCCATCAGGCCCATAAAGAGCAAAGGCACCACACACACCTCCGTGCAGATGGGCTAGAAGAGACTCCAGGAGTGTCCCTGGGAGCCCCTGGCACAGGCACAGTCCTAAGTCATCATAAGATCTCTGGTCACACACAGGAAAAGGAGTTTGCCACTAATGCAACTGTGATTGAGAGCTGAGGGTGAATTTGACCTTGTGCTGTTTCTCCAGAGGTTCTCCCTAAAGCTCTGCATCCAACCCACCAGTAAGGTCCCACATCTGACCACAGCCAGTCCTGTGAGCTACCCAAAACACCTAAGTATGACAATGAGCATGACAGGAAGCTGAGAGCAGCACCCAGCCTGCCTCAAGTCATGGCAGAAAGCACAAGTGTAGGGGAGTCAGAGGGCAGAGATGCTGAGCACCACCCCAGCTGGGAACTTCCATGTGGAGAGGGGCACAGGGCTGGTGCTGAGGGCATACAGACAGGCAGCATGGGCACCTGAGCACACTTTCCCAAACTTGGAAGCCCAGACCTCATTTAAAGTTCCATCTTTTAGCAGCAAAGTGAGGAAAGGAGCAATTTCATTTCAGCTGCTGATGTGATTTCATATAGGTTACACAAGCACACCTTCTGCTGGATGATGAAGCATCTAACCATACCACTCAGCTATACATCTGTGGGCTAAGGCTGACTTTCATGAGCACATCTCCACCTGGTACACCCAAAGGCAATGTGTCTATGACATTCTTGCAAGTCTGTGTTCTCCACAGGGTCTGGAAAACAGAGATTTGGTGAATGATGCTTGTCCAAAAGGACCAGCCAGCCAGCCTCTTCTAAAGGAGCTTTACATGGAAGGGGGCAGAAGATACACCAGGCATTGTACTGGCCCAGGAGAGGAACAACAAAGGCATGGCATCCAGCCACAGGCCTAAATGATCGTGAGGGTGGTGTGGTTAAGCCCTGTCTCACCACGTGCAGCTTGAGCACTGGTCTCTGTGAACACAACATGGAAGCAGGCTGCCCAGGAAGAATGAGCCTGGCTTATCATTAAGCTGGTGAAGAACAGAAACGGGCTGCTTAGGAATGCTGTGGATTCATCCTCATCAGAGGTCTTTAAGAACAAAGAGTTGTTGCTGCCTATGGGTAGGAGACTAGATCAAACTGACTCCTGAGATCCCTTCCAGCCCTATGACTGGTGCTGGATGAGATGCAGGTTGCTATGAGCAGAAGGGTTTTGTTTTTTTAAAACCTGAGACTTCTGAAAGAGGTCTGAATGCAGGCCCTGGAGAGGAAACTCCTCTCGTTACCTCCACAGATCCTTTGCTGTCTCAAATCCAAGACAGGAGAAACAATATTTCAGATTTAAAATACCAGGCTGTAAAACAGGGCTATGCACATCAGCCTTACAGACTTTCCACTGTCCAAAGGACTACCATGGAGTCCCTGAGAAGACTCCTCTGATCAAAGAAAGATTGCAGGATCAATGTCTGTGGTCTTAGATAAGAACTTCGACCTACCTCTGGGGACCTCACATGAACCTTCAGTCTGCAGGAACTCACACCGTTTCCCACAGCCTTTGGAGGTGGTGATGGGCTGTTGTTAGGAACTGACAGTCCGGGATGTAACCGTCCCCTTCCAGGAATAAAGGCCACTTCTGTGCTTCCCTCATGTCTTAAACAACAAATACAGAACATTTTATTAACACAATTTGAAAAGCACACAGCTTCAATTTGCAGAACTTCCATGCCCAGGGTTCTTTCACTGGGACAATCTCCCTGAAGCTCACTCAGCCTGCACCAGTGTGGTTGGGTCTCCACCAGCCAAGTTGCTGGTTTGAAATTCTGTCCTGCAGCAGAACTCTGCTGGGCAGCAATAGGGGATATTCTTGAGAACCAGAAGGTTGGAAAGGTCTGCATTATACTTCAGGATGATCCATGCACTCAAGATTTCCTTATATCATCACCTATCAGGCCCATCTTAAAGCATCCTTATGCTTCTTGAAGCTAAACATTGATACGGTGTGAAGGAGTGAAGGGGTTTTGCCCAAGACTCAACAACACTATGATGATGACAAGAAATACATTATACACCTACCTGAATTTGGCTTTTGCAATTATTTTTCTGGCCTCTTCATGTGTGCTACCCACCAAAGAATCTTTATTGATAGCAATCAGTTGGTCACCAGGACGGAGCCGACCATCCTAGACAAAAGAGAAGAATGAAGTCAGAGCACTGGAAAGGAATGTCTCTCTGCCCAAAGCCTTCTCCTACAACACTGATCCTCCTTAGTCTGTGAAATGCATTATTCACTTATTCTGAGGGAGCTGGGCTGGGTCAGCCTGGAGAAGAGAAGGCTGTGGGGAGACCTCATTGCAGCCTGCCAGTCCCTGAAGGGAGAAGAGAAACAGGAGGGAATCAGCTTGTTAAAAGGGTAGATAATGGCAGGACAAGGGGGATGGATTAAAGCTAAAGGAGGGAAGGTTTAAATTAGATATTAGGGGGAAGTTCTTTCCAGAGAGAGTGGTGAGGCGCTGGAACAGGCTGCTCAGAGAGGGGGTGGGTGCCCCATCCCTGGGGGTGTTCAAGGCCAGGTTGGATGGGGCCCTGGGAAACCTTGTGTAGCTCCAGGCCTGGAGGTTGGTGGCCCTGCCTGTGGCAGGGGGGTTGGAGCTCTGTGACCCTTGGGCTCCCTTCCAACCCAGACCAGTCTGGGATTCCATGATTCTTAGAAAAGCTGCTTCAGAACAGCTACAGCTGCTACGAGGTGTCCCCATTGCAAAGCCATCGAGGGTCTCCACACTGACTTACCTTGTAACAGTCACCGTCTGGCATAAGCTCTTGCACATAAATCATGGGGCCATCAGGCCTGTTGGATCCACCACTGATCGTCAGCCCCAAGCCAGAGGATTTTGCTATAGAAATGCTCTGGATTCCTGATTCAATGGAGTAGCTGCAAGGGAGAGATGTTAGCAGGTGATTCAAGGTGATCTGGTTTATTTTTCCCCTGTCACTGAACAAAATGAAGGGTTTTCTTTCTGCTCATGATCCTTCCAACTTTTCCCAACCTTTTCTGCCTCTGCATCTTTTCTTCCACCCAGCCTTGGAAAGAGAGGTGAGGACACCTGCTTCTCAGCAGATGTACTGTTCAGCATTTTGAAGATGACTGGCTTGCCTAATCCCAGGTGCTTGGGAATGCTTGGTTACATTTAGAAAATAGAGAAGAATCTGAAGGTTTAACCAGGATATATTGGGCACTCTTGGTTTTTACAGCCAAAAAAATCACACAAGGGTTTGGGTGGTTATGGTTTGAATCCAGCTGAATCACCAGAGAGCAATTTAGGTTGGTCAGCTATTAAGCAACCCATAGCAAATGTCAAAGTGAAGCTGAGGATACACAGCTGACTACGTCTTAACTGAGATTTGGACCCAAAATCTTATATGGTGCCCCAAGAAATGAGCCCTTGAGCACCTTTATAGCAATACCCACCACACTGCAAGGTACTTCTGTAGGAGAGGTACAGATGACTTGCCCGGACAAGGATGTACTCCAATGGACCCTACCCTCAAAGGAGCTGCCTGCTAGACAGGACCCAACCTGTGACCACCAAGACCAGGCCACAGTTGGTGTCTCTGTGCCAGAGGGAGGTTCAGCAGCTGCAGTAAGTGTTTGTGGGAGCAGAGGTTTCCCTGATCACTCATGGGCCAGCAGACAGCATGGCAACAGGGAGGTTTTGTGGGAGGATTTGGTGGAATCTAAGGCTGGGTGCAGCTGGCTTGTCTCCTTCTCAGTGTATTTCCACAGCAGTCACTCACCAAATGGTCTGCAGCTCCTGGTCCTCCTTGTGTGATGTGAGAACCTAAGATGCAATGACAGCTGTGCATCCCATGCCTCACAGGGACACCAGCATGTAACTGCCCCGTGCTCCCCAGCGATGCCATCCTCAGTGGTCAGACACCCCAGTTACAGAGCAGGAGGGGACAGCACCCCCCAAAACTGGCAGCAGACCCCCAGGAGAGCCAGCTGGCTCTGCAGGTGAAAGGGACTGAGTTCACACAGCGTGTGTCTTGGTCTTATGAATAAAATCATTGCTCTAAGGAATCGTTTCAGAAAACGATGTCATGAAATGGAGCAGCAACCTCTGTTCAAACCAAAGTATTAGCCACTGTCTGTGGGGAAACCAGATGGTATCTGGGTCCCATTGCTCAGTAGGGGGTCAGGACCTCAGGTAACATTGTAGTGAGAGGTCACAGTGTGGGAACAACCTGCAGAGAGGAAAGGGTGGGTAAGGGGTGGCAGCCACATCTAGGAAAAGGCTCTGTGGCACAGGACTGGAGTTAAACCCCGACAGCAGACCACCAAGGCTCTGCACAGTCCATGATTTCATGCTGCTCCTAGAAGGAGACCACCACAGCCTGGCAGTGCCAAGTAAGGAGACTGCCATGCCGGGTCCTCGCTCAGCCTGGACTGGGTTAACAGCAGATCAAGGATGTCCAGCTTGTCCAAACCAGCTGCCACACAGACGAGCTGGCCTCTCCTCTGTGAGGGTCTCTCACGCCATGCAAGCAGCTTAAACCTCTGGTGCCAGATATTTGTCCTCTCAAATCCCTAATGAAGAGCTGGTATTTAGCAAGAGGATTTACTGGCTCTGCAGTGAGGTCTGATTCTCTTTACCAGCGACTTGGCTTGTTTATGCTGGCAAAGAAAGGGAAGCTGCAAGCCCTGGGGACGAATGGTCCCAATTCCATGACTGTTAACACCCTTTGAGCTGTCCCTCTTGAGAAGGGCAACCCTGAACACCCCGGACACGAGACTCCACAGAAAAACTAGCTCTGCCTGTGCAGACCTCTGACCCTGCTAAATATGAAAGGGACAGATGACCACATGAAAACACACACTCCTGGAGATGCTCTGGAGACAAAAGGTTTTGGTGTCTGCAGGCACCTGCTGTTGACACCAAAGGAAAGGACGTCGGGAGTGTTTGCATCAAGAGGGCAGTGTTTGTGCTCTGGTTGCACGATGTCAGCGTGCCAGAAGCAGGGCAATAGAAAAGATGCTCCTCAAACACCTTCTGAAAGCACCATAGGCTTCACAGAAATACTCACAGAATCACCAGGTTGGAAAAGAGCTTTAAGATCATCCAGTCCAACCATTCCCATCCTAAGCTAAACCAGAGCCCTGAGCACCTCATCTCCCCTCTGTTAAACACACCCAGGGAAGGGGACTCAGCCCCTCCCTGGGCAGCCTGGGCCAGGCCCTGACAACTCTGCCAGGGAAGAACTTTTCCCTCCCAGCTGCTCTGACCCTGCCCTGGGGCAGCTTGAGCCCATTGCCCCTTGTCCCATCTCCTGTCCCCTGGCTGAAGAGACCATCCCCCACCTCTCTGCACCCTCCTGTCAGGGCAGGGGAGGTGGGGAGAAGGTCTCCCCTCAGCCTCCTCTTCTCCAGGCTGAACACCCCCAGCTCCCTCAGCTGCTCCTCAGAGGATTTGCCCTCCAGCCCCTTCCCCAGCCTGGCTGCCCTTCTCTGGACTCACTCCAGGACCTCCCTGTCCTTCTGATGGTGAGGAGCCCAGAACTGGACCCATCACTTGAGGTGCAGCCTCCCCAGTGCCCAGTCCAGGGGCACAATCCCCTCCCCAGACCTACTGGCCACACTATTTCTGACACAAGCCAGGATGCCCTTGGCTTTCCTGGCTGCCTGGGCACACTGCTGGCTCATATTCAGCCTGCAGTCACCCAACACCCCCAGGTCCTTCTCTGCCTGACAGCTCTCCAGACAGTCTCCCCCAGCCTGTAGCGCTGCAGGGGGTTGTTCTGTCCCATGTGCAGCACTCTACACTTGGCCTTGTTAAACTTCATCCCATTTACATTTGACATGGTTTATGCAGGTGATGTGCAGGGTCCTCACAGCTGGCTGTGAGCCACGGCTTCTTCCCACATGTCAGAGAGGAGGAAGAGGAGCAGCTGCACGGCTAACTACAGCAAACACAGGGCTCAAGGGGAAAGCTTCTCATCTCTTGGGCACAGGCTTCCCAGCAACAGTCAAGCTGTCAGCATGACAAGGACTTCTAGAAGGCCACTTTGGTGATACAACAGCGTAGGAGATACAAGGATGAGCAAAGCGGTTCTTCAGACACTGGGAGCATTTACTGCAGCTACCGTTAAGACAGCGTTGGGGGTTGGGTGGTGTTTCCATGACCGCCCAGGAACAGGCTTTGTGGGGCTAGACCCATACGTACTGTGCATGAGGGGGCTGTGCCGGGTTCCCGATGCAGGGGCTGTGGGAATTGGCGGGGCTCAGCAGCAGCGGGCTCTGAGAGCGCGAGGAGGAGCCCGACGACGTGCTCTCCAGGTATCGACCTGAACAGCAGAGTCAGGGTCAGTCCAGGCAACATAAATACTCCAGCATCACCCTCTCCTCTGCTCTACTACTGACAGCTGACACTATTTGCCTAGCTTTGGGGAGAAAGCCACATGGTTAAAGTCAGGGAGAGGAAATGTCTTCTGTCACAACTGCAGCGTGGGACTGTCACCCCTCTGCCAGCCCTACACCCTTTGCTGTAGGGGGAATGGTTGGCAGCCTTCTGGTGGGATGTGGAGGGACAGCTGCTTTACCCATGAATAGCTGCTTTGATGTGCTGGCACCTGGCCTAGGTTAACCTCCCTGCAGGTCACTAAACTTCTGCCGTTTGCAAATGATAAATAATTATCAATTGCTGAAGTGCTTTGAAATGCATAGGGAAAAGGCTGCACCTACAGAGATGGGCATTGCTGGGGTTACCTGCCCAGCACATCAGCTGAGCCCAGTCTGGGCACCTGGGAATTATGACCCTAACTCAGTTCTCCCACTGCCTTGCTCTGTGCCAGCAGGACTGGCTGTGGCGGCTGCTCTGCACCCGGGGACATGCTAAGTGCTTGCAATGAGGATGAGCAGGACTTCTCTTCCTTCAAAACTCCATCCAAACATCTACTCAAATCTAAACTCCTTCAAAATAACGTTGGGATCAAGAAAACTTTCTTAACAGAGAGAGGGGCTTTTGGTTTACCCCCCCCCAAAAGTATGCTGAGCTACTCACTGCCACCATGCAGGATCGGTGAGCTCCGTGCTGAGCCCGTATTGCTCTGGGAGCCAAACTTCTCCAGCAGCTCAGAGAACTCTCTCCTGGAAATAAAAACACAGTATAGTCATCTGCTGCTCCAAACTATTCCTCACCTGATTATATGACCATGGTGCTTGTGATGGCAGTGACTTAGTGCCCGGGCTGCAGGGTCAACACCTTCCAGCAACGGGGAGCAGACTGAGCTGTCTTGTGCATAAGGGTGTAACCCCCGTGGTTATCAAGAGGTTATGCAAGGCCTAAGGTCGATTTATCACTCTTATGGCAGCACAGTCTTCCTGTGATGGGCTGGAACTTCGGTGTGCTCCTGCCCTGCCCCTTGTCAGAGCACGCAGGGAGGCAGCTAGGAAAGCTCAGGCCTCCTTGGAGTTAAACCTTGTAAGGAAGGTCAAGGACCACAGAAGGGGCTTCTTTGAATACACTGCAGGCAAAAGTAATGCTAGAGGCAGTGCCCTGGTGACAGAGGATACTAAGAAGGTGGAGTTACTGAATGCCCTCTTTGTCTATACTGCTGAGACTGTACTCAGGAGCCCCAGACTCCTGGGGGACCAGAGGACATCAGGATAAAAGAGGAGCTGGCCTTGGTTATGAGGGCTGGGTTAGGGATCAGTTAAGCAATCTGGACATCCATAAACCCATGGGTCTGGACGGGATGCACCCACAGGTGCTGAGGGACCTGCTGGAAGTCATTGCTAGGCCACTCTCCATCATCTTTGGTCAGTCATGGAAAAAAGAAGTGCCTGAAGACTGGAGGAAAGCAAAGGTCACTCCAGCCTTCAAAAATGGCAAGAGGGAGGTGCCAGGTAACTACAGACTGGTCAGCCTCACCTCCATCCCTGGAAAGGTGATGGAACAACTTACCCTCGGTGCAGTCTCTAGGCTCATCTGGGATAAGAGAGAGGGTCATTAGGAGCAGTCAGCGTGGTTTCACCAAGGGGAAATCATGTTTGACCAACCCAATAGCCTTCTATGAAGACATAACCAGGTGAATAGATGATGGTAGGCCAGTGGATGTGGTTTACCCTGATTTCAGTAAAACCTTTGACACCATCTCCCACAGCATCCTCATGGCTAAACTGAGGAAGTGTGTTCTGGAGGATCAGGTAGTGAAGGTGGGTTGTGAACTGGTTGAAGAAAAGAAGTCAGAGAGTTGTGGTCAGTTGGACAGAGTCTGGCTGGAGGCCTGGATCTAGTGGGGTCACTCAAGGGTCAGTCCTGGGACCAGTACTAGTCAATAT
>VZTU01006809.1:6941-18511 GCA_013400835.1 Zapornia atra
GCTCCTCTCCAGCAGGTCCCCCCCAGCCTGTCCTGATCCCAGCAGTTATTCCTCCCCAGGTGCCAGACTCTCCACTTGCTCTTGTTGAATCTCCTCTGGTCTCTCCCTGCCCAGCTCTCCAGCCTGCCCAGGTCTCTCTGGATGGCAGCGCAGTGTTCCTGTGTGTCAGCCACTCCTCCCAGCTTTGTATCATCAGCACTTGCTGAGGGTGGGTGCTGTTCCCTCATCAAGGTCATAAATAGGAGCATCTTCTGGAGATGATCTGTATGGCTCTGCTTCTGGGATGTGATGTTAAGGTCCTGCATCTTCAGACCTGTGGTGACGTTAGAGCCACCAGGCAGCAGCTGTCACTCACAGCAGGAAAATCATGTGTGTGTTTTTAGGGCATTGTTTTCTAAGGCAAATAACACAGTCTGGTCACAGGCTTGGAATGGCTCCCACCACACAGACAGGCTCCCACGTGATGGGTGTTGGGAGCCCCTCCCCATGGGTGCCGTATGGCACTGTGGTGGCCACCCCTCTGGTTGCAGTGCTGGGATCACACTTCTTAACATGATTTATTTTTTATCTTGAGGAGTTACCTGGTTTCCATTGCCAAAATCATGGTTTCCTAGAGCATCCACCTGGGGGGCTGCTCCTTGTCCAGTTGATTCTTCCAGTGCTGCTCCCTCTGCGTGTTCATGATGGGGATGGTGGGGACACAAAGGCAGGGTGCTCTGGGTGGCTCCTTGCCCTTATTTCACATGACAGCAGGGGAGAAAGAAGAGCTGGAAGAAGGATGGGGGCTTCTTGGCAGAGGGGCTGGCAACAACACTTGCTGCTCTGATGCTGGGTTTTTTTTTGGGGAAAAGCCTTCTTCTGAAGAAGTGCTCTGGCCAGAGGAAGGTTCATGCCCTCCTGCTGGCTTCTGGGTGACCTTGAGCAAGGAGCTCAGGGCAGAACCCTCCCCATCAATCTCTTGTGAAACCAATGGGAAATTTGATGCATGAGGGGAATTTAGGACTTCACCCAGGGATTATGGGTCAGGCTCTGTGACGAAGGAGGCAGCGTGTGAGCACAGCAGTCATGGAGGGGGTCAAGGGTTGCAAGCCTGAGCTAGAGAAGTGCTGCAATGCAAACTCATGCTGTCATGCAAGGCAGCTCGCAGCCTTGCACAGGAAAGGCAGCTCACTTGGGGCTGCCTTGGAAGGAAGGAATTGCTGGGGTGCTTGGGAGATTCCTGTTGCCTGCAGAGCAGAGCTGGGATAAAGGTCAGCCACGGCCATGCCAAACCCAGCCACATAGTTCCTGGGTGCCTCAAATCAGGCAGGCTCCAAATGTCAGCAGCTGCTGGGCTGGGAAGATGATCCCAAACAATTCCCTATTAATAGGCAGCAGAGGGGAGGCATGGATCAGGATGGGACTCGCTGGCCCCTTCCTCTGGACAGGTCTCAGAGCATGTTCCCAATGTGATGCCCAAGAGAAGGCAAAGGCCAAAATAACTCACCCCTCTGCTGTAAGCAGGCTCCTGGGTGGATTCCCAGGAGCTCCCTGAGCTGGGAAGAAAGCTTGACCAGAAGTCTGGAACAGCATAAGCTTTGCTGGAGAGGGTCAAGGGTCTTCCCCATGCTGTGGTCCCCAGGAGGTCCCCATCCTGCCTTTGTCAGGACACCAGCTTGGGACAGACTCCTCTTTCCCATATTGCTCCCCATCTAGGAAAGCTGAGCAGGAAGCCAGCCTGGATATCTCTCCTCTCATTCCTTGCCTGAAAAAGCTCTGGTAGTTTTTTTTTTGACTCACAGTTCCTGGCAGGGTTTCACCAAGGCACATGACAGTCAAGTGACTTGTCTGTCTGTCAGGGGACTTATCAGAAAGTGGGGATTAGAGCCCTGACTTCCCTGCAGTTCCTGTCACCTCTGGGTGAGGGGAGGTGTCCAGCCCACATGCCTGTCACACTGCAACCCCAGGCCAACTGCAGGAAACGATGCCTGGGCTGGGTTTGCATCCAAGTTTGACATTTCAGAGCTTTTTGTGTGAATGGGATTTGAGGTGAGGCCAGCTTTCTGTAGCTGCAGCCAGTAGAAGTGGGACACTCAGTGTGCTCTGGGGGACTTACACCCCGTGGGATGCTGCAACCCAAACACACCCAATCTGCAGTGCAAAGGATGGTGGTGGCCTCCATGTTGGGGGGTGTGTGGGGGGGTGTTGGGGTGCTCATGGGGTGGGTAAAATCAGAGAAGGTGACTGCTCTGTAAATGCACTCGGGGTGCTCAGCTCATGTATGGGGACTTAAGCCTGCAGTTTAACCTGCCTGGCTCTGGGGTTTGGTCAAATCCTGCTTTGGGTGTAGGAGTGGTGAAATAGGAATTGGTCTTTGGGAACCAGATTTGGGGAATACATAAGGAAGGTTTTAGTTGGGTGGCCCTAGGAGGCAGCACAAACCAGATGCTTCTCACCATGGGGGTATGCTGAGGTCCCAGAAAGTGCCCAGGTTGCCTCTATCTGATCCTTGGGTTGCCAGAAGCTTTCTGGATAGGGCATTGAGAGGGAAAAGGCCAGCTCCAGCAGCCAGGTGTCATGGGGCAGAGCTTGCTGTTTCTCCCTGAGCTGTGCAGGGGCAGAGGGATGGGAGCTGTGGGCACACAGGTGCCCATCACCCTCTGGAGCAGAGCCCGTGAGCAGGCTGCTGCTGGGGCAGCTGCCTGGCGGCTCCAGCCATGCCACAGCAGGCTGGGGGGAAGGTCTGAGTCATCCTGCACATCACATGTGGCTCTGTCACTGCTGTCTGGGTTTATCTCTTCACCGAGCTGTTCCCCAGCACTGGAGCTGGCTGCCTGGCTATAGCTGCAGCGCTCTGGGAAGGATCCCCCTGCAAAACTGTCCCCAGGCTTCTCCTGTCACTGTCACCAAGGAGGGCAATCAGTGCTGGCCACGGCCCTCCCAGGGAGGCTGACCTGGGCACACTCGATGCAGACTGAATTCCCCAGGTGGACCCAGCTCCTCCCAGTAGAAGGGCAGAGACTGCAGGATAGGAAACCAACCATGACATAGCTGTGCCCTCCAGGGAAGGCTGTGAAAGTGGGGACACTTTGGGGGGGTCCTGTTTCCCCCCTAGCCCCATCCCAATGCAGTGTGCCCCTAGTGCTGGTTCCAAGGGAGGACCCACGTCCATAAGGTGTGTGATGGTGCTGGGCTCATGGGCAGCGCTTTGCATCCCAGTGGGAAAAGACTGGCTGGACCTCTCCATGCAGAGGAAGGGGCAATGACCTCACAGGCTGTGTTCTCTGTTGTATCAGGGTTGTTTCTAACCCAGGACTGGATTTTTCCTGCCAGCAAGCCCCAGGCATTGCTACAGCTTCCAGCATCACCCAAGGAAGCGCTGTAGGTCCCTGCATCAAACCATGCCCTCTGCTGAGCACATCTCCCTACCTTTCTGCCTCTTTTCTGGCCACTTTTAGTTTCATGGGTACAAATTAAGGCAGGAGCAGAGAGCATCTATGGAAAAAAGATCCTGCCCCTCTGCAGCTCTAGTGTGAGTGCCGAGTTTCCAGCATCCTCCCAAGCCAGGGTTTAAAAACCAAACACTGGAGGGGTGATAGCAGGAGTGAGCAGGGGCAAGAGTCTGTCTGGGGCTCTCCTGGAATAGGCTCAGTACCCAGGAGTGAAGCAGGGGTGCTCTGTAGCTGGGATTTGGCTGGAGACCCTGTGGTCTCATGGTTGCTGGAGGGCAGGATTGATGCAGCTGGCATGGGAAGGCAGCATCCACAGATTGGTGTTGGAAATAGGGACAGTGAGTTTGCTGCATGTAACCACCTTTGGTCTTTTTCTCCTGATAATGGGTGTTTTGTATGTTTCTGGGAGAGAGGGGGAAGATTGAACCAAGGGGTACTGATAAGCCTTCAGAGGTGGTGGAGTGGACAGGACTCCCCAGCCTCCAGGACATGGCTGGCCTGACTCCATGAAGGTTGCCCTAGTGGGCCATCTCTTTGGGATCACCTCTGGATGCTGAGGACAGGCACCCTCAGCGGCTGCTTTTGCTGCTCTGTTCCCAGATGCCTTGGTTCAAAGGCTGGAAGGTGGAGCGTAAGGAAGGCAACGCCAGTGGGGTGTCCCTCCTGGAGGCCTTGGACACCATCCTGCCCCCAACCCGCCCCACAGATAAACCCCTGCGCCTGCCCCTCCAGGACGTCTACAAGATTGGAGGTGAGCAACAGTCCTGCTGCTGTCCCTCTTCCCTCTGATTGTACCACAGCCTTGGGAATTTGGGAATGATGTGTCCAGGTGTTGGGAAGCTGGAGAGCTTGGAACCTCTCAGACTTGAGGTAATGTTAGGGAAAAGGGAGCTAGCTCCAGGGCAAAGACCCCCCCCACCATTTGAGACTAGGCTGCCTGGGGTTGGGGGTAGACATGCCCAAAGGTACCCAGGGACTGCAGGGGAGCTCCAGGTTTGTGAGCTCTCCCCAGCTGCAAATGTGGGCGTCCCAGTGATCATGGCTGACAGGGCAAGCTGAAGGCAGCCAAAATGTGCTGGGGCCCACAGGAGGGACAAGGCCAGCGGGGAGAGACACTGGGGAGGCTGGTGCATGGCAGCTTGGCCACAGCCTTCCCGTGCTTCCCAAATGCTGGTGTCCATCATCAGCACCTCCATCTGCTGAGCTGGACCATGGCACCAGCCATGTACAGAGTGCAGCGGTTGGCACCTCTCCCTTTCCCTCTGGAGTGGTGATGGGGACACTTTGCTGAGCTATAAATACCTTGTGAGCTCTCTGACCTGCTGGCAGCAGCAGGCAGCCCTCCTGACTCACCCAACTGCTAGATCAGGCAGGCACAAACATTTCCAGTCCCTTTCCATGCTTTCCCAAGGACACGTGTGCTGCAGGAACCAGGCAGGGATTGAACATGGATTTTAGCAAGCCTTTCAGTCAAGTCTTTCATTTGTAAGGGGGATGAAAGGTGGTTAGCATGTCTGTGTCCTCCCCTAGCTCAGCTGGGGCAAAGAGATATGGTATTACCATGAGGCAGGTCCTTAGACAGCAGAGACACTGGTGAGAGTGGGGACGTGGTGGCAGCAGGTTGGTTGTGGAGGAGCAGAGGGGTCCAGCCAACCTCCTCAACCTCTTTTCAAGGTTGTTCCTCTTAATGATTCTTCACCTGACTCCAAAGGTGGGTTTTCCCAAAGTCCTTTGATGATATGGGGTGTAAAAGGTCCCCTTGGTTTAATCCTTGTTCCCTGGCATAGCTGGGCCTTGCCCTGTGCTGATGGAGTACCCACCAGGGATGTGGAGAGGGTTGTTGCACACACAGCAGGAGGTGCTGCAGTGGCTCCACAGGAAGAGCTCTCAGGGCACATGGGTTGCTCTGGTCCCTCTAACTATGGTGTTACTCCTTTTACAAAACACTGGGTAGAAAGGACAGACTTAGAGTATTTTTCACACCCCGATACTGACCTTGCAGCTGAAAGCTGGGGGGGTTTTGGGGCAAGAAGCACACACAGCCTTTGCTGAAAGCCACTGGAGATACCTTGGTTCTGCTGCAGCCAGGCTCTGGCTCAGGGATATGCCATGCAAGCTCCATGTTGCTCTGCTCTGCCCTTGTTTCCTCAGGGATTGGCACCGTCCCCGTGGGCCGGGTGGAAACCGGCATCCTGCGGCCCGGCATGGTGGTCACCTTCGCGCCCGTGAACATCACCACTGAGGTGAAGTCTGTGGAGATGCACCACGAGGCCCTGAGCGAGGCCCTGCCCGGGGACAACGTGGGCTTCAACGTGAAGAACGTCTCGGTGAAGGACATCCGCCGTGGGAACGTCTGCGGGGACAGCAAGTCCGACCCGCCGCAGGAGGCAGCGCAGTTCACGTCTCAGGTCAGCAGAGCTGGTGGGGTGCCACCAATCAGAGAATCCCAGCCTGGGCTGGGCTGGAAGGGACCCCAAGGAGCACAGAGCTCCACCCCCCCTGCCACAGGCAGGGCCACCAACCTCCAGGCCTGGAGCTACACAAGGTTGCCCAGGGCCCCAGCCAACCTGGCCTTGAACACCCCCAGGGATGGGGCCCCCACCCCCTCTCGGGGCAGCCTGTTCCAGCCCCTCACCACTCTCTCTGTAAAAAACTTCCCCCTAATATCTCATCTAACCCTTCCTTCCTTTAGTTTTAATCCATCCCCCTTGTCCTGCCATTATCTGCCCTTTTAAAAAGTTGAATCCCGTCCTGCTTATAAGCTCCCTTCAGGGACTGGCAGGCTGCAATGAGGTCCCCCCACAGCCTTCTCTTCTCCAGGCTGAACAAGCCCAGCTCCCTCAGCCTCTCTTTGTAGGGCAGCTGCTCCAGCCCTCTAATCATCCTCGTGGCTCCTCTGACCCCTCTCCAACAGCCCCACATCTCTCTTGTATTGGGGGCCCCAGCTCTGGACACAGGACTCCAGCTGGGGCCTCCCCAGGGCAGAGCAGAGAGGGACAATCCCCTCCCTGTCCCTGCTGCCACCCCTCTGCTGATGGAGCCCAGGATCCCATTGGCCTTGCGAGCTGCCAGAGCCACTGCTGGCTCATGTTCAGTCTCTCATCCACCACAATCCCCAAGTCCTTCTCAGCAGGGCTGCTCTCCAGGAACTCTTCTCCCAGTCTGTATCTATGACTGGGACTCTTCAACCCACAGTTTGCCACCATTTCAACCTGCTCCCTGGGCTTGTCCTGACCATCTCTCTGTCCTCCAGGTGATCATCCTGAACCACCCCGGCCAGATCAGCGCCGGCTACTCGCCTGTCATCGACTGCCACACCGCACACATCGCCTGCAAGTTCGCTGAGCTGAAGGAGAAGATCGACCGGCGCTCTGGCAAGAAGCTGGAGGACAACCCCAAGTCCCTGAAATCAGGAGATGCTGCCATCGTGGAGATGATCCCTGGCAAGCCAATGTGTGTGGAGAGCTTCTCCCAGTACCCACCTCTTGGTAAGGGAACGGGTCTCTTGCAGGCTCCTGAGGAAGAGCGTGAAAGCTCTGTGCTGTGCAGCTCACACCAGGTGTGCTAAGCCTCTCCCAGTGTCAGTTTGAACTGAACACATTTGTGGCTCCCAAACTTGTTGGGGGTTCAAAATCCGATGCATAAGCTGGGCAAGGGCTGGTGGGGTGGGACGGGCTCTCTGCTGAGCTGGGTTTCCAAAGATAAGGCTGGTTTTCCCTCTGAGAGACACTGGGCCTTTTCCTCAAAGTCCCTGAACGCTGAGAGTTTCTGAATGCAGCAACACTTTTCAGCTTGCTCATCTCTGCCCTAAAACACAACCAGTTAGGAGAAGAAAGGGAGAACTTTGCTAAGCAGAGCATACCTTTCAGTGCAGGGAAGTGCCGTGCTTCCATAGAATCACAGGGGCTGAAAGGGCCTCCAGAGCTCATGGGGTCCAACCCCCTGCCAAAGCAGCTCCCCAGCTCATATTGCACAGGGGCTGGAATCTCTCCAGAGATGGAGACTCCACACCCCCTGGGCAGCCTGTCCCAGGGCTCCCTCACCCTCCCTGGGGAAAAGTTCTTCCCCATGGTGCTGGGGAACTTCCTATGCTCTGACTTGCAGCCATTGCCCCTGGTCCTGTCCCCACAGACACTGAGAAGGGGCTGGCCATTCCCCCTGCATCCCACCCTTCAGATACTGATAACCATTAATCAGGTCCCCCCTGAGTCTTCTTCTCTCCAGGCTGAACAGCCCCAGCTCACTCAGCCTTTCCATGGATAATGCTGCATGTCTGGAAGCTTTAGCAGTGCTGGGAGCTTGCTCAGAGCAGACGTGGTTTAACTGTAATCTATAGTTACTTAAAGAGAGGGGAGCATCTGGGCCAGCTTGGTGGGCAGAGCAGAGCAAGAGCCGATGACTCAGGGCTTGCTCCTGCAAGGACCTGCTCCAAGGACGGGGGTAACGGGTGTATGGTACTATGGGTGGTGGGTGGAGATCCCACCGTCACCCACCCACGCTCAGCCTTAGGAAAGGCAAGGCAGCCACCTTGGGGAGCCCTTATCACCACCTACAACTACCTGAAGGGAGGGTGTAGAGAGGTGGGTGATGGTCTCTTCAGCCAGGGGACAGGAGATGGGACAAGGGGCAATGGGCTCAAGCTGGGCCAGGGCAGGGGCAGAGCAGATATTAGGAAAAAAATTGTTATTGAAAGAGTTGTTGGGGCCTGGCACAGGCTGCTCAGGGAGGGGCTGAGTCACCTTCCCTGGGTGTGTTCAAAAAAGGGTAGATGAGGTAATGAGGATGTGTTTAAAAAAAGGGTAGCTCAGGGATATAGAATCATAGAATCCCAGCCTGGGCTGGGTTGGAAGGGACCCCAGAGATCATAGAGCTCCAACCCCCCCCGCCACAGGCAGGGCCACCAACCTCCAGGCCTGGAGCTACACAAGGTTGCCCAGGGCCCCATCCAACCTGGCCTTGAACACCCCCAGGGACGGAGCACCCACCCCCTCTCTGGACAGCCTGTTCCAGCCCCTCACCACTCTCTCTGTTTTAGTTTAGGACAGGAATAGTTGGACTTGCTGATCTTTAAAGGTCTTCCCCACCCCTGTGCTTCTGTTTCACTCCCCAACACCCCCTCTCCATCCCACAGGCCGCTTCGCTGTCCGTGACATGCGGCAGACCGTGGCCGTGGGCGTCATCAAGAACGTGGAGAAGAAAAGTGGTGGGGCTGGGAAAGTCACCAAGTCTGCCCAGAAGGCCCAGAAGGCTGGCAAATGAATTGTGGGCTCCCAGTGCATCGCTCAGAAACCATCCCTGACACCAGGACGCTGCCACCGTCTCCCCCGGGCGCATGTGTGCACATCAGCTTGTAAGAGTTTATATGTCAACGACTGGATGCTCACCATTAAGGTCCAGTGGAAATTCTTTAAAAGGAAAAGCATGTTCCAGCGTTTGTGAGGCTTCATGTTAATTTTACCAATAAAACTGGTACAACATCCACAGTGGGAAAAAAAAACCCACCACCAAAACAAAACAAAACAACAACAAAAAAAAAACCCCCTTAAAACAACAAAACAAACCAACCAACCCAAAAAGTGTGGAGCTCTGTGTCTGTCTGTCTGTCTGTCATTGAGAGGGGCTGGGCTTGGTGGGTTTTGTGTGGTTTCCCACTTAGAGAAGATGCTGGGGATGGGCACAGGCAGGGCTGGGAGGGAAATTTGGAGGAAGGAGGAGAGCTTGGCACCCCTATTCAAGGCAGCACCCAGTGCTTCTCCAGCTCTTGCCCCTTGACTGATGCAGGCGTGTGGTCTGACTCCCTCAGCCTAAAGCAGGAGCTGCCTTTCCAGCAGTCTGGGTTTTGAGACTCCCTTTAACCTGCTCAACCCTCTAATACAAATTCTCAGGGCCTTTATTATCATTTCTTCCCACACAAAATAAGCTGAAGTTAACCTCCTGAAGTCATGCCATTTAAAGAGAGAAGCAGCATACCCTGTGCCTCCTGGAAGGCCTGGCAGCATCACTTCTATTCTTTATAATACCCCATCATTTGGGGAGAAGGGGCCAAGGCTGCCTTCTCTCTACACCTTCCTTTGCCTTGCATGTGGCAGAGGGACCAGCCCTTCCCAAAGGATGTAATGGGAATGTTTTCCCCCCAGCTGAAGCCCAGATGGGACTCAGGACTCCCAAGAAGCTCCCAAACTCATGCTCTTCACCCAGGATGGTTTCTTGGCTTGCATTGCAAACTTGCAGCCAGGGGCAGGGTCTGCACCTCTCCCTGCCCTGTGTCAGCTGCCCCAATCCAAAGGGTTGTGTTGCCAAGCAGACAGGATTGGCCAAAATGCACCATCTGGGAAACTGGAGGGTGAAGGGGTGGGAGCACGGGGCATGGGGAGGAGGAAGGGAGGGAGGTGGTACTGCAGGGCTGGGAGGTGGAGGGAGGAGATGTGAGGGTGCTGCTTCCACCCTGCCATAGTGCTCTGGGGACATTTCCCAGAGCCCTTGCCTCCTCAGAGGTGGGTTTAGCAGTGTGCTGGGGCATCCTAGGCCGTTTGTGCTCATGACTTGGCTTTTAGGAGCAGCCACAGCTCCAGGAGCAGGTTCCATGCCTGGGCTCTGTAAAGGCTGGCATCACTTGAGGTCCTTCCCAGGAGAGCTTCAAAGGCACAAGGATCATTACTGTTTGTGTTGCTGGAGCCCTTAATGATCCTAATTAACATCTGGTGTTCTGCAGTGCTAAGTGCCCCCAGGCAGAGCCTCAAGGAGCTGGTGCCAAGCTGAACACTGCCTGAAGCCTCCACTGCCTGAAGCCTCCACTGCCTGTTCCCCCAACACCATCCCCATCCCATGTCCTGGTCTGACAGCAGGCAGATGTACTGGCTCACTGAGCTGCATTCCCCAAGCCTGTGAGCACTGAGGCTCCTCCTCCCTCCCCACATCCCCAGCAGCCACCAGTTTCACCTGTAGAAACCAGTTTGAGACCCAAGGTCCTTGCAGCATCTGGGGGCTGTGAAGTGCTGTGTCCTTGGCGTTCCACAGATTGGAAAGGGACCTGGGCACCCCTCCAGGCACAGCACATCTGCAGGAGGAGGCTGTTTTCCCACTGATGGTTTAATCTCATCTTCCAGCTTCCAAGGGATGTCCTTGTGCCAGCACAGTGGACTTGTGCCCCTTCCTGGGTATGTCCAAGCAGGGCAGGAGAACATCACCACATGCATGTTTTTCCTTCACCCTCAAAAGCAGCAGGAACAGGAGCTCCTGTGGGACCATCCCTCCTACATTGTGCAGGAACCTCCAGCTCTCTGGTCCCCAAGGTGAGCTGATCCCTGGCCCAGTGGGAGTGGGAACAACCTTGGAGTCATGTTGAGGGACAGAAGAGCAGGCACAAAGTCTGTACCTGCTGCTCTACAGCTATTTTAAAAGCATAAACAAGTCTGACAAAACCACAGCTACGTTTCCATAGAAATATGCCAGGGGAGCTGTGAAAGATGCTCTGGGAGCAGTGCTCAAGTGGTGTGGTAATTAACAGTGGAGCTGCAGAAAAGGAGAGATACAAACCCCAGAGGATTTAACTCCAACTTGCTCATGGCTCACAGCAGGTCCAGATTTTCAGCCTCATGGCAGTGTGTTTGGTACCTCAGGTAACCCACAGGATCAGGAGCCAGGTCCTCAAGGAAGATGTCTGCAGCTGCAGCTGCAGCACCCCCTGTTTTGGGAGGTTTGGGTCAGGCTCTGGAGAGGGTCAGAAGAACCAGAAATACTCACCTTGAGACTCACCTCACGAGGTTCAAAAGAGGAAAATGAAGTGTGCTGAATTCCTGTGGCTCTCAAATGGCAAGCCAAGGAAGCCATGGCCTGCCTTCACCCAAGCCTTGGGCTTGAAGCCTCATTGCTGATCTGGGTTTTGGGACCAGATCGATGACCTGCCACGTCAGGAGGCATCAGTGCTATCCTGTGCACAGGGCGTGCTTGCACTGGGGAGATGACATTCCCATCCTAAGCTAAACCATATCCCTGAGTACCTCATCTACCCTTTTTTTGAACACATAGAATCATAGACTGCTCTGGGTTGGAAGGGACCCCAAGGGTCACAGAGCTCCAACCCCCCTGCCACAGGCAGGGCCACCAACCTCCAGACCTGGAGCTACACAAGGTTGCCCA
>VZTU01006809.1:19579-31217 GCA_013400835.1 Zapornia atra
AGGGGGATGGAGTGAAGCTGGAGGAGGGAAGGGTTAGAGGAGAGATTGCAGGGAAGTTCTTTGCAGAGAGAGTGGTGAGGGGCTGGAACAGGCTGCCCAGAGAGGGGGTGGGTGCCCCATCCCTGGGGGTGTTCAAGGCCAGGTTGGCTGGGGCCCTGGGCAACCTTGTGTAGCTCCAGGCCTGGAGGTTGGTGGCCCTGCCTGTGGCAGGGGGGTTGGAGCTCTGTGACCCTTGGGGTCCCTTCCAACCCAGACCAGTCTGTGATTCTATGATTCTATGATTCTATGATTCTATGATCACTAGAGGTTGCAGGAAACTCAGAGAGCATCAGGGCCAGCTGGCTCTTGAACTCTCTAATCAGCTCTTCAAGAAGGTGTTGGAGAAACCAGAGGACCTGGAAGAAGAGGGAAGGAGTCTGGATGAGGACTGAGGACCAGCATCCCATTCCCCAAAGGGGCATCATCTCCCCAGCAGAAGCACACCCTGCACACAGGATAGCACTGATGCCTCCTTGGGGTTTCTTGAAGTTCCTGATGGGTTTCTTGATGTTCCTGATGGGTTTCTTGATCTTCTCATGAACAGGACCTTACTCCAGGGTGTGAGTGGCCCCCTCTGCCTGGCCTCAGCCTGCTCCTGGCACCCAGTGGAGAAGGAGACTTCTCCTTTCCCACCTCCACCCCACGGGCCTGGTGTCTGGATGTGTGTTGTGAATAATTTAAAGTAAGTTTCCTTAATCCCCTGGAGCTGATTGGCTGACTCAGCAGGCACTTTGGGCTCCTCTAAAAAATTTATGAGGCTTTTGCAAAGACTGCAAGTGGAGCCCATGCTGCAGATGCTGAGCTGGGTGAATTCGAGCTGCCTGCTGCCCTTCTGTGCCTGGAGGCAAGTTAAAGCATCCACCCCAACCCTCCTTCTGCTTGGGCACATCCCTGCTCAGGTCACCAGGCAGGCTGCCCACCTCCAGTGCCCCCCTCACAAAGGGCATCAGCCACCACTGGCCAAATCCTGCCCAGAGAGGCACAAAGTCAGGGAGGAGGGTGGCAAAAGCAGCCCCTCCCTCAGAATTCTGTGCTCTGTTGAGGACCAGGCTCATAGAATCATAGAATGGGCTGGGTTGGAAGGGACCCCAAGGGTCACAGAGCTCCAACCCCCCTGCCACAGGCAGGGCCACCAACCTCCAGGCCTGGAGCTACATAAGGTTGCCCAGGGCCCCAGCCAACCTGGCCTTGAACACCCCCAGGGATGGGGCACCCACCCCCTCTCTGGGCAGCCTGTTCCAGCCCCTCACCACTCTCTCTGCAAAGAACTTCCCCCTAATATCTCAGGAGGGCTTCACTCATCTCCTTTACCCACCTCCCTCTGCATCCTCCCACTGGAGACCCACAGTTTCTGTGTGAGCCCAAGGTGAGCTCACAGCCCAGGGAGCACAAAGGAGCATCCCTAGCCAAGGGAATGCACCACATCCCATCCTCCCCTTGGCCTGTGCCTTCACCTCTGGGCAAAGATACTGCTGATCTGAAGGAGAAACCTGAGCTGCCACCCAGCCCAGGGCCAAGCTCCCAGGCAGCCCTCTCCTCCTGCCCCCCAGCACTCAGGTATCCTTCAGCCCTGCTGCTTTCCTCAGAGATCCTGCAGCATCTGCAAACAATTCACTGCAGCTCTGTTCACAAACACTCCTTCCACGTGTCAGGCTGCCTGCAAAGTTAGGGGGGCCTGGTTTCTCCTAGTCTAAATGATCTCTGATCACCCCTTGCCTGGCACTCTGTTCATGCCTTGAAGTTGCTAAATGGCTTTTGGAGTCCTGGCCAGGCACTGCCAGTGCCTGCCAAGCACTTAGGAGTGATGAGGCTGGAGGCAGCCAGCCTTTGGGAGAGGGCTGCAGGAAGGGGAAAGAGGGGAGGATGACCCCCAAATCTAGTCTGTGTGCAGAGATGTGTGAGCTGGGGCTGTTTAGCTTGGAGGAGAGACCTTGTCACCACCTACAACTACCTAAAGGGAGGGTGTAGAGAGGTGGGTGATGGTCTCTTCAGCCAGGGGACAGGAGATGGGACAAGGGGCAATGGGCTCAAGCTGGGCCAGGGCAGGGTCAGAGCAGATACTAGGAAAAAAATTGTTACTGAAAGGGTTGTTGGGGCCTGGAAGAGGCTGCCCAGGGAGGGGCTGAGTCACCAGCCCTGGGTGTGTTTAAAAAAGGGTAGATGAGGTGCTCAGGGATATGGTTTAGCTTAGGATGGGAATGGTTGGACTTGATGATCACAGAATCCCAGAATCCCAGGGGTTGGAAGGGCCCTCCAGAGCTCATGGGGTCCAGCCCCCTGCCAAAGCAGCTCCCCAGCTCATATTGCACAGGGGCTGGAATCTCTCCAGAGATGGAGACTCCACACCCCCTGGGCAGCCTGTCCCAGGGCTCCCTCACCCTCACTGGGGAAAAGTTCTTCCCCATGGTGCTGGGGAACTTCCTCTGCTCTGACTTGCAGCCATTGCCCCTTGTCCTGTCCCCACAGACACTGAGAAGGGGCTGGCCATTCCCCCTGCATCCCACCCTTCAGATATTGATAACCATTAATCAGGTCCCCCCTGAGTCTTCTTCTCTCCAGGCTGAACAGCCCCAGCTCACTCAGCCTTTCCTCACAGGGGAGATGCTCCAGGCCCTTCAGCATCTCTGTAGCTCTTCTCATAAAGGTCTTTTCCAGCCTTGTGGTTCTGTGATGATGGGGTGGGTGACAGCAGTTACATAGCAAAGGCTGCAGATTCCCAAGCTTGGGTTTTGGTGTGAGGTGGGAGTACAGGTGGGGGGTTCATTGCCTGTGCCAGCCCCCTCCCACCACTCACACATCAGCATGATGGGGTGATCCTCTCCACCAAGCACCACCTGCAAGGACACAGTGTGGGCTTCTCCCCTGGCACTGATCTGAAGGACCACAGTGATGAGCAAAGGCAGCCTGGGCCAGGTGGGGAGAGGCTGTGATTAATGGAGCTGTGCTGGTGTCTGGGATGCTCTGAGCAGTTCCCATTAGAGTGATTGCTACAAGGGGAGCTTGCAGCTGCAGGTCAGGTGCCTCAGGACATCTCTGGCCACAGATCTCCATGGGGACTGTGGGAAATGTGTAGGAGAGGGGGCTCAGGGAGGGGTGGCTGACCTCATCTTCAGGTGGAGGTGAAGTCCCTCTTGCAGGGTGGCCTGGGCAGCTGGGCCATTGCCAGCTCCCTGTCAGCCTACAAACACAGCTCATTTTTAAATCCACCCCCCCATGCTCTGCCCACATAGGAGAGTACAGAGAGATGCTGAATGAGATGTTTTGCAGGCACAGCCAGAGCATCTGGATGCCCAGAGGACAGCAACATCCTCTGGACTAGTGTGAGAAAGACCAAGTTCCAAGAACAAAACAGGGGCTGCATGAAAATAAGGCTGGATGTGTGGAAGTGTCATCCTGCACACACAGCATCAGCTTTGCCTGGGGGATCCATCTTCATCCTGCCTTGTCAAACACCCAGGCACAGAGATGTCTAGCAGAGGCTCGCTGCCTCTCTGATGCTCCCCAGGTGGCATCCAAAAGGAGCCCTCAAAGCAGCAGCTTCATGCACAGCAGAGCCAGGCAGGCCAGCTTCCTACTGATTTGTGCTTAAAAGCCCTGGGTTAATTCTCTGGGGTCACACACAGTTGTGTGCATGCATCAGCATCCCCCCCCCAGCACAGAGATTTCAGGGTTTCTCTCCCTTCCCTGATCACACAGCTTCACTTCCAGCAACCCAAAGTGTCCCCAACTTTTAGGAACACCCATCAGCTGTGCAGTTACTAAAGCAGAGATGAGAGGCAGGCACACATACACCACCTTTCCTCAGGGCCTCAGGTGAAAAAGGAAAGAATCATAAGCCCTTGTCCCTTTGTGTTCTCCTGATTCCCCAGGTGCCCAGGCTGAAAGACTGGTACAAGCCTTCCCAGCAGAACACTTACATTTTTAATACCCAAAACATGGATCAAAACCCCCCCTCTGAATGAAGAGCAACAGCCAGCCTGCCCTCTAACACTTGTCAAAAGGAAAAGAGCTGCATAAAAAGGGAAAGCAGAGTTTTACATTCAGAAGGGTTACAAGGCAGATTGACCTCCCCCAAAGCCCCTCTGTGACCCAGCACAACCCTCCCTCCCCTCCTCAAAAAGCACTGAAACACCCCCACAGAACACAAACCATCCCATATTACCTATCCTGCTCCCTGAACCCCCCTTTTATCCCCACAGCACTTACCATGGTGGAGTGGAGCCAGCTCTGGAAGGTTCCTCCCCTCCTAACCCAGGACACCTGGGACCAGTTGGAGCCTATTTATTTTAGCTGGCTCCCACCCCCCCCCTCTCCTCTTTCCCTACAGCAGAATAGAGCTCAACAATCCAGTGTGTTCCTGCACTGCTCAGCTCTTAGGTAAGAGAGATGTGTCAGAGTTGTTAGCTATTTCAGTATGGGCTTTTTCTTTCTGTTGACAACCTCCAGTCCCTAAATATTCATGCAGGTTTCAATTCAGCTTTGAAGTGGTGGGAGGCAGGTGCTTGAATGGGAACAAAGCACCTAAAAGGGGCTTTGTGGGACTGGGTCCCAGCCAGGATGTTGTTGTGGTGCTCAGAAGTGCCTTACTGGGAGTCAAGTCTGGTCCTGAGCTGGTCCCCAAGCTCTGGAGGTCTGGCAGGGCTGGGTGAGCTCCTGTGCATCAGCCTGGTTGGTTTTCCTGCTGTGAAGCTGTGTGTTGTGAAGGGAAGAGTGTTGGTTTGGAGACAGTGGAAGGGGGCTGCTGAGGGGAAGGGTTCTAAGCCAGCCCACCTCTCTGAGGGGTCGCCCCAAGGAGCTTATGGGGGTGCTTATATAGGGGGGGAAGGGGGTCCTGGGGTAGCCTTATCCTGGGGAAGAAGGTCTAAGGGCACAGTGGTGGCAGTGATTTGAGTTGGGTGGCTTTGGCCCTCACAGGTGTGGGGCTGAGTCAGGAAGCCAAGGAGGTCAGGAGGAGGAAGGTGAGTGCTGGGAGACATGAGGAGTGACTAAGAGAGCTAAATTTATGGAGCCTGGGAGGAGGAAGGCTCAGGGGCAACGTGGTCACAGGCTAAAAATACCTTCAAGGTAACACTATAAATGAAGAAAGGGAATTGTGGTTGGTCTCAAAGGAGCCCAGGGCAAGAGCCAGTGCTGGAGGCTCATAAAGGAAGCACACAGAGCAGGGCTGGGGAAGGAGACCTGGCTGGTGGGGAGTTTCCCAGGGGAAGGGGTTGAGGGGAGCTGAGCAGGGTGACTGTGAGGTGCTAGGAAAAATGGGACTGGCACCAGTCCCCATGTGACCAAAGGGGCTTATTTGCATATTTGTGGATGCTCTGAGCATAGCCCAGTTTAATCAAAGAGAATTCCTTCCATGTGTGCCTTTTTCCCCATCCTTCCTCATCCCCTGTGCCTGCCCAAGTACCTGCTCCTCCCAGGAACTGGTTTACTTTACACTTAGGCTGTAAATGAATTTTTAGCCCTCAGCAACTTTAATCACCCTTAGAAAGGAGGTGCATGAACTTCCTAGCTGAGACAGGAGTGCTTGCATCTCCCTTCTGGGTTGAGTCAGTGTGACTTGGGGACATTCCTGTCCATGCAGTCAGGTGTTTCCAGCTGCAGCTCAAGTCAATCTCATGTGGTATGATTTGTGCTGGGTTTTGCTGGGGCTGCCCCCAGTGAGATGGGTTCTGCCTAAGAACAGGGCAGAAAGATGGATGGTGGTGCAGAAATTTTGCATCTGGTAGATATCTAAGTATCTCTGCCAGCACTGGGAGAGGAAGGGAATCATAGAATCATAGACTGGTCTGGGTTGGAAGGGACCCCAAGGATCACAGAGCTCCAACCCCCCTGCCACAGGCAGGGCCACCAACCTCCAGGCCTGGAGCTACACAAGGTTGCCCAGGGCCCCAGCCAACCTGGCCTTGAACACCCCCAGGGATGGGGCACCCACCCCCTCTCTGGGCAGCCTGTTCCAGCCCCTCACCACTCTCTCTGGAAAAAACTTCCCCCTAATATCTAATCTAACCCTTCCTTCCTTTAGCTTCACTCCATCCCCCTTGTCCTGCCAGTCTCTGCCCTTTAACAAGCTGATTCCCCTCCTGTTCCTCTGCTCCCTTCAGGGACTGGCAGGCTGCAATGAGGTCCCCCCACAGCCTTCTCTTCTCCAGGCTGACCCAGCCCAGCTCCCTCAGCCTCTCTTTGTAGGGCAGCTGCTCCAGCCCTCTGAGCATCTTCGTGGCTCCTCTGACCCCTCTCCAACAGCCCCACATCTTTCTTGTATTGGGCCCCAGCTCTGGACACAGGACTCCAGCTGGGGCCTCCCCAGGGCAGAGCAGAGAGGGACAATCCCCTCCCTGTCCTTGCTGGCCACCCCTCTTCTAAAGGGAGCCAGGCTCTTCCTCAGTGTGTTGGTTGGAAGTTCTGATTGAAACATTTTAGTGGCTGGGAGGGGTGGTGGTGTCCTCATGGGCAGACACCTCCTCTGGTGTCTGATAAAGATGAGATCACACTTCAGGGTCCCCTTGGGAGGAGAAAAGAGGATGTATTAGGGAGCCTCTGCCTCTCCCTACATTTCTGGTCATGAAAATAGACACGAATTGAATTAGCCTTGAGGCAGTTGGGTTTTATTGAAGCTGGGCCAGTATCTGGTGTATCTTCATCTTAGGCTGGTCAAAGTTAAAAATAAATAAATCAGTGGTGATGTTGTGTTTGAGACTGCCAAGAAAGGCCTTTGTTCTTTGCCTGGTGCCCAACTTGAAGCACTCTTGCTCTTGAGGTGGTCCTGGGGGGGTTGGACCTGATGATCCCTTGAGGTCCCTTCCAAACCCTGTGGTTCCACAGTAGTGCCTTCACCTCCAGTCTTGGCTGCCACAGCCCCAAAAGTGACTGTCCACACCAGGAGTGACTGTGCTCTCTGGTGGGAGCAGGGGGCTCAGGCCAGGTCCTGAGGCTTTAGATCAGTGTGATAATGCTGCTGCACCTGCTTTTCACCCCATGTCCTTCCCAACTCCAGGTCTACAATGTGCTTTTAGTCCCTCAATCCCATAAACAGGGCATAGACCCTGCAACCCAATTTAAGCCTATCCAGCCAATTTCTGTCTCTCACCAAAGCCCCATTTCCTATGGCTCAAATAACAGTGGTGACAAGCAAGTCTCCTTCAGTTTACTTCCCTATGCACCCCTCTAAACTCTGTGTTCCTGTGCCCCAAATCTCCCCATCACAAATGATGAAGCCCCTGCTGACCACTCGTGGTCCAGCCAGAAGTATGCAACCCCTTGTCATGGTCATCTTTCTCCTCTGGAGATCTGCAGGGTTCTCTGGGTCCTCTCTCCTGGAGTTCTGCAGGGTTCTCTGGGCCCTCTCTCCTGGAGTTCTGCAGGGTTCTCTGGGCCCTCTCTCCTGGAGATCTGCAGGGTTCTCTGGGCCCTCTCTCCTGGAGATCTGCAGGGTTCTCTGTGCCCTCTCTCCTGGAGTTCTGCAGGGTTCTCTGTGCCTTCTCTCCTGGAGTTCTGCAGGGTTCTCTGTGCCTTCTCTCCTGGAGTTCTGCAGGGTTCTCTGTGCCCTCTCTCCTGGAGATCTGCAGGGTTCTCTGGGCCCTCTCTCCTGGAGATCTGCAGGGTTCTCTGGGCCCTCTCTCCTGGAGAAGCATCACTTGCAGGTTGAACAGACCAACCTTTCTCTTAGGTCAGGGCTTCTTGGGTTTCAAAACCAAAGATGGTTTGGTATGTGTTGGAAAGAGTCTCTGCTAGCCAAGCAGTGAAGGTACATGTTGAATAAATAAATGCAGGTTCTGAGAGCTGCTCAGGGAAGAGGGTGAGGAGGTGAGGGGTGGCTGAAGCAGAGGAGGGAGATGGGTGGATGCTGGGTGTACAGACACTGAGCTGCTTGTGCCTTTGCTCTTGACAGGTTAGGTTTGCTTGGATGCTGTTGCATCCTGTACAAGAGGAGATAAAGCCATCTGCTTTAGGCTTTGAAAATAGCTCTGGAAGAAAGCTGTGAGTGACAAAACCCAGGCTATGGGTAGCACAGTTCATGCAAACCACCAGGGCATGGAGAAAGGGCTCTGGTTCAGTGTTTCCAACAGCAATCCATCCCTGAAGTCATTTTACATATTTCACACCAGTCATCTCTTAGTGCCTCTCCAACTGCCAAGGGACAGAGCATGGACTTGCTGTATCTTAACAGACTTTGATAGAATTCATCCTGCCTTCAGGGGCTAAGCTATCTGCCACAGTATTTGTGCTTTAAAGCCATCAGTGGTGTTGAAAGCAAAGGACTGACTCAGTAATTCTGTTTGTTTGTGGAGACATAATGCCCTTGCATCAGATAAAAGCACCTTCCCAGAATGGCATTTATACACCTCATTAACTCACCCCAGTGCTAGTGGCTGTGCCTCTCCTTCCACCCCCCAGCAGAAGGAGCAACCAAGACTTTGTCTTTGCCAAGCTCCCTGTTGCAGAGTCGGTGGCAGGACACTGCAGCTTCAGCAGTGGGTCTATCCCAGCTGTCCCCAGCAGATGGTTGCTCCTCTCAGGGTTCTGACTGTGCAGACCTGATTGAGGGAGAGCTCCTGGGAACTGGTGGGGAGGAAGGAGGGAAAGGGTGTGCTCATGGTCTTGGAGTGTTTAGTGGTGAGGGGAACCTCAGACCTGCTCTCCTGCCACCCTCTCTGCTCAGCCATGCTGCTTCTGATGAAATATTACCTGTGAAGACAGAGTTAGAGATGCCCTAAGAGCCCAAAGTGAAGAGAATGAAGGGGTGAGGGTAGAGTGGGTCTTCAGCCACAGTTTCAGGCCTTCTCTGCTTCCCAAGGCCTGCTCTGCACCATTCTTGGTGCCCCTTGCTCACAAGGGCTTGCTTGTTATTGACTTGCTCCCTCCTAAACGAAGCAACAAGCCCTGGCAGCTGCCAGAACCACACTGGCTGCCCTCAGCCCATCCACAGCTTGGGAAGGATGAAACCCCATCCCCTCCCTTTGCCCACTCCCATTTTTTGGTGGTCTTGGAGATGCACCATACCCAAAGCTGGGCTGCAGTGTGGCACCACAAATGACCGACTAATTAGGCCAAGAGGAGGGTGATGAATTTAGATTCCTCTTTAGGGCTCACAGACTATTAGTAATCTTGAGTTTGTTAATTGAAAATTGCTTCCTCTGTTTGTTGTTGGCCTTTTTTGTGGAGGGGGCTATTTCCTGCTTTTGGACTGCGTTGCTGGATCTATAATAATGCACTTTGTACATGAGTGCCAGGCACATTTGTAATTGGCTACCCTATTAAAGAACACTAATGATCTTACAAGTGTTCACAAATAATGAATAGAATGGCCCCTCTCTGAATTGAGTAATTTATTCCCTGACATACTTGCAGATCTGTTTTTTTTCCAGTATTTAACCCAGCTTTAGTGTTTTCTGCCTGCCTTGCAGAGATGGCTTGTCTCTTAGCCATGTGTTGGAGAGAATATGGGTCATGGGAAGCCTACTGCTCAGGGAGATGTAGGGCTGCTTTGTGCTGGCTCTTCTCTAAGCATCCATGGCAGGATTGGGAGAATGAGTGGCAGGAGTTCTAGTCCTGACACTCCTGTTGTTCACTAGCTGTTGGGATTCTCCTGAAGCATAAGGAGAAGAACAAAAAAGCTGGGATTTGGGACATGCACTCTGGAAGGGGATGTTGGTTATTTTTATTTCATTTAAGTAGGAAATTTGGGAATAGCCTGTTGGTAATAGAGTGGCAGGACAAGGGGGATGGATTAAAACTAAAGGAAGGAAGGGTTAAATTGGATATTAGGGGGAAGTTCTTTACAGAGAGAGTGGTGAGGGGCTGGAACAGGCTGCCCGGAGAGGGGGTGGGTGCCCCGTCCCTGGGGGTGTTCAAGGCCAGGTTGGCTGGGGCCCTGGGCAACCTTGTGTAGCTCCAGGCCTGGAGGTTGGTGGCCCTGCCTGTGGCAGGGGGGTTGGAGCTCTGTGATCCCTGGGGTCCCTTCCAACCCAGACCAGTCTATGATTCTATGACTGGCTTTCCACCTGCTGCCCCTCCCAAGGGAGGGAACTGAAACACAGCCCTGGGTGGTTCCTGCATGCCATGAAACTCTGGCACCCATTTTGCTGAATCATAGAATGCCATGGGTTGGAAGGGACCCCAAGGATCAAAGTTCCAACCCCCCCTGCCACAGGCAGGGCCACCAACTCCCAGGCCTGGAGCTACACAAGGTTGCCCAGGGCCCCAGCCAACCTGGCCTTGAACACCCCCAGGGACGGGGCACCCCCCCCCCCTCTGGGAAGCCTGTCCCAGCCCCTCACCACTCTCTCTGTAAAGAACTTCCCCCTAATATCTAATCTACCCCTTCCTTCCTTCAGCTTTAATCCATCCCCCTTGTCCTGCCAGTCTCTGCCCTTTAACAAGCTGATTCCCCTCCTGTGTCTCTGCTCCCTTCAGGGACTGGCAGGCTGCAATGAGGTCCCCCCACAGCCTTCTCTTCTCCAGGCTGACCCAGCCCAGCTCCCTCAGCCTCTCTTTGTAGGGCAGCTGCTCCAGCCCTCTGAGCATCCTGGTGGCCCTACTGTTTCCCTACTAACAGCTTAGGACTTGGTGTTGAAGGAAGGAACTCAGATGAGCTTGCTATTTCATCTACATACAAAGCAGCACCGTGTCACAAAGCATTGTTTACTTCCAGTGTGGGAGGTTGGGTTCACAGGTTATCCATGACTTGTTGGGTTGTAAGGGGTAGAAAATTCACTGCAGCAGCAGCTGATGATCCTGGGCTTGATTTTGTTGGGTTGCAGTTCTTCCCATTGCACTACAATGACCCTTTTCCATGGAGAACAATCATGTGGGGCAGGTATCTCTGCCTTCTCTCAGGCTTCTACAGCCTACTTGTTTTCTCCTGGGCCTTGTGACAGTGTGCCAGGAGGAAATATTCATCAGGGCAGAAGCCAGCCATGGTGTATGGGGGTGACAATGGTAATATCAGACCATAACCAATAGGATGTGTTAGCTGATTTGGGTCAGCACACCTGGGGCTGGACTTACTAAGCTGGGAGCTTGGTCTCTGCCCAGCTTGGTGACCATATCATGGTGGAGTTGCAGTGTATGAAGGAAGCAGCATTGGGGCTTCCAAGCCTTAAGAGGGCAGGTTGGGCCTTGGGGGTGTGTGGACAAAGGGAATGGCTTTGCACCAGGGTATATGCAGGGAGGTTAAGCAGCTCTGGTGGCCAGGTGGAGATGGGGCATGGACTGGGGTCCTTCCTGTGTAGCTCTGTGTCCAGTGCCAGCGGGGCCACCTTGAAGCCCCAGGGATGGCCATCCCGATGCAGGCTGTTGCTGTGCCCATCTCTGGGGCTCTTGCAGAAGGTGATGTTGGGGTGGGAGCCCTGTTTTAGGAGCAGACACTGGGCCCTGACCTGGGGCTGGGGGGGAAGATGCTGGCCCTTGATTTTAGAGGAGGATGCTGGAGCCGCCCTGGGGGGGGTGTGTGTGTGTGTGTGTGTGCAGGGGATGATGCCAGTCCTGGGGTTCTTTGGGTGAGGCCAGAGCCTGCGTTTTTCCTTCGGCTGGAGGGTGGCAAACCCGGATTCTCTGGAGCAGGGAAGGTGGGGGGGAGTGGGAGAGCTTGGTGCCGGAGGGG
>VZTU01006809.1:32459-76405 GCA_013400835.1 Zapornia atra
CCGAGGTTTCAGCCAGAAACGGCAACATCTCCCCCTCCGTTTGGGCAGAAAGATGCCCATCTCCCAAACCTCCCAGGCGGCTGCTGCATTGGGGGAGCGGGTGACTTCCCCTTCTTCAGGGGATTGCAAAGGGAGGGTCAAGATAAATTGCTGTGTTACTGCAACTCCCTTCCCTCTGGGACTTTCCACAGTCCCACCAGGCTCTTCTACAGGCCTGGGCTCGGGCTGGGGTGCTCCTTCCCTTGGTGCTGATGTGATGGGTTGGTTTGTTTCTGTGTCTTTCATCATGGTTAGGGCCTCTGCCAGCTCCAGCAAGGGGATTTTTGGGGCCTTTTGTGTTTGTTGGTGGCTTTTTTTCCTTCCTTTCCCTGTCCTTTGGCTGCTATGCTCTTCTCAGAGAAGGTGTTGGGATGAGCTTTTTGGTCCTCAGCCATTTTGTACATTGAGGCCTTCCAGGGAGGTGTTGGTGAGTCCAGTCTGAGAGTGGGTGGAAGGTGGGGGGGGGCTTTGCACACTGCAGAGAGTTGGGGTCCTTGTGGGGAGCTCCTTTTCCCTAAGGAAGTGAGAGAGGAGAAGAGGGAGCATCTGTGGAGCTCAGCTGCAGGTATGGGGAGTGTGAAGCCCAGTGCTTGGGCATCCTGAGCATCCTCCATCCTCTGGAGTTGTGGGTGGTTTGTGTTGCAAACGTGGAATTGGGTGGAAGGGCTGAGCAGGCACATTGTGAGCGGGGTGTGTGTGTGCTGAGGGTGGGGGGATGGTGTGTGCCACATGCTCTGTGTGCTATTAAATACAGGTGAGAGCCTGGCTTAGGGACACCGCGGTGACAGAGGTGGAAGGGGCTGAAGGCCAAGTGGTGGGGGTAACCCTGTCTGAGAGGGGCTTTATGAGCATCTCTGGCTTATGGCAGCTGCTCTGTCTTCTGACCTGTTTGGCTGTGGTGGTGTTTGCTTGGGCATCCAGTAATCCTCTCAAGGCAGGAGTTGGGGGCATCCCAAACTGACCCCCTTCCTGCCATGGTTCCCTTTCCCATGAGCGTCCTGTCCTGGTGTCAGGCTGGGCTGCCCCTTGTTCTTGCTGTGTAGCTGTGTCTCCCCAGGCACCTCACCCCCCCAGCAACTGCAGTTCTCCTGGGCTCATGACTCCAGTTGGACCTGTCATGATGCCACAGGGAGCCATGCCCTCCCACTGGAAATGTTTGGGATGTGCTGGGCAGCCTCCCTGGCTCACCTTGGGGCAGGTGCCTGAGCAGCTAGGAGTTTAACAACTGCAAAACTATCCTCTGACCCCCACCCACTCTCATGTCAGGAAACAGAGGCTGAATTCAAGGCTGAGGTGGTAATTGCACCAATGTCTGTGAAGCATCAGTGATATAATTAGTTTTTTACAGTGTATTGGGGAATTATATGGACTCCAGTCCTCTGAGCTATAGGGGTGATAGGTTTAGCATTGGTAGTCTGCTAATATATTATTTAAAGAGCTGAAGGGTATGGTAAGCATCATACAAAGTCACCAGGGTAAGCCTGTGCACCAGTTAGTGCTCTTTGCTGGGTGGGTGAGCCTGGTATGGCCCCTGCCAGATCTGTGTGTGCTTGGGGTGGGGAAGGGGTCTCCTGGGCTTCTGTACCTGGCAGTCTGTAATCTAGAAGGACAGGACAGACAAAAAGCTTAGTGGCTGCTTCTCCAGAGATGTGGGAGGATGGAAGAGACTGGCTCAAGGTCACAAATTTTGTATGGGAGAGCTGGAGCCACCCCGGTGTCCTGATGGCTGATGCAGTGCCCTACCCACACTATTGGGGTCACACTGTCTCCTCTGACCCAAACCCCCATTTTGTGCTAAAGCCTTGAGCACAAAAGTGCTTTTAGCCCTGAAGACTCTGGATGAGGGATCCCCATCCTGCTGCTGTCTTGGGCTGTGCACCGCTCAGCACCCCGACCCCATCTGCCAGCACCCCTGTTTCTCTCCTCACAGGGACTTTCTTGCAGGAAGATTTAGGGCTTATTGCCAGTGTGCATGAGTTCATGACCCTGCAAGGTTGGGTTTTAGCTTGTAGAGGTGCTTATAGACCCAGCTGCATTTCTAGGTGTGGGGCTGCTCTGGAGCTGCTGTGCTGCTCAGGCTGCCTCCCTGCCACCCAAATGCCAAGACATGAACTATAGGGACTCCTCCAGCATGGAGATGCTTAATAAATCTGAGAGGTGCCTCTGCAAAAGTACCTCTGATAAATGCCCATCTGCAGAGACCCACCTCCCAGGCTGGTACTGCACCAGGTGATTGATGCTCTGCCTTGAGATGCCTGTGCAAGTTGCCTCTATTTCCAGTGCTGCATCCTAGCTCCAATCCATCAGATCTCTTTCCCCACCTCTTCCTGTTGTTGTTCATTCCCCTTTGCAACATTTCATGCATAAGAAACCAGGGAAACCTGGAGCTACTCCTCCTTCAGCCCCAGACTGATCGGTGTGGTCTCATCTCAGATGTTGCCTCTGAGCAGAAGCACGCTCTCTGTTGTGATTCATCTTTATACTTAATAGCTCTTCCTACACTGACACAACTGGGTGACCTGCTCATGGGAGCTCTGTGTGTACACAGATGACAGAGAATATATGTATTTTGCACAGCCCTGTAGCCAGCTGAGCCTGATAGGTCCTGGTTTTGAGTGTGGCTGGAGCTGGACTCTGGCTCCTGGAGGTCTGAGCCTCCCTATCTTTCATCTTATCCCAGTATTTCTCTCAGCATCTTTCTTCCCTCCCCACCCCCTGTTCCTTTTTCAGTGCAGCATGTGGCCTCATTCTGTTCAAGGCTGAGCTGAAACTTGGACAGTTGAGCTGTGTCTAAATGGCAGGCCAGGCTTCTTGAGGGGTGCAGCAGCACTTTGATCTTGAAGTTCCCTGCATGGGGAGGCATTTTCCTTCCAGAATTCCTCCATTTTATTTCTCTTTTTGTTGTTCTTGTCCTTTTACCTTGGATACTGTGAGCTGTCCTGTGCTCTGTGGTGCTGAGTTTGAAGGGCTGTGATACTTCAAAGTGATTTTTGTCCCTTCTTGCCATCTTATTTCAGGAGAGATCACTGTGTTTTGTACCAGTGGAAGGAAGGTGCTGACACTGGGCGCCCCCACAGCCTGAGACCCTTTTCTTGATTCCCTGGGTGAGCTGATGAGCTGGGGGCTGGATTTGGGGCAGTAGCAAGAACCTAGCTTGTATTCAGAGACTTCTAAAGCTGCGTGCCCAGCAACAGCATAGTTCTTGCATTTCCTACTTTGAATTTACTACCTTAATGCATCTTTTTAACTGCATTAGAAATAGTTTGGGTGCATTTTTTTACCTGCGTACTGTGCACCATACATCCACTTAATTAGGCAAGTGCATGGGCTTAAATGATAATAAAGAACATTTCCTCCCTGTCTAATCCCATTAAAATTTCCTCATGTCATCCCCATCCAGTTTGTTCTCCCCTTTTAACCCAGCCAGGAGCCACCTCTTTCTCTGCAAAGTCTCCTCTCTGCACTGCCCGCATCCTGGTGTGGCCAGGGCTGGCACAGTGGGAGGATGGATAGTTGATGCAATTGCTTCCTGAAGGGTCCAGGGTTTCTCAGTGCAGAGGTGGCCTGTTTTGTGACTCCTTCCACTGATGGGCTGATGCAAACATGATTATTGCATATGGATCCAGTCCCAGATAACATCTTGCATCAGATTGAGCGGCTCTGGGAACCCCCAGCTGTTCCTCTGCTGCTTGGGGTGGGGTTTAGGCAGCTCTTGTGTTTTTGCTTTGTTTTCCACTTACATTTTTTAATAGTTATTTTATGGCACTTGCTAATTAGGGGGAAATGTAGGCTGATGGTCTCACTTATCCATCCCCAAGCACTGAGGAATGGTGGTTTGTGACAAGACCTCGCTCGCCATCAGGGATGTTGCTGGCAGGTACAATGCTGCCAAGCTCAGCCCCTTCACCAGTGACTCCTGGGTTGTCCTCCCCATGTCCTCCTGAGTATGTGGGATGAAGGGGCTGATACACATCTCCTAGGTGTTGAGTTTAATGGACCTGCTGGGCTTTGACCCCCTGCAGTGCTGCCCTCAGCCACATGCTCAAGTCCATCCTGGCGACCAGGGAGACCTCCGCGGTGTGATGCCTCACGAGCTGCTCTCCAGCTGCTTAGTCAGAGCTTGGTGGGTGCAACCTGATTTCAGTAGCTCTAATGTGTCATGTTCACCCCACACTGACATTAAGGAAAGGAAAAACAAGCTGATCCTCAGGATGACCTCCTTTTTGTGCTGCAAGGCACCTCAAAACCAGAGGAGTTTTCCTATGGCTCCACTTACTGTAAGAGGGAATAACCCCAAAAGCAAACCCCAAGCCCCACACTAAAGGGGAGATGGGCATTGCTTAAGCAATGCAGCTAGCAAGAATCAGATTGCTGGATTACTTCTTGTGCTGCTGCAGAGGGAGGGCACCTTAGCAGGGTGCGACACTGTGCAAGTCGCTTGGCAGGGCAGGGTGAGCAGGCAGAGGGTTTGTCTGTCTGTCAGGTGTCAGTGCGGCTTACCAGGATAAGAAGCCTGGAAGTTGGCTGTTTGGTTTCTGGGATTTAAGCAACAAATGCTTAGCCCTGCATAATCCTTTTTAAGGTAGCCCCTGAGCACTTAGCTGGTTTCTTACTTCTTGAGGGACAGATTCCTCTTTAAATTGTGGTGGCCAGGAGATGTGCCAGTCCCTTTTTCTGCTATGTAATCTCCTGTAGAACTAGATATGGGAGAGCTGAGAAAGATGGAGAGCGATTCCTACATGGATTATGTTTTGTTTATGGTGTGCTTCTCAGGCAGACATGAGCCTGTCCCTGTGCAATGTCCCCAGTCCCCAATCCATCAGAGAGAGGATGTCTCCAGGTAGATACTGCTGCAGGATGATGCGGTGGTTTTTAGCCCCCAAAGGGAATGTTGTTTCAGAACCAGTTTATTGTGGTCCAGACTGAATTTCATGAATGTGTTTAGGTGGGAGCTGTCTTACAAGGTGACTTGATGGCTGAGCACATGATGGCAAAACCAGAAGGATGCTGGGCACAGTGGTTTGGCTGGTGCAACTGAGTCCTTCACCACCAGATGTTTAAATGGCTCCTAATCAGCTTGCAACCAAAAATCACTTCAGGTTGCTCTGACACTCAATCATGGCAAAAGATGGTACCACTGAGCTGCAGGAGTCTGTATCTACATGTGGTCCTTTGGTGGATGTGCCCATCGACCCAGAATTTTTTAAAAAAGCTATCTTTCTCCAGTAAGAACCAGTTTGTGTGGTGTTTGATCAGCTCACTGATGCTGTGGGTGCCCTGGGCTCCCCATACATTCCCCAGGACTCATCCTGAATAAACTGCAGCCTCCTGTGACATGTACATTGAAGGTGTTTTTGGGGGGGGGAGTTATTAAGCACTGAATTAATTACATTTAGTGTGCAGAGTATCTCGCACAAGTTACTGGCTGGGGTGGAGAGAGCTGCTTTATTACAGCCTTGGGGCTTCCTGCCTGTCCAACTGCCAATAAATGAGGGAAACTGGAGCATTCCTGCAGATCTCTGATCTGCCTTCAGTATTGCTCCAGCCTCTTAACAGGCTTTTTAGATGCGTGGAAAGCTTCAGTGTCAGTAAACATCCATCTGATGACTCTTTTGTTTGAGTGGATTGGATGTCAAGGGCAGCCTTTTCCAGAGCATGGGGAGCAGAAGGACCTGTGAGATCATCTCCCCTCTCTTGCTGCTGTAGGGAGGGGATTTAAAGCTACATCAATCGCTGGGACTGCTGGGTGCAGGAGCAGCCTTTTCTGTGCAAGCCCTGTGGCTGAGCAGTCACTGGGTTTGTTTCAGGATGTACAGTGCCCAGATGTTGCAGGTGGAGTGGGCTTTCAGCTCAGATGTGGTGATGCTCTGCTGGGTTCCTTGCAGAAATCCCCTAGGAGCCTCAGTGTAGATCTCAGGTGGGCACGTCTGCCTTCTGGAGATGCCAGCTTCTCTTTGGTGATGCCAGAGGGATCCAAAGTTCCCTTGCATACCTTAGGTGAAAGTTGGGTGGTATTAGTCCAGCCAGTGAGACGACAGAGCCTGGCACTCACTGAGAACAAGGGAGTTGAGGCATCTCCCACCTCCTGCAAGAACTGTGCTGTTCAGAGCCAGAACTACCCTGTGGACACCCTGCCAGGTGAAGTCAGGACAAGAGATGGGGCTGATCCATCCTGAAACAGGATGACCAGGGGCAGAGATCCACATTCACTCAGTAATATTTGAGAAACTGGTTTTGAGGAAGGAACCTTTATAGCAAAGCCTGATCAACTCATGGAGCTGCAATCTGAGACACAGGGGAAATCAGAAGATAATCAAGCCTTATTAACAGTGATTCTAGTTCATCAGCAGCTGAAGCTGTGTTTAGACCCAGTGGTCAGTATTCATGCAGAGATCCTCCTTTTTTAATGCCCCCTGACAGGGACAAGGCAGAGGAACATGGGACAAGTGAGGTCAGAGGGAGCATCTGCTTCTGCTTGGGCCAGGGGCTCCTGCTCTCCATCTGAGGGAACCAGCAGTCCTTTGTGGCTGCCACTTTGTCTCTTCAGGACTCCAGAGGGTCTTTACCAGCAATTCATAAATGCCTCACTTGTAAGCAAACCCTGACCTGCCTGGAAGTCCTGCTTTCTCCTTTAGAGCTCCAGCACCCTGAGGAGGGAGGGGACAGCATCGAAGCAAGATACAGGTGGGGTGATAGCCAAGCTGGTGCCACACACTGGGATGGAGGAGCACAGCTGGGCAGGTGATCCCAGGGCAGCTTCCACAGCTGTGCTGTCACTCTATAAAAAAATATTATGATGGATTGGGGAGGGGAACCAGAAAAAGGCAGAAACCCTGACTCAAAGGTGACTCACACCTCTTCCCTGTCTCTTGTGCAAATGCAGTGGCTTGTGTCTGGGTGCCTGCTCTGTGTGTGTGTGTTGCAACTTTGGTTTGATATGGTGGGAAAACTTTAATATGTGGTTTTCAATATGCAAAAGGAAAAAAAAATCAGTCAAATAATAGTTAAAATGAATTTCAAGGGGACACCAATATTAATATCACAGCAGTGGGCAAGCATCCCTAATGGAAATAGAAGTCTATATGCTTCTGTTCTGTATGTTGAGCCAAAAAGAGCCAGTCCTTGCTGTAAGGACTTAGTGTATTGAACAGATCAGAGTGATGAAAGGCATAATGTCATTGTCAGGGGACTGCTGGTAAAGGTTATCTCTGCTCAGGTTTTCTTTTTACAGTATCTGGTTGAGTCACCTTCCCTGGGTGTGTTCAAAAAAAGGGGAGATGAGGTGCTCAGGGATATGGTTTAGCTTGGGATGGGAATGGTTGGACTTGATGATCTCAAAGGTCTTTTCCAACCTTGGGATTCTGTGATCTGCCTGGCTTCTTACTTTGCTTTTGAATTGATGGGTTGGCTTCCATTTGTGTTCCTGGGGCTAAGGTAGGCTGTCATGGACAGGGGTCTGCTGGTCGTAGTGGGAAATGCTGTTGTCTGAGTGAACTTTGGGCTGGGAGGATGAAGGCACATCTTCCCTGGGGATGGACTGCCTGTTCTGGGGCAGCTTGTTGTGGGGTGGCTCTTCAGAGGAGCCACGGAGATGCTCAGAGGGCTGGAGCAGCTCCCCTATGGAGAGAGGCTGAGGGAGCTGGGCTGGTTCAGCCTGGAGAAGAGAAGGCTGTGGGGGAACCTCACTGCAGCCTGCCAGTCCCTGAAGGGAGCAGAGGAACAGGAGGGGAATCAGCTTGTTAAAGGGCAGAGACTGGCAGGATAAGGGGGATGGATTAAAGCTGAAGGAAGGAAGGGTTAGATTGGATATTGGGGGAAGCTTTTTGCAGAGAGAGTGGTGAGGGGCTGGAACAGGCTGCCCAGAGAGGGGTTGGGTGCCCCATCCCTGGGGGTGTTCAAGGCCAGGTTGGCTGGGGCCCTGGGCAACCTTGTGTAGCTCCAGGCCTGGAGGTTGGTGGCCCTGCCTGTGGCAGGGGGGTTGGAGCTCTGTGATCCTTGGGGTCCCTTCCAACCCAGACCGTTCTATGACTCATTACAAATGCAGTGAGTAGAGGGCTGTGAATTCTCACTGTTCAAGTGTTACATGTGGCAGAGAAATGACAGCGCTGGGAGACTTTTTCTCCTGCATGTTTATGGCCTTTTGCACCATTCTGAGTCTCAAAGTGGCTGTTAATTGGGTTTATGCTTGCTCAGAGGTTCGTTACTTGATCTGAAGACTGTAATAAGGGATGTAAGAGCACTCCATGTTTCACTCAAGAGGAGAGCAAAGGAGTTAACTGTAAATACCTGTATATTATAGCTGGACAAACAGGCAGTGAGGCCGTGTTGCCTCTTGCCACTTGAAGCCATACAGTGGTTAAGGCTGAGTGCTCCCAGGAGGGGTGGTGAAAAGCAGAACCTCTCCCCAGTCGCAGGGACTACTTGGAAAGGCTGGTGGGGCTATTGCTTCAGTGTTGGACTTTGGTTTAATCCTATGGTTGTTCATCCTACCTCTGCCTGAAGATGCTGCATCTGGTCCAGCTAACCTCTTGCTGGGCCTTCCTCCAAGTTTCCTGGGGTTTATTAGCGATGATTTGTGCCTTAAGGACTAGTGAGACTCCTGAGTCATCTCCCTAGGCAGGGAGCTATTTATTTCGGTGTGTGTGTTCCACTCCCTGGGAGTGGGTGTCTCTCTTCCGCTTTTGGATCCTGCCCTGACTCTATATAAAGACTTGAGGCTTGAATGAGCAGCAAAACCAACCCTCAGCCTGGCTCCATCACTTGGAAGATTCATGCTGCTGATCCCATCCCTCCTGGCTGAAGGAGCATGGCCATTTGGAGCATGGGTAGGAGTTTGCATGGGACATTTGTCTGTCTTGGGGTTGCATAGCTGCTGGGACAGCTGGTAGGAACACAGTGTACTGTGTGTCCATGTCCAGGAGCAAGTCTTGCTGTATGGTGGCTCATGACCAAGAGGGAAGAGTGGTTTGTACCTCTTTCTCCCCTGAGGTTCATTTGCTGATGCTGTTGGGGTTTTGGTCAGTGGGATTTTTTTTGTCATTTAGGAGAGATGAGAGATATCTGAGTGTAATTCTCTGTTGGTGTCAGAGCAGGGGCTGGAGGTGCCATGGGCAAATGTGGATGGGCTCCTCTGAGACATTCCCAGTGCAGGAGCTGCTGTGTTTGGAGGAATTTTCAACTGTGTTGTTTCTTCTGGAATGGCCATTTTCAGACATACACCCTGCTTGCTTGGTGGCCTTGCAGAAAAACTGCCTTGTTGTATATGAATTCTAGGGGTGCAAAGAGAACCCCTCACCTAACAGCTCTCTGGGGAGCTGTAAAGAAGCCAGCAACTTTCATCCAAAAACTGGCTTCACACCCTGAGCCAGAGGGACAAGTCCTCATGTCATTATGTCATGATCTAAAGTGCTGGCACTTGCAGAGGGCTCTGTCTCCATAGCCTGAGGGACCAATGCATTTAATCCCTATCACCACTGAAGAACCTTTGGTAACATGACCTCATGGCTTGGTCCTTGTGGCTACTGGATGCACATCACTGTTGGTTTTTTTTCTTGGTTATGGCTGTGCTTGTAAGGAAGGGAAAAAGACATAAAGGAGAATTTCCTGAGCTCTCTGTAGTTTGTCAGGTATGACATGCAGTCACAGAGTTTTACAGGGAATTTTCCTTCTTTTCAGTGTTTTTCCTTTTACCATCTAGATGCCTTTAATGCTCCCTTTAGCAGCCTCTCTCTTACTGTACCAGCTAATGAGGGGTGGGAAGAATTTCTGCATTGACATTCTGTTGCTGCTGCTGTTTTCTGCAATGGAAATCAGATATCATTCCAAACCTTCTCTCAGCTGGCCCCCCTTCCCCTCCCCTCCCAGGCCCTAAGCCCATGCTCCTTGTGATGCATGTTTGTGGGTGGTGGAAGCATCTCAAGTCATGCTAAAGGGCACAGAGCAAGCTGCTGAGGCTTAGCCTGTGAATCAGGAGTTTTCTCATCTGAGCCCCAGGATAACTAGTGCAAGGTAGGTCTGAAACTTGGGTTTGAGTTGGTGGTGGATTGACCTGTCTTAGTATGTGTGGGGAGTGATCTGAGGTATTGAGAATAGGGAAAGGTCATGCCTGAGTAAGACAAGCAAATGGGCCTCTAGAAATGTGGCTCTCCTGGTGTTGCTGCTGGGAGATGGGGATGTACATGTCTACATGTAGGTATATTTCAACATCAGGTCTCCACCCTGAGCTTTAGAATAGCCAAATCTGGGAGACCTGCTGGTAGGACAGGGCTTGGCATTGCCTGGGCTCAACCTGTCCACGTAAAAGAATCTGGGCACCTGGGGAGCACCTCTGTCAAAGCTGCCATTTTTGCTGCCCTTCTTTGCAGACCAAATCAGCCTGCTGGGGTGATGTGATTGGCATTAAGCACCTCCACAAGCCCCAGCTCCCTGCAGGGAAATGTGCTGAACCTCCAAAACTAGTTCTAGTCTTACCTAGCCGTGCTCTTTTGGCCCTTGTCCACCTGGGAGTAGATGGCTATTAAAAACCCCAGAGAAATTCATCAAGCTAATGGACTGCCATCCCCTGTCTGTGGCCAGGGAGGCCTGTCTACCCTGTGGCCACATCCCTGTGGGATCCAAGTCGGGAAGAGCAGCCAGAGCCAAGCTGGACCCTGTGACTGGCTGCAGTGGGCCAGTGGGTTGTGCATCCCATGTATGAAACACAGGCTGGTGGAGCAGCCCAGGGAAGTATCACAGGACCTGATGGAGTGACTTTTCTTTTAGCAAACGAAAAAAACCTAAGCAGGAATTAAATGAAGATTAATTAAACCATTAAACCTTTCTTTCCACCCCCCTCTCTCCTGCTGCTTCTTGCTCTTTGCTGTTTCTAGGGAAGACTGAAAAAAAATGTGGTAGAGAGGAAGCTCAACTCAGAGCATCCTTTCATGGATGCAGCATACAGCCCTCATGGGACTGCAGGGGAAAGGCCCTGTAATTACTGGGAACGTCCTGCGAGGCTGGGTTACACAACCAGGACAGAGAGCTGCTTCTGCTTCTCTTTAGCAGCAGGCTGATGATGCTGTAACTCAAAATACTACCTGGCTATTATCCATTCATTGCTTTTCATCACTGGCAGTGTCCTCAACGTGCAGCACAGACCACTCATGAGGCTCTGAGCCAAGGAGGTGGGAAGGAGCATGCAGGATCATAAAAGGGCCATTTGATATTTACAGTGCCTGGTGACATAATTCCCAGACAGCCCCAGTGTATCTCAGAGCTGGCTGACAAGCCGTCGGGGAGATCTTGCTGTGATGCCACCAAGTGAAGGTGACTCCTTCCCAGCTCTGGCAGGAGCAGGATGCCCTGATGGAGGAGACGTGCTGTGGCGTCTGCTCATGGGCTCCGCACTGTCTGTTGCCACCTGGGTTAAGAAAGAGCCAAGTTAGTGGCTAGGAAAGGGATTTAGGACTTTAACAACTGCCTTCTTGTCATGTAGGGCAGACTGACACCTTGGCAGTGGTGCTGGGCATGTCCCAGTGTCATGTGCTGGAGGATGTTGTTCTTGGATGCTCCCGGGTGGCTTTGTGCTGTCACTTAAGATGCTGTTATTGGCTTTGGTCCATGCACACCCTGCTTACTGGTGTGCTTCGCAGTGGTTTTGTGCCAGGCTTTATTCCAGAAGGATGTATTGGTTGCTGAGCTCCATGGGCATGTCTTGAGCTGTGCGTGGGCTTAACCTCAGCTGTGCCCCTGTGTGCATAGTGTGTGTGTGTGTGGGGGGGATTCATTACTTGTGTTTTCCAGGTTGGGGAGCTAAGGTAGGAGGAATTCAGCAATGCAAGATGCCTGTGGAATAATCCAGCATCCCTGCTCTCCCTGTGCTGTAACCCTAGCCACTCCCTCCTCCAGCAGTGATAAACATTTCCCATGCAGACAAGGAGACTTCAGCATGTATACTTGTCCTGTCAGGCCTTCCTGGGCTTTGAATTATTAAATATTGTCTCTGATCTCCATTATAAAGGTTGTTCTAGCACAGCTACTTATCAGAAGAGAAAATACTCTGTTTCTGCACTTTTAACAGTTGACTTCATCTGGTTGTGGGATTTACAATAAATGAGAGGAGCTTTTTTAAAAGGCAAAACAAATGATGAGAGGCTGAGGTTGGAAGTAAACACAGGAGCAGCATCTTTGCAAGAGGTTGTCCAGTTTACTGTCTCAGTGCCCCCACTGAGACAGTAAACTAGTAAACTACAGTCACTAGTCTGTATCTTCAGCCTAGCACAAAATCACATGCAAATTCATTAACACTAATTGGCTGGAGAGCATTTGCTGCTGTGAATTCCATGATGCTGGATTACAGATTGTGCTCTGGGGGTGCCCTTCCCTATACCCCCATTATCCTGTCCTACATCAGCTGGCAGAGACCCCAGCAAACTGACCTGGCTGTGTTCCTGGGCAGTGACTGCACATTCAGCTTAGAGGGGTTGGACTCGATGATCTCTGGAGGTCCCTTCCAACCCTTATAATTCTATGATTCTATAAGGAGAAGGTGCAGATGCAGAGGAGGAGACCCAGGACCAGCTGCAGACTCCAGCCAGCTGCCAAGCTCAGTGATGGGCTTATTTTGGAGAGACTGAAACCCTGGCTGCTGTTTGCTGTATGTACTTCCCAAGGTCAGGTTCTTGCTTGCTACTTTTAAGGAGTCAGGTGGTACCTGCTGCTTTGTGAAAGGCTGCATTTGAGCAGCAGCATCTCAGGCTGTGGTCCTGCTGTTGGTTATTCTCTTGCCCCACAGCTGGGCACATCTGTGCCCAGTCAAGTACTGCCTGTACCGTGCATCTGCAGCATCCCTGATCAGAGCTGCTTAATGTGATCCTGGGCACGTGATCCAGGGAATAAAACACAAAGTGGCTTGACAGTGAGCTGGAAATGGGAAGCAGGGTCAAGGTGCTGTCAGGCTGGGTCTGACTTCCTCTGGATCCTGTGGGAGAAGCACAGGCCCCTTCTCTCACCTCTGAGTTAAGCAGCAAGAGCTCTCCCGAGGAGCAGCTATGCAGCAGCACAGCGTGATGCTGGGGGAGCTGCCAGGGGACTTGGATTGTGCATGAGAAAAGGGGGTTAAAAGCAGGTTTTTGTAAGCCTTTGCCTGCCATTTTAAACGGGAGGGATGTTTCCCTGGCAACGAGATGGATGCTTCCCAGCAGAGCATATGGCTTCCATCGACTTTGATTTACCGGCGTGTTGAAATGGCAGCTAGATAATCTCTCCTCTGCTTTAATGTGTCCATGCTCTGTGTCCCTGTTACTTTGGAGCTTTAAAAGGCCACACGTCTGGCCCCTGTGATGCTGGCCTTGTTCCCAGCCTGTCCCAGGGCTGGAGCTGGCAGGGTCCCATGTCAGGGCTGGGCCTGGGGACTTTTGCAAAGAGACCACCCACACAGAGGACCTGAGCATCGCCCAGAGCAAAGAGCTGCAGGATAGTCAGGGAAACCTTCCCTGCTTCTGCTGCCTTTCACCAGTGGAACAGCTCCTCCTCCTTAGAGAACATAACACTCAGCCCTCTCTTCCTATTCTCCTCACGGCTTTAAATCATTTTTAGCTGTTTTCCACCTTTCACCACACAATCATCTGCCTCCTGCAGCTTGCTATTTATTGTTGTGTTTACTGGCATGGGGAAATAAGGCAAGGGAACAAACCTGTCATTTGCTGAGTGGGGGAACTTGGGGGAGCTGGTTTCTGTGAGCTCGTGGCTCTACCCAGGCATGAGCTGGCCCCGCTGAGCTCACACAGCGGCCTGCTCTGAGGGGCAGGCCCGGGCTGCTCTCCTCATGCAGAGGAGCTTTGGAAGATGTGATTTAAACTGGCCAACGGGTCTGAATATTGGGTAGGGACAATCCCATGAGCTCCCTTTCCTTAGGAACCCTGATAGCCAGAGGTTCTTCCTGTGCTGGAGTGGTACAGGGGCTGGTTCCTTGCTGCCCGTGCCCAGCTGATCCAAAGCTGTGAGGGCCAGGCACGGGCCCTGGGTGCTGGCTGGCTAGGGTGGCCTTAAAGGAGATGAGAACTTGGTGCTGTGCTGCAGGGACTGGGAGGTGTGTGCGTTGCTCCTCTTCTCTCCCACTGATGGAGGTTTTTGGGGAGCTCTGGATGAGGCAATGCTGCCTCCATTGCGAGGGCTGGGGTGAGCCAAAAAGCCGTGGGCTGCATGTGCTGGCTGACACCCTGCAGCCCTGACTGCAGCAGGCCCTCCCAAAGGCTGCCCAGCCAGAAGGACTCTAAAGAGAAGAGACCCTTGTAACTGAGGTTGCCTTTATTTCTTCTGCCAGAACCATCACTTCCCCTCCTCTCTGGGCAGCCTCTGCCCCTGTAAAGGGCTCTTGAGGATGGGGGGCTGCCCCATGCTCTCCCCAGCATTCAGGGCTGAGCTGTGCTCACCTGCTTTCCTATCCACACCCGGCCACCCAATTGCTGCGTTAGAAATATTCTAGAGAAGAAGCAAAAGAAGTGCTTAATTGTGTGCTGGGGATTAATTTATCAGGTGCAAGGAGAGTCTGGGCCCTGGCAGACCTGGTGCTGCCAATGCAGGTGGGGCTGTCCCGCTCCCATCCAGGCTGGTGTCATGAGCTGGCTGTTCTCTGCTGGGAGGAAAGGAGACATGCCCGTGGGTGGTGGCAGGAGGATCTTCCCATTGCTCCTGGGGAGCAGCATGGCTGAGGTAACTCTGGTCACAGCTCAGGGAAACTTGACTGGTGAAAAAGGTCTTTGAATTCAGCATTGCAGCTCCTGGAAGACCTGGAATAGTTATATTAGTAGTGAAGTTAAATAGAACTTGACTGGCAGCTGTTGTGATGCTCTTCCCTCCCTGTGGCATAACTGTCTGTCTCAGCAATATTTTAGGGTGAAAGAGCACTGCCTTTTTAAGCCTGAGTTCTGGGTTTGTTTTGCATCCCTTCACCCTGAGCAGATCCTCTGGGCTTGCCTGTCCACACAGCCAAGGCACTGTTCCTAGCACAAACTCTCCCATCCCAACAGGACCAGCTTCACAGACGTGGAAAGCATCAGGGTCATGTCATAGGCCACCCTTGCTGTTGGATGAGCATCCTTCCTACTGCTGCTGGGAAGGGATGCAGGGTTCTAAAACCAGCCACTGGCCTTTTATTTCTTGTTGTTGGACCTAATCCTATGGTTTTTTTGTGTTCCAAACGTGGGAGTCCCTGGGTATCATGGGGTTCAGACCCAGCTGAGCTGGACCTCGTCTCGTGGCAGTGCAGCCCCCTTGGCTTTTGGGGGGTTATTCCTGATTTGCTTCAGCATGGCTGGGGGAGAGCAGCAGAGAGGGAATGCGGTCCTGCTGATTGCAACCCTCCTGTTCCTCCTCTGGGTACACTTTTTTACCCATTTTGGTGGTCACTGTCTTCTGGGGACTAAAATCCAAAGGCTGTGAACCAGCTTTCCAGCTGCTTGGCTCTGAGCTCTAATCACTAGCTGGGGCAAGAGAAGTAAAATTAAACAGATGGTGAAATTACCAAGTCTCAGACATATTACACGGGCAGTTTGCAAATACTTCTTTCTTTTCCCTGAGACTCACTTAATTAAACCAATGAGCACATGAAATTAGCGGTGCTTTGGTGGTGCTTGTGCTCTGCACCTCGGTGTTATCTGTTTGCCTCTGGCTCCCAGAAGGCACATTCTTGTTTTCTCATTATCAAGGCTTGAAACTGGGGATGGACCATGGGAAGTGGCTGGGGTGTCCATGTACCTGTGACACTTGCCAAAACCTTGGCTGTCCTTTGCTGGTAGCTGGGAGGAGCCTGAGAGCACAGTGCTGGGGTCCTGCCTTCACTGAAGCATAAATCAACCATGGGCTGAGGCATATGGGGGAAAGGGAGACTTACTTAGGAGATCATAGAATCACAGGGGTTGGAAGGGACCCTGAGAGATCATTGGGTCCAACCCCCCTGCCAAAGCAGCTCCCCAGCTCATATTGCACAGGTCGGTGTCCAGATGGGGCTGGAATCTCTCCAGAGATGGAGACTCCACATCCCCTGGGCAGCCTGTCCCAGGGCTCCCTCACCCTCACTGGGGAAAAGTTCTTCCCCATGTTGGTGTGGAGCTTCCTATGCTCTAACTTGCAGCCATTGCCCCTTGTCCTGTCCCCACAGACACTGAGAAGGGGCTGGCCATTTCCCCCTGCATCCCACCCTTCAGCTATTGATAACCATTAATCAGGTCCCCCCTGAGTCGTCTTCTCTCCAAGCTGAACAGCCCCAGCTCACTCAGCCTTTCCTCACAGGGGAGATGTTTAGTCACCTGCTGCAGGTGATGGTTCATGCTGCTGCTGAGAGCTGCTGAGCTGCTGTGCTGGCAGCTCCCTGCGGATGCTCTCAGGGAGGATGCTCAGTTTAGAGGTGCTGTAATTCTTGGTGCCGTAAAACTAGTGCAAAGTCAGAGACGGGGGGGCAAAGCTAAAGGAGCTCAGCAAGACAGAGGTGGTCCTTTGTGGGCAGGGAACCTCAGGCTCCAGCTGAATCACTGCTTCTGGGACAGACCTTTGAAAAACCAGCTCCTATTCCTGTCTGCAGCAGGAACCAGCCCTGCGCGTTTTGAGGCAATCTTCCTCTCTGCAATTAGACCAGAGCCTATTTTTGTATATGCTGTTCCCTCAAGGAATGTTTAGATGAGATGCAGCATTACATTTTACAGGGACATCTTGCTTTTAGCCCAGTTTTTAGAGCTCAGTTAAGTTAGGTCAAGTGACTTGCCCAGGTCAGTCAAAGGAGCTTGAGCTCAGCAAGAGGAGTGTTTTTATTCCTGTATGTTCCAACCATGCAGCACAGCCCTTGGCTGCTTTTATTTTTCTCAAGGTGTTGCAGCAAAGCAGGGTTTTGTCCTTTAAATAGAAAATAACTTGATCTTCACCTGCAGATAAAGGTTGGATTAGGAAGGCTTGTATTCCTCTACTCCCTCATAGGGATTTCTCAGAGGTAGGGAGGAAGCAGAGGCTCTTTTGGGGGAATACCTTGTGGGATGAAACAGGCAGCGCTCAGATTTCAATCTGAGTAACACGGGCACTGCATGAGACAGCAACTTTCCCCTCACATTAAAATCAATGAATGTGCTCTGAGTAAATGCCTGGGTGGATGTTTTAAGAATTACTTAAATATCCAATATCTTCTACTCTTTAATTTACCTCCCAATGCACTGTAATTGTGCTGTGGTCTTTGGGATTCTCCCCTGCGAACCGTTTCTGCAGCTGCATGAGTATCCTTCTCCCCACTGAGTTTTTCAAAGGCAACCTCAGCCTGGCAGTGCTGAATCGCAGCAGAAACGGGTGCTTCTGGCAGGTCCATGGGCTTGGTGAACACTTTGGGGTTTTCCCCCAGCCATCTGGCTCCTCTGAGGCTGCATGGGCAGGGCAAGGAGAACGCATGTTTCCCAGGGATTCGCGTTCAACGAGGACAATGGGGAATGTTTGAGCTAGAACTCTGCATGCAGTGATTATTATTAATAAGGCTTTTACTCTGTGTTGAGTAAGTTCAGTGATTAAAGCCAGCCTGTAAAACAACTGATTCTTTAAAATTAACCCCTTTTCCCACTATAAATGTTCAGATCTTCTTCTCCATTCCCTGATGCTTCCAGATGGCTTTTGTTCTCTGCGGCTTCAGTCCAGGAAAGCTCTTAAGCTCACTGTTGCTTGTAAGCATGGAGATGCACAATCCTTTGCTGGACTAGGGACAAGATATGTCATGCAAAACGTGCTTCTGCTCAAATTCCTGCAGTTCATGGGTTTAGGTCAGGCTCTGGGCACTCAGGGCAGGTGATGCTGTTTCTGCTCCCTGCCTCTGTTATAAACGAGAGGGAAAAGCTGGAGGAGCTCTTGGAGTGGGAATTGAGTTCAAATGTGAATGTTGAAGGAGAAAATACATGTGAGCCCATATCCTGCACTTTTTCTAGCTGGGAGATGTGCTGCTTGAACAGGGGGAAAGCAAGGGAAGAGTTTTGTGATTTGATGAAACTATGGACACCTCTTCCTTTTAGCTCAGTTTACTGTGATGGATTTCTGATTCTGCTTATCTGTACATAAACCAGAAAACCTTTCCCAAAAACCTGAAGCAAAGGAGATGTCATTCTTCCCTGGGATGAAAAGGTGCAGGAGTGTTTCAGTAGCTGCAAGGGCAGCTGGAGCACAGCAGCAGGGCACTGAGCTGAGCCAGCAATGTGTCTGGGGAAGACCCCAGAACACCTGCCTTGCTGGAACACCCCTCTTTGCCAGGTTGCTGTCACACAACAAGGAGATCAGGTTTGCTGCATCTATGCACGGGGCTGGGGAACATGTCCTGGGGGCTTGCAGGTGGTGGAGGTGCAATTGGGCTGATTGGGAGAGTAAACCCTCTCCTTTTCCTTCCCTTCCCATCCCAGTGCCACCACTGTAACACGCTTTGGGGTCTCCAAGACCTGCTTCTCTGTACCCTGATTAATACCCTGTATTTCTACCTGTCTCCTGGAGCAGGGTTTAATGCAGCCTTGCTGTCCACACCACAGCCTTCCCTGTGGTGCTGTTGTGGTCCTCCAGAGAGGCTCCACTTCTCTATTTGCACCACCATCCTTAGTACACTTCATGGTACAGGGTGGTGCTCCTTATCGGGGCTGTTCAGCCATCCTCTCTGTGCACAGAGAAGGGGCAGGAGCTGTTAACCTTGTCCCAGAGAGGCCTTTGCTAAATGTTTATTTAAAAGTTTATAAACCATGAGAATCTCTGCCATGGGGCCAGCCTGTATGTTGCCCATAAACAGTGTTTTCTACCCATGTAGGTGCTCCAAGGGGCAAGTTCTAGGCTGGGATGTGGTGAGAGGACAGGGCTGGGCACGGCTGAACCTGTGGGAAATGAGACACCATCAGGAGCTATTTTTGGAAAGGAGAGCATTTATTAAGGCACAGGACCGAAAGGCAGGACTCCCTGCTCTATTTTCAGCTCTGCTAGTGACAGAAGTCGCCTTGGGGAGATGGTTTTGGCCAAGACTGAGTGATGTGGAAACCTGGAGCGAGGCATTTAGCCTCGTGTTTAGCCTTGTAAATGAATAGCTGGGTTGCAAATCAGAGCAGGATTGCTTACATGAATAAAGATGATGGATGCTCCTAGCTCAGGGTAGGTGAATAAGATGATGTCTTTACCCCTGGAAAAGTTGTATTGCCAGGGTTATGATGCTGATTCACTGGAGATTTACACTGAGCTGTAAATAGCTCTGATTATGAGGCAGAGTGTTTAAATAAAAGCAAGTGGAGAGTCTTGCACCTGGGAAGAATGGGGGGTGACCTGCTGGAGAGGAGCTCTGAGGAGAAGAACCTGGGCATCCTGGTAGATGACAGGGTGGCCATGAGCCAGCAGTGTGCCCTGGGGCTGAGAGAGACAATGGGATCCTGGGGGCATCAGGAGGAGTGTGGGCAGCAGGACACAGGAGGGGATCCTCCCCCTCTGCTCTGCCCTGGTCAGGCCCCACCTGGAGTGTTGTGTCCAGTGCTGGGCTCCCTGGGATCAAACAGACAGGGATCTCCTGGAGAGAGTCCAGAGGAGGCTGAGGAGATGCTGAAGGGCCTGGAGCATCTCCCCTGTGAGGAAAGGCTGAGTGAGCTGGGGCTGTTCAGCCTGGAGAGAAGAAGACTCAGGGGGGACCTGATTAATGGTTATCAATATCTGAAGGGTGGGATGCAGGGGAAATGGCCAGCCCCTTCTCAGTGTCTGTGGGGACAGGACAAGGGGCAATGGCTGCAAGTCAGAGCATAGGAAGTTCTCCAGCACCATGGGGAAGAACTTTTCCCCAGTGAGGGTGAGGGAGCCCTGGGACAGGCTGCCCAGGGGGTGTGGAGTCTCCATCTCTGGAGAGATTCCAGCCCCTGTGCAATATGAGCTGGGGAGCTGCTTTGGCAGGGGGCTGGACCCCATGAGCTCTGGAGAACCCTTCCAACCCCTGGGATTCTGTGATTTGGCAATCTCTGCTGCTCTTTCACCTTGGTCTGTTGTCATTGCTGCGTTTTCAGGGCCTTTCATTTACCTTGAAGACTTAGGTACTGGAACACCAGCGTTGTATGCAGACCAAGACAAATGGCTCACTGGGATTCCAGATGGATTGCCCACGAGCAGTTGAAGTGTTTTTAATCAAAATTATCAATGCCTTGTTCACATCCCCAAAGTCCTTTTTAAGTGTTTCAGATACTTGAAGCTGTTTTCCATTGTGCAGCACTCAAAGGTCTGCAGGAAAATGCTTTTTCCTTCCCAGCTTTGCTCTTTCTAATTAAATAACTAACTAATCCCCTCTCCCAATTCCAGGGAAAGCCAGTGAAGTGCATAACAAGCACAGGGGCTTGTTAGAAGCTTGTGCCACCTCCTTGCCTTGTACCCATCTGCATCACAGCTAGCAATCCAGTGGCTAATTATTGGTGCTCCAGAAGAAACCCGATGTCTTTGTATGTCAGCAAACTTAGAAGTTTTGGTGGTGGTGTTTTTTTAAAATTCTTATGGAAATGGCTGTGTAGATTCCAAGGGGTTTTCTTTTGGAAGGCAAATTAGATGATTAACCTGAAAAAGCTTTATGATGATTCTGTCACAGGATTTTACTGAGAAAAGAAGGACTATCTTTCCTCCTTCAAGTAGTTTTAAGTTGGGTTTTTGGTTTGGTTTTTTTTTTCCTGAGGGGGGAAGTTCAATCATTTCTTTCTCTGTTGCTAGCATGAAGCACAGTGGGTATGAAATCAGGATATGCTGGGATTTATAAGTTGTTCTAAGAAGCTTGCACGGGTGTTTTAAGTCAACATAACCTTTAGATGTAAAGCCAGACTTTGGAGGACTTTGGATTTATTAGTATTAGCAGCAGTGAGATTTGCACAGCTGAGTCTTGGCTGGGCTTTTACAGGTCTAAGCAACAGATGTGGGGGATGCTGGAGCATCAGAGGGTGCTGGGTGGTGGGTGAGAAGATGCAATGGCATGAGGTGTCCCTCTCTGGTGGCTGCAGGAAGCTGGAGGCAGCTTCTTCTGTTCCATCACTCTTCAGAGGGGACAATAGTCCAAAACCATACACTGCCCTTTGCATCCTGACCTGGGTTTGAGAGAGGCTGGTCCCAGCTCCAGCCTTGCTTTGTGGAGGGCCCAGCTCCTCTCTGCTTGGGAGGAGGATATTGTCTTCTCCAAAGCTCTAAGCAGAATTGGCATCTTTAATGTAAAAATCATTAGATGGGACATAATTAACGTTCCTTATTGCACATTAACATTACCCAGAGTCAGGCTGCAGACTTAATTTGCTTTGATTAGATATGTAGCTTTAAAAATTAGATTCATCCCAACCTCTCCACTATTTATTGGCCTGTTTCCCTTTCACTAGCTATCCATTATTAGCTGGAGCCCTTTCCTGTGCTGTCTGGGTAGATTAGGTGAAATTAAAGTCAACCTTCCTGTTCCCCACTGCCCTCCCTTGGTGGAAGCTCAGAGGATGCATGCCATCTCTGGTGTGGGCATAGCTCAGCTTTCTTCTTCCACCCCTATTCATAAGGGGTCCTTCAGAGCCTCCCAGAAGCCATACAGACCCTACCCCCCTAAATTCAGTTCCCTTCCAGAAAGGTTTCATTGTCTTAAACTCCTTTTACAGCCTCCCAGAGGTTTGTGGACCACAGGGTCAGGCAGAGCAGCTGTGCATCACCGTGGAGCTATTTTGAGATGCTTATGTAGCTCATCCTGCAGTGAGCCAGTGCCTGCATCCCTTGCTGGCAGGACTATTCCTTACTCAGTGCCTGAATGTCCCTGTTGGGACTGAAATGGTCCATGTGGGATTTGGCCTTGAAGCTCCCATGCTTCACTGAAGAAGCTGGCACCTTTCCTGTTGCCTCGTGCTCAGCAGTGCTGTAATTAATGCTGGTCTTCTGAGCATCATCTGCATCAGGTGTCCCTGGCAAGGAGAGCCCTGGGGAGCACAGAGCCAAAATTACAGCAGTACTGAGCTGGTCCTGGGGAGATGAGGGGGATAGAGAGGCTGGGGGCAGTCTGCAGTGATGTACTAGGGAAGGGAAGAAGCAGCACCCAGATGTCCCACTGCCCCAGCAGCATCTAAAGCTGCCCTGGATCTCCTCACATAACCAGTGCTTGCACCATCCACTCTTGGGATTCAAAGCCATAAAGGGATTTCTTTTCCTTTATTTTCAACCCTATTGATCTCTGTCCAGTGACAAACTTCACATACAGAAATTCCTCTTCCTTGTGGTGTTTGTGCCTGCCAGGGCTCCTCTCTTCAGCGTGGCTTCATTCTGGGTCTGTCTGTGGTGGTCACCCTCCCCACCACGATGTGCAAGTTTGGGTTGATATTGGCACTTTGCTTTCAGCACCTCCCCAGGCATTTTATTGTGATGTTTGGCCATAAAAATACAACCCTTGCTCTACTGCTTTAATCCAAGAATATGGGATCTTTTCCCCTCATCCCTCTCCATTATCTCTTTTGGTTTCCTCTTCTCTTTCTTCTTTCAGTGATTATTCATTTATTTCTCACTCCAACACAGAAGTTTGCAGCAAAATCTGGGCCACACTGGGAGCAGAGCTGCTCCACCCAGTTGTAGCTGGGTTTTAAAAGACCAGCTTGGGGAGAAAAATCATTTTAAGTGAGACCCAGAGAAGATGTTAAGGAGCATCATGAGTTGGATTGCAAGGGATGTTTTCTTACTCTTTTGAGGTTGCTTCAAGTCTCCAGGTGCCAGATCTGGTGTGAGAAGAGGAAATTTGCAGTGAGAAATCAGAAGTTGTCCTTACTTGGTCTGATTCCTGTTGTTGCTGACAGAGCTTAGCCTTTGCCCAGATGGCTCTGAAGGTCCCTTCCCTCCAGCCAGCAGGGATATTTCAGCCTGTGGTTTAAAGAAAGACTAATCCCCCTATTTTTACTTGTTACTGTGACATTAATGGTCATTGCAAAGCCACAACCACGACCTGGGGGTGTGAAACTCCTTTTCTTTAGACAATGCAAAGGAACAGCACCCACCAGCCCAACTGCACCTTATAAATATTCAAGATGCTGTTTGTAGGAATGTGAGATGAAGCCAGACAGATGAATTATTTAATGCTTTTAAAGAATGCAGCTTTTAGTTTCCTGCTGCGCTGGCCTACTTTATGGTATCAGTAAATCAATCCTGAGTAAATTAATTTCCCTCCTTCTGTTTGAGCAAGTGGTGGGCATCGTGGGCTGGTGGAAACCTTCTCCATCCATGAGCTGATGCCAGGACACCTCTGTGGCTGTGGATTCAGGTGTTTGAATGTCAGCAAAGAGTCAGGCTCTTGTCATTCATTTGCTGCCTTTTGAATTGCAGCAGTACATCAGTGTTCTGGGAGTGGGTGGTTTTGATGGGGACAGCCTGTGGATGGTGGGGTGGGGTGGCAGCTCAGAGCCTGCCTTGGGAACAGCCCATGAAAGGAGATGTTGGTGAGACCTGGACACATATAGAGAGGGGTTTGAGAACCTCCCCAATTTCATGGTAAACGGAAGCTGGGTCATCCCCAGCTCCTGGCAGGGTGAGGCTCCTTGGCTCCCTGGCAGGGTGTGTCTGGCATGGTACTAACAGCATCAAGATCACATCCCTTGGAGTGGCTCAGACCCCTGTGGCAAGAGAAGAGCAGATAACCACCACCCAACTCCCAGGGACCCAGCAACACCTCTAAAAAGCCACCAGCCTTTCCAGATGGTAAGGAGTTAATTTAGAGTATCTGCCTAAGGAAGGAACACTAAATCCACCCAAAACCATCCTCCTTTGGCAAGGATGGGCAATGCAGTCCCTCTCCCATGTAAGCTTTGGTGGATGCAGATACCTAAGCAGAGCATCAGTGGAGTTTTCTCTGGGGTGGTGTTCAGCCAGTCTGGTCACCCCTTAGCACGTTGTTAAATTTCCTGGCTTGTTTGTGTGCTGGTTGAAACCACATTGCAGTAAGAGCTGATGGTGCCTTGGGGAAATAATGTCAGGAGTGATCAGAGCTGCACAAGGGGAAACTGGATTGTCACTGGCCAAACTGGGAAAAGTCCAGTGGGTCCAACCACACGTAACCATTCTGGTTAGTAAAGCCAGGCACTTTCCCTTTTTACAGGTGGTGTAGCAGCAGCACAGCAAATACTCTTAGAGAACTATATTAAACAACGCTCTCTGGACTAGCTTGGTGAATTCCTGCTCTGAAGACTGATGTGCTCTCTCTCTATCTCTCTCTTTATTGTTTTTTATTTTGTGTTGTGTAGTTTTCTACTAGTTTTCTCCTGCCTGGTGCTGTCTGTCTTTTCAACCATTGATGAGTACCAGAACAGCTCGGAAGGAGCCCTTTACATCCTGGTGAGTGGGGGGGCTGCAAATGAAGCCATCAGTGAGGCATAATACCACTCAAAACCCAGAGCTTGGGTGGTGTTTAACTGGGGCAAGAATTTAACCTGTTGCTTGTGAGAAGGGGACCACTGGGACCTGCAGGTAAGGAATGGGAAACACAAGAAAAGGAGAAATCTGTATCAGGATTAAGCTAATGGTATTTGAAAGGATCCTTTAAGACTTTTCTTCCTAAGCTTTTTATTTTTTCTGCATTTATCTTCAATGGCAAAATGCAGTAGCAAGACTGATCCCAACTGAAAAGCACTCTGTCCAACGTATTTAAAGCTGGATGTGGTGTGTAGGGAGCAGCCTGAGTAGCTGCTTCCTCTCCCACACTGTAACATCCCTGCAACCATTTGATCTGACATGAAGCTGCAGAGTTTTGTTCCTTAAATAGCCTGGCATCCCTCACACTGACAAGTGGCTTCTGCCATCAAGAGCCAGCAGAGATCCCATGCACACCGCCGCATCGCGGGGCTGCTGGATTCATGTGTCTCCTTTCCCAGTCCCTGCCCTACATCGACATCAAAAGGCACTGCAGACTAATTAGGGCTTCGTCAGGTTTCACACATGAGGAAGCTGAGCTGCTTTACAAGAGCTGCTAGTAAAGAAATTGGAGGGAAAGGAGCTTGTGCTGGGTATTCAGGTGGCGCTGGAAAGCGCTGTGGGTGCAGAGCCATCAGCGTGCTTGCCTGGCATCAAGGGATAAAGGTTCTCCATCTCCCTGCAACAGATAGTCCAGCACACAGAGATAACCAGCCCGTTTTTCTAGGGGAAAAAAAAAGCTCAAATCCCCTGTGAAGAGTCCCAGGATGGAATATCCAGTTATCCCCATCTCTGGTTTGCCCCAAGCTGCCCAGTGTAGCCCAAGTCCTTGAAGACTAATTGTGGGGTGATAAACAAGTACTCATTCATCCCGTGATGAGAGACACAAACACAGTACAAGAAGGTGTAAAACTCTAGTTCACAGTCTACAGCATGCAATCCATCTCACTGCCCCAGGGAAGGTGAGGGAGGGAAGGCACAACAGCAAAGATACCACAGTCTTTCCAGCCTGGGCTCTCCACACAGCAGTCCTGGTGCAGACAGCTCTCCGGTCTATTTTATGAGGTGTGCAGAGTTTTAAAGTTACAGCTTTGTATCCTGAGCATGCTCCTCATCACACATCTTTCTCTGCTATCTCCCTCACAGGAAATTGTCACCATCGTAGTGTTTGGGGTCGAGTACTTTGTGAGGATCTGGGCAGCTGGCTGCTGCTGCCGGTACCGGGGCTGGAGGGGAAGGTTAAAATTTGCTCGCAAGCCTTTCTGCGTCATCGGTAAGACCTGCTTTCCTCCAGGGGCTCTTCCAAGCCTAAAGACCTGCTTTCCTCCAAGGGATTTCCCAAGCCCAAATGGGTATTGCAAGTGCTTGCTTGCACAGTGCTCCTGTTTTCTTGCATGCGTTTTGGGGGGCTGTTCCTCAGCTGCTTCATGGTCACCTTGAGAAGGGAAAGAGTACAATGGCAAAAGTCCTAATCCATGCATGGGTGTTCTAGTATTCTGCATGAGGTCCTCCCCATCTTCTGCAGACTTGGGAGCTGTCCTGTTGTCCTGTACTCATCACTGGTGAGGCTGCACCTTGAGTGCTGGGTCCAATTCTGGGCTCCTCACCATAAGAAGGACATTGAGGTCCTCAAGCGAGTCCAGAGAAGGACAACCAGGCTGGGGAAGGGACTGGAGGGCAAATCCTATGAGGAACGGCTGAGGGAGCTGGGGGTGTTCAGCCTGGAGAAGAGGAGGCTGAGGGGAGACCTTCTCCCCACCTACAACTACCTGAAGGGAGGTTGTGGAGAGGTGGGCGATGGTCTCTTCAGCCAGGGGACAGGAGATGGGACAAGGGGCAATGGGCTCAAGCTGGGCCAGGGCAGGGGCAGATTAGATATTAGGAAAAAAATCTTTTAGTGAAAGAGTTGTTGGGGCCTGGAACAGGCTGCCCAGGGAGGGACTGAGTTACCTCTCCTGGATGTGTTTTTAAAAGGGGTAGATGAGGTACTTAGGGGTATGGTTTAGCTTAGGATGGGATTGGTTGGACTTGATGGTCTTTTCCAACCTTGTGATTCTGATTCTGTGTACCTCAGGTATTACTGACCACAGAAAAGGGGGTTTAGCCAGGAGAAACTGAGCGTAGGAGCTGGGATCCCATGTCTTGACCTCAGCACCGAACTGCAGACAAGTCATTGAAATTCTCTGTGTCTCACTTTGCCTTCCCTGGTGCTGATGAGCTGCCTCACAAGGGAGTTATGAGACTTAATTAATTCTTGTTTGTAAAGTACTCAGCGATCCTCTTGTGAAAGGGGCCATCTGTGCACAGCAGTTATTTTTAACAGGGTAAGGAGTGGGCAGTGAGGCCGTGCCATTCGCATGGAGCCTGCTTTCAAATGCCCAGGAGCTGGCAGTGGTCATGGGAAGGATTTTAGCTTGTTCCATAGAACAAATTTCTATAGAAAACAAGGGGAGTGGGTGGTTTTCATGGTCCTTGAGTTTTGGATATATAAAGGATTCTTTTTCTCAGCCTTTCTTTGTCCATGAGCACCCTTGGATTGCGATGGTGGACCTCTAGGTTTTCATGCCCAGTTTAGATGGGGCATTCACACCTCTGGACAGCACTGTGTAACAGGCAGTGGTGGCTGGTTACCAAAGGGCATGCATTTTGCAAGGATTTAGTGCCATTTAGAATCATAGAATCACAGAATGTGTAAGGTTGGAAGGGACCTTTGGAGGTAAACTAGTTCAACCCACCCTGAAGTGAGCAGGGACATCTTCACTAGATCAGGTTGCTCAGAGCCCCATCAAGCCTGACCTTGAATATCTCCAGGGATGGGAGATATTCGTACCTCTGCTACGACTCTGGGCAACCTCAGCCAACGTCTCACCACCCGCATATTGAAGAACTTTTTCCTAATACCCAACCTAAATCTTCCCTTTTCTAGTTTAAAACCACCACCCCTTGTCCTAGTGCTTCATGCCCTTGGGAATAGTTCTTCCCCAGCTTTCCTATAGGCACCTTTTGGGGACTGGAAGGCCGCTATAAGGTCCCCCTGGAGCCTTCTCTTCTCCAGGCTGAACCAGCCCAACTGTCTTCACAGGAGAGGTGCTCCAGCCCTTTGATCACTTCAGCTGCCCACTGGATTACCAGTGTTAACACCCAATCATGTCAGAATTCAGGCTTTGCTGCATTTGACACAATTTTTATGGGAAGGCAGGGTGTGGAGAAGGAAACTAGGATGTTGCCATAAGGTGTATAGCGGTTTCCTCCATCCAGGTTAAGATTTCTGCTGTGTCCTTCCAGCACAAGATGCAACACCCCCTTCACGCACAGCGCTCTGCTGCCAGCAGCACACCATCCATCCTGCTGGGCAGTGGTTTCAGCAGCGTGTCGTTTCTCTGTTGGTGCAGACATCATGGTGCTGATCGCCTCCATCGCCGTGCTGGCGGCAGGCTCCCAAGGGAACGTCTTTGCCACCTCGGCGCTCAGGAGTTTGAGGTTCCTGCAGATCCTGCGCATGATCCGCATGGACCGGCGGGGCGGCACCTGGAAGCTCCTGGGCTCTGTGGTCTACGCACACAGTAAGGTGAGCAAAACCACCCCCCTTCCCCCAAGCAAGGACATTGAGTCACTTATTGTGTTTCTCGCCCCCCAACCCCAACCAGTGACCCTGCTTTGGGTTCAGTTTTCCACCCCAAACATCTCCCAGACCAGGGGAGACTGGGAAGACACCAAACAGGAACACATGGAGCAATGCAAAGCCAGAGATACAACGTCCCCATGGAGCCCTCCCACCTAGAGAGGAGAGAAATGAGGGATGTTTTAGATGCTTGCAGGGAATATCTTGAACACAGTGACCACCTGCACTCATTTCAAAGAGGTGGCAATTAGCCAAGCAGCCTCATTAAGCAGAGGTGGTGTGAGCTCTCTCTCTGGGATGCACAGTTCAAAGGGGATGCGTTTCTGAAGGTGCATCCCATGAGCAGCAGCCTCTCGCAGGCATGATTGATGTGCTGGGTTCCTCTTCCCAACGTGAGATCATGGACCAGTCACAGAACTGACCCCTGGGGTAAGGCACTTTGGCCCTTCCTCTCTCTGGGAAGAGTTTGTTGATATTTTTCTTGTTTCCTGCTGCTGAGTTTAAGAATTTAACATTTCTTCTCTCTCCTGCACTTTCCCCCCTGAAATGCTTAGCTGGCTGATCTGGAACTTTATATAAAAACCACAGGGGAACTTGTGCATCTCTTTTGTCCACGCTGGTATCACTTCATCCAAAAGTAATCACTCCTGTGAATTCTGAATTAAAACTTCTGTGAAACTGGGGTGTTGGATCCAGACCCCAGCTTTGTAGAACCTCCCCAGGAGGGGACCTGCTCTAAGCAGAGTCCCTGGGTATTTGGGGGTTCCCATTTCAGTTTTAACTCCACTTCCTTGTGTGAACAGAGGAAATAAACCTTTTTTTAAAAAAATCTCAGTGCCTCATCTTGACTTGAGGGAGCTATTAACACTCCCTTTCCTTCTCCACTTGCTGTACGTGTTTAGACAATGGGGTTTTCAGAATGGGGACTGCCCTATGTGCACGGCAGGGCCACCCCAGCACGCAGTCCCATCTCAAAATATGTGCCTCTTGACCTCCAACCAAAGCCCCAAAGCCTCAACAAATGCAGGAAAAGCCCAGATCTGAGACCAACCCCAAGCAAGTAACTCAGCTTTTGGAGATGCGAACCAGGATTGCAATTATTCTCTTCTATTCCTTAATGATCTTGCAGGAGCTGATTACTGCCTGGTATATTGGCTTCCTGTGCCTCATTCTGGCCTCTTTCCTGGTATACTTGGCTGAGAAAGGAGAAAATGAGCACTTTGATACATACGCAGATGCACTCTGGTGGGGTCTGGTAAGTAATTTTCCTAGAACAGCTGCTGGTTATTAAAATAAAATGTCCATTAACCCTCCATCTTCTGTCACTTATGTGAGGAATCGACTAATCGAGTTGTTCGTTAACATTTTTATTAAATGGCTTTGGGCTATTCCATTTAGCTCCTTTTCTTAAATAAACCTCATAGAAAATGTTAAGGGATTGTGTTTCTTGAGTTAGCCAGAGCTGGAAGGGAAACGGGAGCTCATGCGCTCTCAGCCTTGGGATTTGGCTCTGTCGTGACAGTAGAAGCAGGTGAGATGAAGACCCCCGCTATGGGATGCTTCCATCATCATTTTGACAAGTATTAGCCACCTTTTAATTATTTAAAATCTTCCTTAGGCAATGTTCAGCAGGCTGGAATCAGTTCTATAAAATCAGCAGGGCTGCAGTACTTTTGGAAGACTTTGGTGCTGAAAGGGGGGTTGGAGCTCTATGATCCTTGGGGTCCCTTTCCAATCCAGACCAGTCTATGATTCTATGAAAGCACTCCCCTTTCATGTCTTTGCTGGCAGAGGAGGGGAGGGCAGTGCTTTCAGTTTGCTCTGCACGCCATGCATGTGAATTATTGGATTACCCGATTAACAAAGAGAGAATTAATGACGTTCTAATCTTCTTGTGTTATTGTTCTTCTTGCTCTGACGCCGTGGTGCTGGTTTGGCCTTGATTACAAAGCATGTAATGGAAATCCCAGATCTGATCAAATCCCAATAACAGGCTTGGGGAGGAATCGGCTGAGCCAGCAGCTCCTCTGCTCCAGCAAAGGGAAAGCAGCAGTAAATGGTTCTTCAAGCCCATTGGTTAGGACAGAAAATAAAAACAAAGCCCAATTTGGCATAACTAGAAAATAAACAATCATAGAATCATAGAATGGTGTGGGTTGGAAGGGACCCCAAGGATCAGAGCTCCAACCCCCCTGCCACAGGCAGGGCCACCAACCTCCAGGCCTGGAGCTACACAAGGTTGCCCAGGGCCCCCTCCAACCTGGCCTTGAACACCCCCAGGCACAGGGCACCCACCCCCTCTCTGGGCAGCCTGTTCCAGCACCTCACCACTCTTTCTGTAAAAAAACCTTTCCCCTAATATCTAATCTAAACCTTCCTTCCTTTAGCTTTAATCCAAACAATGAGGAGGGAAAAAATATGACAGCCCAGATTAGAGCTTAGTCTTGGGAGAACTATGTGCAGATTGATCCCTCCTGCTCCCCAGGTTGTCAGAGCCTTTGGCAGAGGGTTGCCCCGTCCCTGTTTCAGGCCACAGAGGTACACCAGGCTGCTTTGCCACCGAGAAGCTCAGAGTAAAATTTGAGCTTCATTAAAATAAATAAGGTTTGTCATTGTCTCACTCCTGGGTCCAGTCCAGACAGATGTTAATAAATAAATCAGATTTCAGGTTCAGAACCTCACCCCGTGGTCTGGTGATGGTGGTTCCAGTCCTTGCAGTGTTCTGTATAGATGATAAAAACTTGTGAGCCAACTTTGCAGTGGTTATGGAGACAGCATTGCTTTGACTTTGTGTTTCAGTAAGGAAGAGCCATGTAGATGCATTTTCTAACCGCTTTGTCAAAATGGTATCTAATTGATAGGGCTTTTAGTGGGCCCAATTAAACAGTGCTTTGGGATCTTACTTCCATTTGTGTAAAACTGATTTTATTTGAAGTTAAAAGCGTGAGGTTTCTGAAGCCGCATCAGCACGGTGTCCTGTCCCTGGGGCTGGCTCTGGGATGGGGACAACTTTCCACTTGGCATGGGGACTGTTGGGGGTCCGTTGGGCAGAAGTCTCAACCAAGATGTTCCTAATCAGATCGCCTCTCCCTGCCTTTCTCTGCCAGTCCCAGGCTCTTCATATCTTCTTGGAAGCCTTGGGGCATGCCCAGCATTTCCCACCAGTGAGCTCCATGGGCTGAAGTGGGGAAAATACCTTTTTCTTTTTTTTTTCTTTTTAATCCTGCAGTTTGGAGTTCAGGAGATTCTTTGTCTCCAAAAAAATCTCACTGCTCCTCCTCCAAAACACCCGCAGCAGCTCAGCAGCACTCTCTTGGTGCACTGCAATAATGCTGGAGAGGAGAAAAACATCCCTAAATTAGATAGTATGAAGCAGCCATAATTTATCCTGGCCCTCTAATATGCTGGGTTTAAATAGGGAGACTGGCTAATAGGCACTGCTGGGAAGATCAGGAATAAACAGCATCAGTTCTTTATGTATGCAAATAGCTCTGCCTGCGTTTGTGAGATGCTGAAAGGGAGTTTGGGGGAACTGTGCTGGTTTGCTTCCCCTGCTGAAGGCGCAACCCCATCTCCCCGGGGGAGGCTCCGAGCTGCCGCAAGCCTCTGCACCAGATGGCAGCTCTCTCTGTGTCAGTTAAAGGCAAGAAAATGCTCCTGACTGGCATGAAAACTCAGCGTGTCGAGTAGTGAAGGTGGCAGTGCTGTGCTGGGCATCAGGGCATCGCTGCTTCCCACGGAGGTGCCCATCCCAAGAAGCTGAGGGTCCTCCTGGATGCCTGAGCTGCACCTCTGCTTGATCCCCCACATCCCTCTGCGGTGTTGCAGGAGTTTTGGCTGTGTTGTTTTAGTTTTAAGTCTCTCTGACCATGGTCTGTGTGGTGATCTCCTCCTTGCAGATTACTCTCACCACCATCGGCTACGGGGACAAGTACCCACAGACCTGGAACGGGCGGCTGCTGGCAGCTACATTCACCCTCATTGGCGTCTCCTTCTTCGCCCTTCCTGCCGTAAGTAGAGGCTTTGGTGTCTGGCTGGGAGATGGGCTGAGCTCTGCTCTGCTTTGTCCTTGGCCCCTGGAGCTGGTGGCAACATCCAGCTACATCCAGTGCTGTGATGCACCCAGAGACATCCCAACTGCGACTGCTCCATGGCTTTTGAGTCAAAAAAATGGGGGAGAAGGAGGATCTTATTAATGTTTATAAATCTCTCAAATGTGGGACACAAGGGGAGATAGCCAGCCTCTCTTTCTATAGTCTGTGGAGACAGGGGAAGGGGAGGCGGCCTCAAGCTGGAGCACAGGAAGTTCCACACCAGTATGTGGAAGAACTTCTTCCCGGTGAGGGTGAGGGAGCCCTGGGACAGGCTGCCCAGGGGGTGTGGAGTCTCCTTCTCTGGAGATATTCAAGACCTGTCTGGATGCCTCCCTGTGCAACCTATCCTAGGGACCCTGCTTTGGCAGGGGGTTGGACTGGATCTCTGGAGATCCCTTCCTACCCCTAAGATCCTGTGATGGGAAACACTGTCTGAACATCCATACCTCAGGCACTGGTTTATCAAGGAGTGGGATGGAAGCTAGATTTGGCTCCACACAAACTTTTAGTGAAGTGAAACCCTTTTCCCCTCGTGAAGGGCTGTTCCTTGGGGTGATTACACCGTTTCAGCAAATTACCCCTGGCTCTGTCACGGTGCATTGCAGTGTGTCATATGGATCTGATTTTTCCCTGTGGGGATAATTAGCTGGATGCCAGCATGGTGTGGTCGTTCTGTATTTGATCAGCCAGCTGGAGGTGGTTTGGTAAAAGCAGCAATTCCAGTAAGCACCAGCAAAGCCTGCAGTCCTTTCACTGGGAGCATGTCTGCTGGGGCTGCCTCAGATGGAGCCTCTTCCTTCCTTCCTCTGTAAGCTTGAAGGCAAAAATGAGCCAGAACAAACCTTTGGAGGGAAGGTGGGCTGCAGTTTAAGTGAAAGCTTAGCTAACACCTTGTTCTCTTCCCCAGGGCATCTTGGGTTCAGGGTTTGCTCTGAAGGTCCAAGAGCAGCATCGGCAGAAACACTTTGAGAAGAGGCGAAACCCAGCAGCAGGCCTGATTCAGGTGAGGGTTACATCAAGTTAGACTTGGGGTTACACCTTCCTGATTGTGGGGGTCTTAATAGGCTTTTAGAAGTAGGGGAGGAGATGGAAGGAAGGTGAAAAATGAGGCTGTTTGTGTAAGGTGTGAGACAGCAGCTGGTGACTGGTCTTGTCTAGGAATAAATGCCAGGAAATCAGCCATGGGAAAATAGCATATGTGGTAGGCAATCTGGGGGAGAGAAGGAACGAAATCCAGCCCAGCACAGCAAGACAAATGCATTAGGACAGTCTGTTTTCACCAAACTTCCCCCCTACCCCCCAAAGAGAATATTTATACTGATAAAAAGTTACAATTGGGAGCATTTTATTCACGATAACAGATGCCTGTGCAGAAGGCTGGCCTTGGTGATTTGAAATTGGAGTCATTTGACATTCCCCTGCTCCTCACGCTCTCCCCAAGTTTTTTAATTCCTTAATGTGCAACAACACACATTTGATACCTGACCTCACCCGACAGCAGGTGCCTGGTACCCACAGCACTCTTAGCTGGGCTTACGTGGTCAGGAGCATCATGGTACCACTCCAAATTTCTCAGGGCAGAATGTTGGACCCATCCCCCCGAGCACAGGGGGAGGGCATGGTGTTGGCTGAGGTTTCTAAAACCAAGGATAAGGCTTTGTGCCTGGGTCCAGCATCCTGCTGTGTCTCCTCTGCAGGCGGCTTGGAGATTTTATGCCACCAACCTGGCCCGGACAGACCTGCACTCCACCTGGCAGTACTACGAACGCACCGTCACCGTCCCCATGTACAGGTACCTCCTCTTCCACTGCCACCTTTGTGATGCCACTGTCTCCATATTTATTGTTGCTACCTGGTTATACAGATTTTGTTATTTATTTACCTTTTTTATTTTGAAAAAGTTGATTTGAAGGGCCAGATATGCTTTATTTCTTTTGGAGGTTCTTTTTTGCTTTGTGACTTATTTTTTTTTGGGGGGGGTGTGTGTGTGTGATTATTTTTTACATCATTTTAATTTGCCTGTTGTTTTGTTGTTGTTTTTTTTCTTTTTGTTTGTGTGTGTACGTGTTCTTTTCACCTTTATTTCTCCACATCTGCTGGTAGTTGCATTGTGTTGTGAAAGTTGCCGTGGCCAGGTATTGAAGACCTCCTTCCCAAGCTAACCTGGATCATAGGTAAACACCCCACCCTCCTTGTGCCCTTGCTTGGGCTCTCCTTGCTCCTCCAGCTTGTCTCTAATGGTCCTTCTGCCTTTCAGCAAACTTCTCTCCCTCCCTTGACTGGCCCAACACTCTCCTCAGGTGCATTTTTCCCTAGGTCTTCCCTTTCCTTTCTTTTTTTTCTCTCAGAGAAGGAAAAACAAGTGAGGATTCAGTGAGCACTTTCCCATTCCTTGCATTTAATTTATACATCACGATCTGTTGCCGTGAGTAGGGAAGGACAGCAGAGCTGTGATGGATGACACTGATAAAGCACTGCTGTGTTTTAGCAGCATCCATCTGGCTTGCTTTAAGGAGAGGGAACTCATCATCGTACCCAGGCAGCTCTTTCAGCTGGCACCACACAGGTTGTAGCAGGGCCGTGGGGATTCGCAGCCTCTCTGGACATGGAGCATCGCGTTGCTGGGGAACAGTCCCCTGCCATGTCTCGCTGCCCCCCTGTGCCACTTTGGGGGTTGGTGGCATCAAGGAGGCAGCTTCCTCAGGAGCTAAAAGGCAAAACATTGCTGTTCATTTTCCACCCCCAGTATGCTGCATCCTGGGCAGGGCCGTGTGTCCCTTTCTGGTGTGTTTTTAGGGACAAGCCAGATCTCTTGGTTTGTAGAGGAGTCAGATGTGCTTGTTTGATACTCTCATTGCTTCGTGGGGTTTTCTTGGGCATGATGGGGCTCCCTGTGCTCCATCTCCCTGCTCCCAAGTGGGGCTGTGGTCCAGCACTGAGTTGTGGCACAACAAATAAGAATGCCTTTCTGCTTTCCCATGTTATTGGTGCCTTTTAGCCCTTGGGAAGACATTCTGGATATATTTCCTAGGGTAAGCATTAGCCTGTATTTGAAGTGCAATGGCCAGCCTGTTAATCCATCTTAAAAACCTATTGGAAGTCACATTGTCATGCTCAGTAAGTTTTCATTGGATTCATTCCCAGTGTGTGTCTGATCAGTTGCTTTTTCCCTAGAGATTTACCAACTGACTTCAAGATTTTGCTTAAAAAAAACCAATCCCAACAAAGCAGGAACAGACCTGTTTTCCAATAGCATTAAACCCACCCATCAAAACCCTCCCTCCCAGTATCTGACCATCTTGCTGTACATTTGCAGCGCTGGCTGAGATCAGCTACTGGAGAGGATGAGGACCAGACCCTGGTCCAAAGTCCACTGCAAAATGCAGAAAGCCAGGGCTTGGTTTCAGTGGACTTTGCCAGGTTTTACTGCTCTTTGAAAGACTTAACTTACTCTGCAGCCAGACATACAGTGACACCTCTTTGCATGAAGACATACTGGGGTGATTATTGGGGTAATTACTTAATCTGCTTGTATTTCCCATGAAGCTAGCTTGTATTTCTCATGGAACTAGCAAGCAGGAAGAAAACTAAGATAAAGAGGTGCAGAAGAGGCCAAATAACAGACTTTAGGGAGCAGAAAGAGCAAAAAATGTAGTTTAGTGGAAAAAAAAACAGCTATCCTGAATTAAAAAAAACAGGGTGAAGTTGTAGCAAGGTTGCAGCAGTTTTGCTGCAGGTGCTGCTCCCAATGTCAGTCCCAAGGAGCAGCATCTCACCCTGCACTTCCCTAGGCACAGGTTTCTGCTCTCCCACCTTCAAGCTTAAACCCTGATTTCCATCCTGTGCCCAGGCAAAGTGGATATCACCTGAGAGAGTGAGCTGTGGGTGCATCCATGCATTCAGCTCTGAGTCAAATTGGATTTAGGGTTTTTTTTAACTGAGAAATCAGCAAATCTTTTTCTTTTGATTATATTTTGGATGCATTCAGATTAAAAAAAATAAAAATACAAGTAAAAAAAAAAAAACAAACCGGGGGGGTAACTGTATGTTCTGGCTGCTGCTTCCATCACTCACACTGCCCATCTATCCTCATCTACCCACTTCACTAAGCCAGCTGGCCGGTGCTGCCAGCCCAGCACATCAAGCCCAGTGCTGAGATAAGGCTGCTGACATATGGCTGTGACACACAGCGTGGTTAGGAAGTGGGTTGGAGGAACACAAAATCCCCTGTGGGTGCCTGGGAGTGATCTGCAGCCACTGCTCCTCTGGCACCCCTCCTGCTGAACGTTGGGCTGCTTATTCCTCCTAGCGGGAGCCCCGTGACTTAAGCTTGCCTCTCTTTCCAAGGCACCTCTGAAGAGACTGGCTGTGTGGTAGGAGAAAAATGGTTGCACATGCCTTGGAGGAGTTCACGTGTCTCCAGAACATCACCACTGTAGAGCTGATCTCACTCCTTTGGGGAAAATGTGGTGGCCTCTGAGAGCCTCTCAGGTTTTGTCTGTAAACTTGAAGTGCTGTAGAGTGAAAGTTGAACTAGGCACAAGGCTCCTGTGTGTGCAGCTGGGGTTTGGGCTTGTGATGCACACAGAGCTTGGTGTGCCCAGGCATTGTAACCTGTCACACATCCACCACTGGGTTTGCTGAAAGCAAATCTGCTCTTTATTATCCCTTGTGAGAGCAAGGCCGTGATCTCCTCTATGTTCATACATTGGTCTTCACTAAAAGCCCCAGCACATCACGCTGAGCTAGCAGCCCAGAGTCCCTGGTGGATGGGACTGATGTACACCTCACCAAAGGTCTCTCATGAGCCCCCACATTTTCCCCACTCTGTGGTGCCCATTTGCTTTCGGAGCAAGGTGCCAGCTGCCTGTCCCCGAGGGTGACATGGTGACACGGGGCCACAGTGGTTTCTGAGCCGGCTGCAGCAGGAGCAAGCTCAGCCCATGCTCACCTGTAAGCCTGGTCACATCACATCTGCTCCCCCGGGGATACACTTCGTTCATATGCTAATTTTCTTTATTCTGTTTCTTTTCCCCTTTCCTTCACCCCACCCTTCCCCCTCTCCCTGTTTTTCTTTCTCTTATCCCTTTGGTTTTCTTTGGTGAAAACACTTGAAAAGCACGCAAACGCAAACCTATGGTGCCTCCAGGTATGAAGTGCATGTGACTCTGAAACTGTGTGTCATGTCACTCCTTGTTCTTCGTTTGGGACTGTAACGTGCAAAGCCTTTAATTAACAAAAAGACAAAAGGCAAAGAAACCTCAACCCCCCCCCCCATCCCCAAAACAGCCTTTGAAGATCGGTTTTCTCAAAGGAATGAGTGAAAGCCCAAACCCCACTCCCCATCCTGCTACCTACAGACTAATTCCATGCTCCTCCATGTCCATTTTAGCTATTGGTACACACAAGTGTTGGGAAACTGTCTGCCAAAACAAGGATTTAAGGAAGGAGAATGGGAGAGTGCTTGATAAGCTTGCTTTTTTAAGGATGATTTCTTGATGGTCTTACCAACCTCCTCTAATTCATGCAGCCAAGAAAGCTTCCCCTTTCACACCTCATTTTCTCTGTGCCATCACCCCTGAGTGTTCCTCTTTCTCCAGCCCTCTTTTTCCCACCCTTCACTGTATTTCACTTCATGCTGTAGGAGCTGTGGCCACCATGTCTGTGCTGAATTAGCTGGTGTTGTGGCACCATGGGACGCATCAGTGGTAGCCCAGAATAAACCTACAGTAGTGACCATGCCTGCTTTTGGGGGCAGTGTCTGAAGGAGAAAGATCTGGAATGCTAAACTGAAATGGCTGCTCAGGATTTCCCCTAGGAATGCAGGCTGGTTGTTGGAAAGGGGATGTCCTACCTCAGCAGGACTTTTCCTTTCTGGATTTTTCTTCCAAGAATGACCTAGACTCAAACAGTTATTGAACCCAGTTATTCAATCTGGGATTTAGCCTTCTGGGATGAATCCAAATGTAAAGACCTGTATGTGGCTGGGTAAGACTTCTTATAAGTAATATTACCTCAGGTTGGGCAGAAAAGAGCAGATTTTCAAATTGCAGCCATATTTTAGCTGAGGTGGGTAGTCTGAAGGTGTAGCCAAGTCAGTATTTTAAGATGAGGGAATAAATGGTTTGCATTTCAAGACTGTGGGCCAAGCTCTGTCCTTGGAGCAGTTTAAATCCTCCCTGGATGCATTTAATGTCATTAGAGCTGATGTGATTTGGTGCCTGGTTTCCAAACCCGGTTCCAGTTTTCACAGGTGTGAGTTTTACAGCCTTAGTAAATCACACTTACCACTTGGAGTGGTTAATTTACAGCAGATTGCACCTATGAATTGTGAGCATAATATTATGAATGCATTCTCCTGTTGTCCTGAACAGCAGACTGTTTTGAGAACCTGACATTTTTCTACTGCTGGAAGTGAAGTAAGAATGTGCCACTTCCATCCCTTGTCTTCTAATAAAACATTTTATAACTTTCATAAATATTCTTACAGATGAAAACTGTAAGGCTGGAGACATAAAATCCTCCTTGGGTAATAATTGGCTCTTTATAGGAATCCCAAAGCAGCATGGAGACTCATTTAAGCCCCCATCCCATTCCAGCATCCATCTCCTCGTCACCCTCTTCCTTAATCACTCATACTGGGGCTGTTCAAAAAAATCATCATGTGTGTGTGTGGGGGGGTTTTTTTGTGTGTTCTCCCCCTCTGTTTTGGGTGTGCTGCTGCCCCTCAACCCTGTGTTGTAGTTTTTTCATGATGTCCTGGCCAGAGGCATGATATCCCTGCTGTCCCCTGATGCTTGAACGTCATCTGTGCTCCCAGGAATAGCTGATGTACCTTCGCTTTGGATGGGGGGAGCCAGCGCCTGGATTTAGGGTGGTGACTCTCTGTGCTGTACTGGGGGGGTGGTGGGAAGCAGCTGTAGGTACCGCCGAGTCCCTGCAGCAGCCAGTGACTTTGGAAGTGTTGCTGTGGTGGCTAGCATGAGCTCTGTGTGTTCCTGTGGTGTGCAGATCTTTTCACCTGGCTTCCCTGTAACCGAAACACGCTTCCCTTGCTAACAAGTGACACACAGACCAGGAGGAGAGAGAGAAAACATGAGACGCCCCAGCCAGAGGTCCCTTCTCCATGGCTCTGGAGGACACGGTGGCACCTGCATCACTGGTCCCCTGGGTGCACACAGCAGTGCTGGGTGCCATCCCTCCAGCACCTGACAGCAAAGCTCAGTTGAAGCCCTGCTGTGGGGAAACAGTGCAATGCAGTAGCTGTTCCCCAAGCTGCCCTTGTAATCACATTTTAGGCTGAGCACTCAATTCAGGTTACATTTTGAGTCGAGTACCTGGCTGGGTTTACACCCATCCTTAATAATTACCAGAAAATCCTTGATCTCTTCCCACCATAGTTGGACTGGGCCCATCACCCTACCACAGAAACACTGAATTTCTGTGTTTGCTTGTGTCTTTACCTTTGATTGGGAGTGTCTGTGGTGACCCAAGACCACCTTCAGCATGGTGCAGACATCGAGTCGTGGGCTGATGCAAAGGAAGGATCCTGAGATCTTTTTGGAGTCCTTCAATCTAGTGAGCTAATGAGCTTAGCAGTGAGACACCTACATGGGTGGGAACCCTGGCTTTGTGATGCCAGCTGGACAAAGTGGAGCTGTTGTCCTGTGTTCTGCTGAGTATGAATCTCCCTGAGAAACTAACTTGCCAAAGAAGAAGAGTTGCTCACCCTCCATTAACTGCTGAGTACACTTTGTGCTTGATTTTACGCCCCACCTCCTCCCATCTTGGAATGAGCTGGCAAACCCTAGGGTGGGTTTGAACAGAGGTGACAGCCCAGCACTCATGCACTGCTCTAGTGCACCAAGGTCAGCTTCTTCCTGACATCTTGAGTGAAGAGGATCGTTAATTCATCAGATCAAGATGTGCTCTTCTCTGGATGGAAGTGAACAGAGCTGGGCTGGGGAGCTGAGCCAAAATTTTTCAGGCCTATTTTTATTCTTTTCTCCATACTTAGGATTGGAAAATTTCCTGATTGCCTCAATCTTGTGAACACCAAGTCTGCTCTGCTGAACAACTGTGCTTTGGAGGATGAGTTTTGTACATGCAGAAGGGAGGCTTTTGCAGTTGGGTTGTGGGGTTTTTTTCCTCAGTTAGAGGAAAATGGTGAAACTACTGGTCTCATAATGGCTGAAGAATTGTGGGCATAAATCTCTCTGCCTTTATTTTACAGTAAGCAACAGCTCCATTTCTTACAGCACCTCAGCTGAGACTGCTCTGTTAGGGAGGGCCTGTCCCCAGCCTGCTAGCAGCCCCCATCCTCCTCTTCATCCCTGCAGTGATGCATCCTCCCCCTTGCTTGTCACAAGCCTGACCAGGAGGCAACTGCTGTGGTGACTTCACACCCTCTGGGCACTGTGATGGCATGTGGCACTTTGACAGTTTGACAAGGCCACCCTGGTGGCCCAGAAAGGAGTTTGCTGCAAGCCCTGGGATGAGCCCTGTTGGCCTTGACCCCAACCACAGAGTCCCCTAGCACACTCTGAAGTAGATGCTGCTCTTCCCAACCATATGCAGCGTTCTTCATCCTCCCCTGACACCTCCAGCTTACGTCTTTCTTGCTTGAAAACCTGACTGTGAATATCAGCATCAAATATTTATGGAGTGAAGCCCCAGGGTCCAGGGGAAGAAAGCAAAAGTGGCAGTGGGAGCTAATTCAGTGGCTTTCAGCACAAAAGCAGGATAGGCATCGGGGTGTTTGCTCGTTGGGGTTGTTATTAACCAGGATGCTCATCCTCAGGTTCTTTTTCTTCCTGAGAAAGGAAGGAAATTCATGGTACCTTGGAGGCTTCAATACATGGTTTTGCCTCATTTGGAGGCAAAACATGACATGGACAGTAGGAAATGGCTGGAAGGGACCCCAGAGTACAGTGCTATTTTTCCTGGGTTCATCCCTAGCCTTGTTTCCATGTTTACTCTGCCCCAGAACTGCTCCTTCCAGTGCCTCCCCACATCCCCAAGAGCGGCAGGGTTGAGTTTTCCCATTTGCCTCCAAAGCTGGAGCTTCTCTCTGCTTAGCATACAGCTGAAGCCCTGACCTCCAAACACAGCAACAGGGACCATCAGACAGGTGGTGAAGCAGCTCTCCTGCCAAAACACCAGCGTGCTGCTCAGAAACCCTGGCAGCCGCTTGTTTTTCCGGGAGGTTCCAAATCCGGTGGTGCGGACAGGTTTCTCTCTCTCTCTTGCTGTCACTCTCTCTCTTCCCCTACTGCTCTGCCTTAGGACACTGTTGGAAGTCGCAGCCAAACCCCTCTCCTTCCTTCCCAAGCTGTCTCCCAGTTGCAGTTGGTGGCACAAAGCTGGTTCTAGTTGAAAGGATGGGGCAACGGGGGAAGTTTCCGAGACAGGAGGCTCTGAAATCAGCTCTGCCTGAGTATTAATGTTCTTTATTTTCTCCCTCTAGACTCATCCCTCCTCTGAACCAGCTGGAGCTCCTGAGGAACCTGAAGAGCAAATCGGGACTGACATTCAGGTTAGCAGCAGAGCTATGAGAGCTTGGAAAGCACACACTTTGCAACCTATTTCTTTTTGGGTTGTTGTTTTGGGTTGGTTTTTTTTTCTCCTTTCTCCCCCCCTTTTTTTTTCTTTGTTTGTTTTTTTTCCTTCCTGCTTTTGGTATTTGGACAGTCTTGAAGATGTGAGAGGTTTTGGCAGCTGGTCTCCCATCGGTCATTCGGTGACCTCCTTCTCCCCATCCTTCTCCCATGCTGTACGTTAATTTCTTCAGCCTAACTTGACTCTGGAGTAATGTTATGATGCTTGGTTGAAAATGCAAAGTGATATTTTCAAAGGGTTTAATCAAGGTAGTGTTCTCAGTTTTCCTCTGACCTTTCTGCTCTTCACCACCCTCAGAGGAGACTCAGGCCCACAATGCTTTTATTAATTACCTACTCCCTCCAGCCTTCCCTCACCACCCCTGGAAGCAGGCAGGGTTGTAGTGGTGAGAAATTTTTGCTGAATTTCCTGTGGCAAGGTGTACTTGATTGCCCCAGAAGACCAGGAGTCCTGCAGCTTAAACGTTTGCTCAGGAGGGGTAACTTGTTTTTTTTAAGAAGGGAAGGTTGCCCCATTTGCTGAATGGGAAGTGTGGAGACCCAGGAGGGACAGAGAGATGCTGGCCATGCTGGTGGGCATCAGGGCCAGCTGGAGAGGTGTGGGGTGGGACCTGCCCTGGGCTGTGTCTCTGTAGAGGGTAGAGGGCAGTAGACCCATGCAAACTTTAAAATGCAAGTATTTGAGCTAGTAGCTGAGGTTGGGCTTCCAAGCTTGTCTGAGCAAAGAGCAGGGGGTGAGGGGTGTTTTTTTAGTCTCTCCAGGCTGTTGCCCACAGCCTAAGGGAGAGGGATGGGCATCTGTGCACATCTCAGAGGTCACTGCTGGGGGAGGCAGCACCCGGGCTGGTGCAGCACCATGCCCAGAGGGAATCAAACTCCTCCTGCCCAGGGCTTTTCGCACTCCAGTTTGTCCCATAGACTCTGATGTTAGGAGAAGCATGCCCTTATCTGCTGAGACTTCTCACTCTCCTGTGGGGCTGCAGGGATAAGGAGGCTGCAGGGCCCTGGTTACATGCGAATTCCCACCATGAAGAAGTTGTTGATCAGAGTAGCTGAAGGCAGAGCAGGCTTTCCTCATTGCTGGGAGGGCAATGCCACCCAGGTGCCTGGTCAGAGAAGGTGAGAGATTTTTTCCAGTGTGGTCTGAGCTTGGCTTGCAGCGTTATGCTGCCCTTTGGCAGGCCTTGAGCTCGCTTCATCCTCAACTTCAGTGAGTTTTCAGGACAATCAAGTGGTTTGGGATCTCAGTAGGAAACCACATGGGAAGGTTGTAGCTTCCTGCTCCCTCCACGTAGCCTCAGCCAACAAGCTGACGAAGGAGCTGCCAAAGGCTTTGGAGGCAGAAATCCCACCTGGGGTGTCAGGATGTCAGGGCAGGGGTCCATACTCCTTCCCACCAAGGTCCCCCACTCCCAGCACCATGCATTAGCACTGCGGTGTGAAGCCATGCATCAAGGGATGTGATGCATGCGATGTGTGTCCCAATGGTCAGGAAGGACAACCAGATGCCCCAGGGCCCCGGGAGCAGTTCAAATCCTTCCCTGTGTGCTGAAACAACTCAGGGCGGTGCGTTGCCAAAGGAAGGGGGTCACTCTCTGAGCCCACAGAAGTCCTCCTGTGCTCACACAAATCACACGACCGTCAGGTGTCTCAGTCATGCGTAGGCACATGGACGGGTTGGGATAAACTCTTCAACCCTGTGCGTTGTATGTGTCTTCTCAGAGGTTGTGTGAGTCTCCAGTGATCTTCTGTCCAGGCCAGAAACTCCAGGAATTAAGTGCTCCTTTCCCTTTCTTCTGTCCACAACTTTCCACTTAGTTGTATTGTTTGGTATTGTCCTTTCGTTATGTTTTAACAGTGAAGCAGCAACATCTTTTGCCACCTGACACCATGCTAATGTACTATTGCTTCTGTTTAAAGGAAAGAGCAGCAGCCCGAACCATCGCCAAGGTCTGTATCACTGCCAACACACCATTCCCATGCATTACCTGTAGATTTCTATGTACGTGTGTGTGTGTGTACCATGTCGTGGCGCCATCGAGGGAAGCATTCTAGGTATTAACGTGCTTTTTCTGTGCTGTGGCAGTCCGATGTATCTACGTGTAATGCTGGACCTTAAATCCTATCTTCCAGTCTGCCTCGGGCTGTAGCTGCCAGGGTAGTGAGGCTGGGGGGGCGGGG
>VZTU01006809.1:76410-151356 GCA_013400835.1 Zapornia atra
GGGGGGCGGGGGGGCTAGACAGAGTGGTGGGCAGCACGGGCAGAGCTGGTGGACTCTTCTCCGGAGTGATGACGGCTTTTGGTTTATGCTGCTTGGTTTTGTTTTCCTTTTTGTTGCTGGAGTCTTAGGTGGAACAGTCTAATGCAGGCTCAGGGAGTGCTGGCACGTCGGTGGGGCTTTGCCTATGTCTCCATCACCCAGTGCCGGGCCGGGCGGAGGTGACATGGGAACACGAAGCCATCACCCTATCGCTGAGTTAGCAACTTCTCCTGAGCTCCTCTCGCTGCAGGGTGCTGCACAGGGCTGCGTGGACCTGCTGCTCCGTGGGACACAGGAGGGCTCTCTGACATGGCACCGTGTCACGTGGCAGAGACACCCTTTCTCCACCCCATTCCCTTGGCCTCACAACCTCTGGGTGAAGCGCAGTCCCTGCTCCGTCTTCCCTCCACGCCTCCAGCCCACCGTGCAGAGGGTGCTCAGCTGGGCGCCCTCTGAGAGGTGGCGAGCACCTTCCAAGGCCAGCCATAAACCTCACCTACAGCAGAGCTTTTCTCTGCTTACATGTCCCAGGGAAAGCAACAGGGCTGGTATTTGGGATACTCTTCATCCCCTCTGGACTATTTTAATTCTGGGATTTTTTTTTCCTCAGTCCTTTTAAGAAATAACCCTGGTACTCAATCTTTTTTTCTTTTCTTTTTTTTTTGGTGGGGGGAGGCAAGATGCAAACCTGATGATCTGTGGAGATCATCTGCTTGGCTTTCAGATCTTCCATCTCCTATCACAAAACATAGCCTACAGCCTAGATACTGTAAACGCTTAATATGTTTCTCAGGAGTATATATAACTAGAGCAGGCATTTTGCAGATGTAACTTTCTGCTGTGCCTTTTAGCTTATAAGAGGCCAGAAACTAATTTTTCCCTGGCATAAAATCCAACCAAAGATATCTGGTACTGACTAAAGGGAGGAAAATTTCATCCTTCCTTCCTTCCTTTTCCTCCCTGCCCCCCTCTTTTTTCTGTCTTTCATTTGAGCTCTTTTATTTTGCAAGCAGAACCTCTGTACCCGCTCCATCCTCTTTCCTGCCAAATATACCAAATCTCCAAGATCATGTTTCAACTATCCAGATTTTGGGGGTTTTTTTTCCCCCTACTTGGGGTCTCATCCTGTATAGCTAAAGGTAGCCTCCATCCAGCTTTAATAAATCAGGGCGCATTACATAGGGAGTGCTCTTGGAGCAGGCCAAGGCTGAAATCTCAGCCACCCACCCATGGCATCAGGAGGGTCAGCATTTCATTTCTGGGTCCTCCAATGCCCTGTCTTGGTCAGTGACATATTTTGGATGCATCAAAGGGTAAATCCACATTTCTCACAGGCATATGACTGTGCAATGAGGTGAAATCTCTGTTCAACCTGATTAGTGCCATAGCTGAGAAAATCTGAGGCTTGGCAGTCCCTCGTAGGGTCACACCAGCCAGCATCCCTGCAATTCCAGGCACTAGTCTGGTTTCTGAAGCACCAGTCTTATTTCTTAATTTTGAATCTCAGTCCCATCTTGCAGGACTCATCTTCACCAGTGGAAACACTGGGTTGGATATATTTCTTCATAGAGGTTGCAGGTTTTGCCCTGTTCCATTTTGACCTTGCTTTCTTAATCATATGTCACAGAAAGAAGTAAGAAGAGCCTTTTGCTGCCCTTTTCCAGAGTATTTTTTAGTATAGATATCCTTCATAGGGGTCGCTTCCAAATGATGCTCTCCTGCTCCTGTAGTATATCTGTCTCCTCTGACACTGATGGGTTTTGTTGCCCTCTGTTGTAATCCTGAACCCAGCAGTGCTCAAGCTGAGGGTCTGCAGCGGCTGTGTATAGGGTGCTTTCCATCTTGTTCCATCAGCTGCCATAGCAGAACCAAAGCTCTTTCCTCCTGTGTTTTGTTAGGGCAATATCAATTCTACCTGTTCCCACTGCCCTTTTCCATCTGATAATGTCTCAGACCTGAGGAAGGAATCTTGCACACCAGTCCCTGGAATCAGGAGCCCCCGGATCACCTATTTTTCCCAGGAAAAAGTTCCTGTGTCTTTTTACATTCACATCCTAAGTCTCCCACCCACTGTAATTTTCAACAGCCTCCCAGTAATGTTCAGTGTGTCATCCTGCCCTTAGAAAAGAAAACTCATCCTATTTCTCAGCCCACCCAACAGTTAATCATCCAGCCGTGGTCTGTCGCTGACTGTTTCCTTAGGGAAACTCCTCAGGATGAGTCGTCTCGCATAGCAGACCTCAGCACCACACTTCTACTGCTCCAGCTGATACCGGATTTGCCACTTCCCATTTCCATGGATGTAAGAAAACATCCAGTCTATCATCTGGAGACAGCTGGATCTTCTTCCCGTTGTAGCTGGGTGTCTGGAGTGGCTGATTTCCTGCGTCCCTCTTTCCACAACTGATGCACCAAAGTCCTTACAGCAAACAGAACAGAACCAGCTTCTGCACTATTTTGCATCCTAAATATATTTTTAAGTGAGGGAAGGGATGCAGGCTCCTGGGAACGTGCTGAGCAAGACAAACACTGCCTTGCAAGGTCAGGGAGCATCCTGAACTCGCCAGTGTGTGCAGCAGCCGCTGCGCTCTTGCCCGCACACCAGCGGCGATGCTGCCCTCTGACTCTGGTGCTGCCGTAGCTGTGCTGATTCCTGCTGAGACAGCACCCAGAGACCTGCTGCTGGGGTGGGAGGATGCGGGGAGGCAATGGGGTTAGCGTGGCAGAGGCTCAGGGTCACCTGGAGTTCCTTGGGTGGCTTTTGATTTGGTCTTGGCACAAGATGGGACAGCTGATCTGGGAGACAGGTTACATCCTTTCTCTACTGTTTCTGTTTTGTTTTCCACCATGAGCTCGTCTGCAACCAAGTGCCAGGAAAGCTGTGTGCTGCCTGGCTCGAGGGGACAGGACCTCACCTCCCCGTGACATGGAGCCCAGGCTGTGATGAGCAGAAAAGATGCTGGCCTTTTTCTACATGCAACATACCTCTTCCCCATTTGTTATTTTCCTCCCTTTTTAAGAAAACTGCTCATGGAGCCTCCTGTTGCCCACCCTACCATTGACCTTGGCCAGGAGAAGTGGACACCTGCCCTTCCCAAGGCTGGCTGCTGCTGCTGCAGGAACAGTTAGCGCCAATCATGCCTCCTAGACCATGCTGCTCTCATGCAAGTCCAAATATGAGTCCTTTCTGCCTCATAAACCCAGGGAAGGAGAGCTGCTCCACGGTGGGACTTTTCACACCCCTCCTGCTGCAGAAAGCCAGCAAATAAGAGTGGTAATGGGGTTTGGTTACTCCTGTGTTAATCAGGCTGGAAATCTGCTGTGGCATCTTGTCTCTGTTTGTTTTGTCTTCGGATTGTAATGTCAAAAAGACAAACATATGGTTAGCCAGGACTACGGAGGCTCTTATATGAACCATGTGCTTCAGATGCTCTTTAACAGATGGGTTTATAAACATCTGAAGGCATCCATGACCACATTGCTTCCTCTTGTATTTTCCAAAATAAAATTGGGTGGAAAGCTAAAAAATTTCATGAACTTAAGTGATCATAAAAATACGTTAATACCAGAGAAAAAAAGAAACAGAAGGATTCTGGGGAACTGGGAAGCTAAAACTCAGATTACTTTGTCCAGCATGAGTTCAGTCTTGTAGGTAACGAGAGGAACCTCTTTGGAAGGTTGTGCTCTGCATTGGTTTGTCCTCGGCCCTCATGAACTCAGCAAGACCTTGGCTGTTACATTGAGTGAATGCTGGACTGGGCCACCTTGTAACGTGTATGTATATCTGTGCGTATATCTATCTCTCTCTCCGTGTATGTATGTGTCTGTCTGAGGTACACACAACGTTAATATCTCCGTTCAGGGGTGTGATTAAGGCTTTTGTACGCACTGGAGGATGCCTTTGGTTGACTCAGTGGGCCCCTGCTCATCCAGCCCAGGGTGTCCGAGGTGTCACTAACTGCTGCTGCCCATGGGAACTGGTGTCAATCACAGGAGCCCGATGGGCCACGTTAGCCTGGGTTGGCATTTGGACTTACTAACGAATTAAACTGGTGTCAGAGACTCATGCTGGGACTGACAGTAATCTGGAAATAATCAGTTGCCTTTAGGGGAGCGGATTATTTGCACAGAAGGGACTGCATCTTTCTTAGGGACCACAGAGGAGACTAAGAGGAGGGTAACCCACCTGTCTCCCTGAGGCTCTGCATGCTGAATATCCCACTTCCACGCCACAATGCTCAGACCACAGCTCCAGAACGGCCCTGGTAGCACCACCGATCCCCGGGGCTCCCTGGGGATGTGGGGTCCCGTTGCGGGCACCTGAGGAGTCCCCAGGATGGAGAAGATGGTGTTGGCTGAGCTTGCATGGGATGCTGCAAAGCAAGAAGGAATTCCTGCAAATTCCTTCTGTGTGTGTGCCGATGAGCTCCTCCCGTTGCCGAGTTCAAGTGTAAAACGAGCTTGGGGTTTTATGCCCTTCAACCTTTCCACTCTGTCCATGAACTCAGCAAGTGGCGTCTGCTGGTGGCCAGGTGGGGCGATGGGGGCCACATCATTACCCTTCTGCAGGTAGAGGGCTGCTCCATGGCGTGGAGGACCCCGGTTGTGGTGGCGATCTCCTGGCAGGGCAGTGCCTGAGCAGCGATTTGGGGTGGGCTGGTGGGAGCTGTGGCAGTGCCTCAGCAAAGCCACTAACTCCCCAGAAGTGGTAGGACCCATCTAAAAAGTGTTATGAAAAACAGATGTGTGAATACAGACGTTCAAGTCCCTTCCTGTAAGGGGCTTCACTGCACCCTGGTTTTATCTTTTTCTTTTTTTTCATGCCAGGCTTAATATCGTGCTGTTTCCCATACAAGAAGTGCAAATAATTCTCAGATTAACTAGCTCTCTTTGTGAGGTTTTGGTTGGTTGGTTGTTTTTTTTTTTTTAATGACACCTTTTGGGTGTCATTGGACAAAATGAGTTAAAGTTTCAGCTCTCCATGGCTTAGCCAATTAAAGAAAGTAAATCTTTTTTTATCTGTTTAGAGGAAGAAAAGAGTACTTTTTGTTTCCAAAGCAGATGAAAAAAAAAACCCCTTCCTGCAGAAGCAGTCGATTGTAGATCAACTGATGCCACCAATTCAATGCCTCATTTCTAATAATGACATTTATTGGCCACAGTGAGACAAATTTCAGAAACCCTCTTGATTTTTTTTCTTTTATTTCCCATTGAACGCTCAAACAGAAGAATCCTGTCATGAACCCGGCCCTCAGAACACCTGTCTTTTTAAACCTAGAGTCAGTAATCAAAAGTTTCCTGTCTGGCATTTGCTTCCAGGTCTAATTTTTACTCTCCCCTCATTTCCAGTAAAAGCAAACCGTGCAGAGAGTCACTATGCGGATGCTGCTCAGGAAACTCTAGGTACCACGGGAAATGCGTCGCACGGAACTAATCAAAAGCTGCACGGCTCATTCTCCCTCTACCCTGCTACCACCCGTTCTGATCACTTCTCTGCTTAATAGAGGTACTAGATGAGTAAAAAAAAAAAACACCAAGGTGAAAGAGCCTCCCCATTGCCCCCTCAGAAATTAGAGGCTTCCTTGTCTGCTGATCATGCAGAACATGTGAATCGAAGAGATGAGGATGGGGAATTTGGTCTGGGCTAGCAAGCCAGTGTCTGCTCAGTGATGAAGGAGGCCAGGAACTGAAGTTTAAGAAATTATGGAAGATTAAAAAAAAATAAAGTAAAATAACACTTTTAAAATTTAAAATTTTTTTTTGGTTTTTTTTTTGTTTTTTGAGACAGACTCCTTCCTCCCTATCACTCCATCCCTCCTCAAGGCCCAGGGAATCCTTGCAAATTGAATTGCGCTGTACAGCAATGTCAAGTTAGTAGCATGAGAAATACCAGCTTCCTACCTCTGCTCAATCACCGTTCCTTTGGCTCTCTGAACACTACAAATTGACCTGTCCTAGTCTTGTGGCCTTTGGAAGCCATGGCTTGCCTATCTAGCACCTCTACTACGCAGCTAGAGAAGGACTAATCTCAGCCTGTCCCACCAGACGTAGGGGATACGGGTTCCCCTTAGCGTTGACATTGGCATTGTGAATGGTTCTGTTTCTAGATCCTGCGGGGAGCAGTTAGCTAGAGCTGAGGGTTTTGTATGAGCAGTGTTTTCATCTTTCTCATCAAGCTGACAGTTGTTAGGTGGCTTCAGAGAATTCCCAACGAGCATCCCTTAGCGCATCCATCTGATGGCCATAAGGGGACACAGATACATACATCTTATTCAACTTACGCACACATACGTCTACTTCCCCACTTGCACTGAAAGAATCTCTTCCCCCCCGCCCCAGACACTGCTTCTCAGCAGCAAACATGCACCTTCTTGAATTACCAAGGCCCAGAGTTTGCATGCTGCGAATGCTGGTAGGTGAATCCCATCAGCTCTTCCCACCCCAGCAGCCAGGCAGGGGAATGCCCAGGAGTGGCAGGGCACTGAGCGATGCCGCATGTTTGTGAAATCGGATTTTTGCATGCTCTTTTTTGGAGTCCGTTTGAATTCTTAAAATCACCAGTCTCTGTCTCCCTCAGAAAGCCAACAAACTACAGCTTTAAAAGTATATGTATCTCTGATTTTGTCCATTAATTGTTCCAACTCCTATCTTTTCTTTTTCTTGCTCTATTTTTTTTTCTTCCTTCCTGGCTGTTTTAGTTCTCTGTCAGTCCAGAGGCTCGGGCTCATGCCTGAGAGTCGCGTCCATCAGAAGCTCAGTGGTAAATCCCATCTCTGAATGGGTAACAAAGAGGAAGGGGGCATGATCTAGATTTTGTAACGAGCAGTTCTCCACGCTAGGAAATCCCCTGTACCTGGATAGATAGCCTGAATCTTCAAGTTAGCCTCCTGATACGTGTTTTACTGGCACTGTGGCCTTCCTTGAAGTTTATCCTTGAAAGAACTGATTTAAATATTGGGGGATCATCAGTTGCACAGGCAGCATTTCAGTACCTTTCCCCGTGACAAAGATTTGGTCAGTAGTAGCTGGGAAAGTTGTCACGACTTCTGTGGTGTTTCCATTTGCCAGGTTTGTTCTTGGAGGCAGAGGTGTAGTGCAAGCAGGGACTCCTCCCCAGAGAAAGGAGTTACTCAGTGTTGAGGTTGGGTTTGGCAGCGATTAAATCAAGCAGTGATATTTGTAATGCTGTCCTCTCACCTGTCTGTGTCCAATTCTGTTTTCTGGAAAATCAGCCACTCTGATCTTAATGTCTTCCTTGCATGTCTTCCTAGGCATGAATTTGTAATTGGTAAAACCAGTTTTGTTTTGGTTTTTTTTTCCAATTTTCTACCGAATTCCTTCCCACTGTGGTCCTCATTTCATCTCCCCCATCTTGAGTTCTGCAAGGGAAAGGGAGGATGAAGCAAATTATTATCTCAAGATCTTCTTAATCCATTGGAGACCCTGAGAAAGGAGGGTTACAGGCTGTGGTTCTTCCAGTCAAAAAAGGAGTCTTGAACTTTGGAGTAGCTCCAAGAGCATCTTTGTTACCTGCATCCATCCTGAATGTAGTGTTTTACATGCTGTGCTTTAGTAAACCTACAGATTAACCTTGAAGGGACATAAAAATAATTCAAATGTCTTGTTTTCCCAGACCCTTGGGCTGCCTGCCTGCAGTCCCACACTGCACAAAGTCTTAGGGGCAGATGCCAGCACTTTGATGCATCTAAAGCTGAGTGCTAAAAGCCTTCACCTAGGATGCCTATCATGAAATAACAGAAAATGATGAGGTGCTCATGGAAAACTCAATGTAGGTAAATTAATAGCAAACTCCTTAGTAGCTGTGGTTTCTTAATGTACTAACCAATGGTCTCTGGTCGATAAAGGCAATAATGCAGGCATTTTTAGACAAAAATGCAAACTAGACCAAGCCAGATTATTAGGTCTATTGCATTCTGTTTTGTAAGAGAAATTCCTGGTGTCTACTCAGAGAAATGAAGGCACCCCACAGACCTGACAGTGGGAAGGAGACCAGTGAAGGAGAAGTGTCTGCAGAGCCCTTGACTGGCCTGAGTGTAGAATATTTCTTGAAGTCTAGTTTAGAAACAATCAGCCAGCTCAAAGGTGCAACCTAATGTTTTGCTTTGCTCCTGAAATGCAAACCAGCTGAGCTGGCAAATAGGGAGAGTTGGCTAGAAGATGCAGGGTTTGTGTGATGGGGTGTTTGACAGCTCTGAACGTTGGTTTGGGGAAAAAGACAGGGGTGATGGTGCAACAGCAATGCTGCGGGATACCCAAGTCCAAGGTTAAGGCCATGTGTCTGGTTCCAGGGTCCCCTCACCCACCCCAGACCCCATGCTCAGCCAGGTTTACGCGGTGGCTGTGGGGATGGTGCAACTCTGGTCTTTCCTGTTATGATTTCAGTGGCTCCCTTCCATCCAAGATTAACACCGTGGTTGTGGACAAGGAGGAGGAGGAGAGGAATTACTCACCGTGGCACTGATCACTGGCTGACCTTTTGTTTTCTTTATGCCCAGGTTGCTCTGCTGCTGTAAAGTCCATTCTCTGGGCTGAATTCACCTTTGCAAAGGCTTTTCTGAAATCACCAGAGCAAACCAGGCTTGAGCCTGCTCCTTTCTTGGTGTCTGCTCTAGTCATTGCAAGTGTTACACACACACATGGTTTTTCCTTTCCTTCATGTCTCCAGTAATTGGTTTCTGCCTCTCAGTGACCAGTCTGGAGCCCAGTGGTGCCACATTCGCTCCTGGCACTCCTGCCTGGTTTTAATGTGCCAGGAGCTCAGCACAAACTCTAGATTAAACACCGACTTCACTTCCCAACAGGAAATAGCCTTTTTCTCCTGGCCATTGCCTCTCAGAAGCATGAACACTTGTTACTGGTTGAGTTGATATGCAGAGGTGGATCAGAGTCCACGTTAGTCTATCTAACTTGATTTGGCCTAACATTTGCTGCCAACAAAATGAAGGGAGAAAACGAAACGATCTCTCAAGCATAGTTTAAAATCAATGACAAGAATTTACAGGTGATACCTTTTATTGATCCAAAACTGCTGCTAATGCAATGACTCTGCGTTTTTTAAAAGTGCTGATTTAATACTGTGGAGGGGCTGTGGAATGAACCCTGAACCAGAGGGTTTCAAATGGGAGCTGAAAACCCCATCGTTCTAAGGAGGTTGATGGATTTGAAGGTTAGTTCAGCGATTTGCTGCTGAGTGCTGGGCTGTTGGACCTAAAGGAATCTCAACACAAAGCTCACTAATGCAGCGAACATCTTCCTATCAGCTGTGTGACCATGGCTTGGGCTTCATGTATTTGTCCAGCATGGGCTCTCGTTTTTTGACTGGCAGCAGAGAAAGCAGCTCAGTTTCTATCTTTTGTTAAATTCAAGTCAAAAGCTGCAAGTTTTGTAAACCTTCCCCACAGTCAGCCTGGAAACCTTGTCTTTTTTTTTTTTTTATCAAATACATTTTTAATAGATGCCAAGTGAAAGTGATCATGAAGATCCAGGAACTAAAGCACACCCTATTACACTGTCACAGCCTCCCATAATCTTTGTCTCTGGTTTGCAAAGCCACATTTTTCTTTCCCTTCCCCCTGGTATGAGCAGGGTGCCTGCCCCATGCTCATGCTCTTAGCTACCGTGATTGCAAGCTTCAGTTCACGTTGTTGTCTGTGGCTGGGTCACTGCTTTCCTCATGTTCATGTCACCAACACGTACACTTCCCACTGAACTCAGGCTCATTTACTGTCTACTTGAGTGACATCTAAATACCACTTCTCTGAGACTCTATGCGTCACTCTGCATGACTTTCTGGTTGAATGAGAACATGATCTTGGATTAGCTGACAGCATATATCTCTATATATGTCTATATTTCTTTTGGACTCTTTCCTGCCAGCTCCTGCAGACCCCAACAGCATTCTCCTCTGCAGGGATTGTACTTGCATGTGATTCCAGGTGTCATTTCCAATGAGACAATTGCATGGCAGAAGGAAAAATTCAGTTAACTGTTCATGTTGTCTCGTGTCATCTGTGTGAAAACAGAGAAGTTGGGTTTCTTTCTGAGCAGTGAGTGCTCAGGAACAAAACCCACCCAGATCTTAACTGTTTCATCAGACTTTCTAGGAGATTTTGTAATGATGTTAAAGTGCTGCACCTCATGCTGCCAGGCTTGAAACTCTTTGCTCATACTCCTCACTGAGTTCAACGCTTTCTAGATCTTGCACTTTGTGAGTCTTGCAAAGATTTGTGGCACATTTATTGTGGGAATGGGAAAGGGGCCCCAAAGAAGAGGCCCTGCTTGACTCAGTGATCAGCAGCTGGGTTTACACTGAGATGGGTGACGGGAGCAACTCAGCAGAGGATGAGGCACAGAGAGATTGCTTTGAATTTGGAACGTTGCTGTGTCGCTCATTCATTTTTTAGAAAACTTATTTTTAAGAAAGACCAGGTAGTTCAAAGCATCAGTTCTACTGAAACGCAGTAACTTTCTGGAATATTCCTCTGCAAAATCAACTAAAAGTGAGAAAGAAAAAAAAAAAAATCCAATTGGCCTATTTGGGTGACAAATAAATGTCACTCTGGTTTCTGATCCAAGAAACACGGATTGAGAATTTCTTTTAAACATTTGGCTCATTATGTATGGTGATTTTGGTAGCATTAGTGACTACGGCTTGCAGCCAGAAAGGTGTTCAGGCACGTGGTTGTTCCTAAATTCCTGTGTGGATTTGCACCTCTGATGTGATTTTCAGCTACGCTGAACATCTGCAGGTCCCGTGGCTTTCAGGCAGACCCTGCAGTGAGCAGCACACTGGAAATGATACCTCCAGTACTTAGCTGAAGTAAAAAAGCATCATTAATTGGATTAACCCTGCCTTTACTAACTTGGCCATGAACAAATCTTTATTTCCTCTCAAATGCATCTTTCAGTGTGGAGTGGTTGCCCAGCCAATGGCCACAGACAGCCCTGCCCTGCAGCCCAGGAGATGTTCTCCCCGTTCCCTGGGCGTTGCATCAGGGCAGCGATGCCTCGCTGGGGATTGTGCTGTGCAACTCTGGGAATTGCTGCCTAAGCACCTTTCTCTCCCTATAAATGTTCAATGTCTCCCAATGTAAAGTGACTTTGTAAAAATAGCACCTTCTTACTCAACAAATCTGCTCCCTGTGTGTCTTTGAGTCACGTCTTCTTCCTTCACGGACAAAACCGAATGGCTGTTCCCGTCAGCACGGTACAGCTGGTACTGCTGGGGCAAAGGGAGCTGCATTTTGCTTCGCTTCAAATATTAGCAGCTAAGTTCTGGTTACAAAGAACCTCGTGCCAGTTTTGAAGGCAAAGGAGGACACTTTGGCTCTGAATTTTAAGGTGGCATTGCTAAGAGACAGAAAAAAAAAACCCACCCAGGTCTTTGGTTGGTGACCTGGAAATCTGATGCGGAAATGAAAATTCCTGCAGTGTTCTTCCCACAAGTTGAGTCAGAGAACTTGCAGCAGAACAATCCGTGGCTGCTGCAGTAGGAGAGTCTTGGGAATCACATCTGTGGTTTTATTCAGTTTTGATTTGCCTGTATATAAAATGTTACCTACCCGTGCGAGTGCCTTGCACTGGTTGTCTAAATTATCATCATAATCAGGTCTTATTAATAATTTATCATTAGAATGGCAACATCATCATGTGTAATTAATAATTTAATAATCACAATTCAGAAAATACCAAATTATCCAAAACTATTTGCAGTTTGGTGTCCCCCATGCTGTCTCTAAAAAAGTTTGCCCTTTCATAAAGGTTCACACCAGCTTTTGGGTTTGCAGTTTTCACATGGAAAATCCATCATCTTCATTTGGGGTGAAAGTTTCTTAATTACAAATTTCAGAATTTGGAGAACGGTTTGAGCTGGGTCAGCAGACTATTTCTCAGTGAGATCACCTCTGTTTTTGGAGAGATTTTCTTTTCAAACCATAATGCCAATGGGATTCTAATAGAAAAACAGCAATAAAATGCCATATTCTGAAGTTGTAAAATTTGGCTTTGCATGATGATGATGATACCTGTAGCAGAGCAGATAGATTTTAGACAGCTTTCAGATTGAATCTTTATAGGATACAGGGGAGCTGCACGTTTAAGGGTTTGTATTTAAGTATTTAAATAGATGCCTGGAAAAAGAGGAACTCTTCAGAATATATAAAAGGGGCAGATCATGTCTTTAAGAGGGAGGAAATACATGAGTGGCAGAAGGGGAAAGGAAAGGTCTGAGCACCAGAAGCAAAGGGTTTAAGAAAGTTAAAAGTTTAAGATGAAGGGTTTAAGAAAGTTAAAAGTTTAAGATGAAGGGTTTAAGAAAGTTAAAAGTTTAAGGTGAAGGATTTAAGAAAGATAAAAGTTTAAGATGAAGGGTTTAAGAAAGATAAAAGTTTAAGATGAAGGGTTTAAGAAAGTTAAAAGTTTAAGATGAAGGGTTTAAGGAAGATAAAAGTTTAAGATAAAGGGTTTTTTGGGTTTGTTTTTTCTTTTTAAATGGTATTTTCTTCCTAGATACAGGGTTTTGGAAGGCAGTTGTGAAAGAAAAGCTTCCTAGCTCGTGATTGGAGCCGATCAGTGATTTAAGGAATCATAACCTCATTGTTTAACGTCATTCTGTCCCGCCAGCCCTGGCATCCCACGAGGGGCTTCTGTTTAAGTCCTCATTATTTTCTCTCTCTTAATAATCATTCTCATTTCACTCATTATGGTGGAAACATTCCTACAACGCTTTCTTTAAAAAAAAAAAAAAAAAAAGAAAAAAGAAAATAAAATACCTATATCTAAAAATTTTTTTTAAAAAGCCAACAGCAAAACTACATCTCACTGCTGCTTGGAAGTGCTCTTGGTTTCTAATGGCTGGTGGGGAAGGACTGCGTGGTTTCCAGAATGACTCCTCCTGCTGTCTCCTTTTTGTCTTTGTTTCAACGTGTTTCTCTGAACAGTCAGAAGGTCAGTTTGAAAGATCGTGTCTTCTCCAGTCCCCGCGGTGCTGGCACCAAAGGGAAAGGCTCTCCACAGGCTCAGGGCATCCGGAGGTCCCCCAGCGCTGACCAGAGCATCGAGGACAGCCCGAGCAAAGTGCCCAAGAGCTGGAGCTTTGGAGACCGCAGCCGAGCCCGGCAGGCTTTCCGCATCAAGGGAGCGGCGTCGCGGCAAAACTCAGAAGGTGAGGGCTTGTGGGGGGCTGCGTGGGACCCCGAGGCCCCATCCAGCCCAAACACCCTCTCCTTCCCTACCTAAGGAGGGCAGAGCTGCAAGGCAGGGTTCTTAGTGTCTCCTTCCACTTCCAGCCCTTTAACTTGGAGCATAATAACCCTCACTGACACCCAGGATAATGTAAATATCTATGTATATAGAGATGGGGAGGGGAGAGTTGGGTGAGATGGGTGAGAGCTGCAGTTGGCATTGCTGGATGTCACCCTAACAACATCTTGGGAAATGTTCTCATTTGGATGCTCAGCAAAGATATCTCTGGTGCTTCCCCTGGGGTGGTTGTTTGCCATCTGACTTGGTTTTCCTTGCACAGCAATGGGCATGGGAAATAGTGACAGGTTGTCTTTATTCCTCCCTCTCCCAAACCCAGAAGCAAGCCTCCCTGGAGAAGACATTCCTGATGAGAACAAAAGCTGCAACTGTGAGTTTGTGACGGAAGATTTGACCCCAGGACTGAAAGTCAGCATCAGGGCAGTGTGGTAAGAGAGGGAGAGGGAATAAATAATAAGGGGGTGGGAAAAGACATTTAAAGTCCAAGCAGAGGTGACAATGAAATGTCTCTGAGTCGCAGGCTGGTTTTCCCCTGGGTGGTCTGCCCTCCTTTACAGAAAACTCTGCCAGAAAGGGGATTTTTTGCTGAGGAAAGGAAAAAAAGGCAAAACAGGAAGATCCCCTGCAGGGATGCATCCAAATGATCGTGCTCACCAGCTCTGAGATGTAGTGCTGACGCTTACAAAAGCGCTGCAGAGAGGACAGTTGCACAGCTGATAGTCCAAGGGGCACCAGGGACCCCCCATCGCTGACCAGGCTTCAGCCACAAGCCCCCGCAATCTCCTTCCCCCCCCCCCTACTGCTGTATCCTCTCCCAAACCCACGGAGTTGGGATTTATTCCCTTTTCCTTCCAAAGCAGCTCCCTGCAGTGGATTTTTTCTGTCCCTAAGCAGGTCAGGCTGCAGCCCAGAGACTATTTTTTTCCCTTTCCTCCCCATCTTCTGCAGCATTATGAGATTCCTGGTCTCCAAGCGCAAGTTCAAGGAGAGCCTACGGCCCTACGACGTGATGGATGTCATCGAGCAGTATTCAGCTGGTCACCTGGACATGCTTTCCCGGATTAAAAACCTTCAGGCCAGGCAAGAGACCCATCTCTTTGCTTTGTTCTTGTCACTGTTTGTTGTTCATTGCGAGTGTTGCTGCCAGAAGAGAGACTTGCCTTTCCAGCTACAACTTCTCCTTTTCCTTCCTGTGAGAAAACCTTGAGGAAAACGGTGGTGTTTGTGGCTGTAGCCCACAGGGATGACCAGGACAACAGGGGCTGCAAGCAGTGATGTTATGCCACTAAGATGTAATGCCTTTACTGCCCACCCTGGGATGCACACATGAAACACGGCTCATCCTCCTCCTTTGGGAGTTTCTGTCATTATGGTATATCCCATAGGTAATGCAGGATCATACCTCTCTGGTCCCCCTGGCAGGCTAGCAAAGAGATGGTGCCACAGCCTGGAGGCTGATCTGGCTAATTCAATAACCTTCTAGGAGCAATGCAAAATGAAATCTGTTGTGCTGGTTGTGACCCTGCTGCTACAGGCAGAGGAGGCAGCGGCTCCCTCCAGCTCTTGGGACACTTAAGCTGTTTTAGGAGGAATTCCTCCTCCAGTGGCACAGTCTGATGAAAATATGGGCAGACAGGGATTTCCCATCTCATCCTGATGTAGGTGTGGTTTAGCTGGGCTGCTTTTCAGGCTCTGGGCTCAAATTTTAGGGGCCGATGAGTTAGTTTTAATAGGGGAAGAAATATGAAAGAGGGACAAATCGAACTGAGAAGGACATTTAAAATGTTGTCGTCCCCAGTGATCACCTGATTGTTTCTCCTGCAGAAAAGCCCAGATTAATTTGGTCCCCTGAACGTAGGATCTGAGCTAAGCATTTTTGTCTGACTACTCCTCCCTTAGCCCTGCTGTCTCACATTGAAAATGAGACTGGTCACCCACCCAGTACAACTGGAAGGAGCACCCTGTAGGCAAGGTCTGTGTCTGGAGTGGCCATGGCCAACGTTGGGCCATGACCAACTGGTGCTAGAAGTACAGTGAACCCATGCAGTGGAGCCCAGGGAGGTTGTCACAGGGCAGCTCAGAGGACAACAAGATATTTTCATTTCCCTTTCCTTCAGGAAGCAAAGCGCTGAGCTCTCCCTGCCACCTCAGCTCGGACCTCCCATAACCAGGGCTTTGGTGACTTAAACCCACATTCAAGCAAATTCCTGGGGTGTTCACATGCACTTTCTTCTTTAATCATGAATGCCTCTGTCACTGTGATGTGTCTGTAACATGCTTTTTTCAGTGTTGTGTTCACACCGTCTTGTGTCTCATCCTGACACCCAGCCAACCATGGATGTCTCTCATTCATTGAGTTATTCAATCCCACAGTGTATCTCCCCAACTCCAACGGCTCATGCTTTTCTGAACTAGCTGAGGATGTGTTGCCTAACACTGGAACTGAAAGGAGAATGAATATATGTTGTTTCATAGCCAACCACCTCAAGGGGATATTGGTACACATATACAAATACATTCCAGAGGGTAAAGCATGTCACCGGTTATATCTGGGATGGGGGTTGGAATCTCCTAATGATGTTTCAGTGGTGCTTCAAATCTCTAAACCTTCTGCAGAGGTGGGTAAGACCCTGGCTTTCACCAACAGCCAGGTAGTAGGACAGAGCTGCCTGTCCCAGTAGAATTTTCAACTTCTCTCCTTCTCTCTCTGGTGTTCTGGTTTTCAGTTGTTTCCTCCTGCAACTTTTCTGACCGACTTTTCTCTACGTGTTGCTTCATTATGCATTTTGCTGGTGTCTTTTTTTTTTTTCTTCTTCTTATTTACTTTGCCAGGATAGATATGATTGTGGGTCCCCCACCCCCTTCAACTCCCCGGCATAAGAAGTATCCAACCAAAGGACCCATGTATTCTTCCAAAGAGTCTCCCCAATACTCGCCTAGGTTAGGATTCACCAAAATGCTGCTTTCTCTGGGTTATTTTTTTATTCATTTGCTTAATGTCAAACCCCTTTCATGCCAGTTATATGACGGCATTCTATCACTTAGCAGTGCAGCTTGCTGAAATAGTGACTCAGAAGGGCTTGCTGCTCTGGGTGTGCTCTGATTTACGTTCAGGGATGAGCTTTCATGCTAGGCAACCCAAAGGGAGGGGGAAAAAAAAAAGGGGGGGGGGCATTCATCCAGTCATCAATAACCATCAGTTTCATCAGCTGGTGTATTTTCTATTTGCAGCCTTCTTCTAGGTGTTAGAAAGCAAAAAAGTCCCTTTTAAAAATCTCTTTTTAAAAATCTCTTTTTAAAAATCTTTTTTTATAAGACTTTCTTCAAATGTAAAAGGCAGAATATTTACCCCCCAAGCCAGTATAAACAACCTACTTTCTAAAAGATTAAACACTCCACACACAGGCAAAGGTGCCTCTGCAGGGCTTTTACTATGAGGAAAATGAGTTTCCTGCAGTGGGCAAAGTAAGAATGAAGTGTTTCCTACCTGAGGAACACAGTGGTCTCTTGCTGATGCAGCTCTACTGACCACAGAGGTAAAAAATGTGTTAAAATATTACAATCATGGGACTTATATTAAAAAAACCCCATAAAAATCCTGAATTGGCAAGCAAAAAGAAGAGCAGGAGTCAAACCCAGCCCTTAGTCATGCAGTGGGTTTTTTCTCATTGCCCTTATTAAAAAGGTGCAGTAAAGCTGTACCTGAAGCTGATGCCACAAGGAACACGTTGGAGTTCCCACATGAGGGCATTCTGAGGTCTGGTCAGCAGGGCCATGAGCTGAACTCTGTTTTCTCCTTGTATTGAAACCAATGGAGCCCAAAGCAGGTCTAAATATTTGCCAGGAAGTCATTTTTCCCTGCACAAATAGTAGGTGATTTTTAAATGCAGCAAGCTTAGCCTCCAACATTTTCTTTCTAAATATACTTGCCCTCTCTAAGAGCTAAGACATGACAAATCTCTTTGATTTTTATTTAAGCTGCTCTGAGTAATCTTCACTAGAGGAATGTGAGTAAAAGGAATATTGAAAGCTTACCTTTTCCCACTCAGCTAGTTCAAAGATTTAAAAAAACAAGAGAGAGAGAATTTTCCAGAAGCCCCAAGCTTTATGCTTGGTGAAAAAGGTGCTCTTAGAGAAGCATTTTTCCCATTCCTCCTCCCCACCAGATGATGATGAGGCCCAAACCTAGCCTTTCAAAATGAAATCACTTTATTTATTTAGTTACTCAAATGAATTTTGTTGAATTTAACCCATAAAATTAGGTATGCCACAAGCCTTTACTAAAGGCAAGATTTTCACATGGACCTTCATGCTTTGCACACAGAAAAGGTGGTCAGTGGCTGCTGGGGGTGGAAGCCCATCACCTCACACTGAGATATTTATTTTATCCAAACACAGACTGGTGCTGTATCAGCTTAATATTGATGACTTCTCACCCCCCTGCAAAGATGGTTTCTCATACTGGTGGCCACATTAAAAGTCTTTGCATGTGTCCACTGGGCTCCTGAGAGGATAAAACTTTTTGTTGTTTTTTTTTTTAAATAATTGCTCCCTTTTTAAATGAATCTTCTCAGAATCACAGAATCACAAGGTTGGGAAAGACCTTTTAAGATCATCAAGTCCAACCATCCCCATCCTAAGCTAAACCCATATCCCTGAGCACCTCATCTACCCTTTTTTTAAACACATCCAGGGAAGGTGACTCAACCCCCACCCTGGGCAGCCTGTTCCAGGCCCCAACAACTCTTTCAGTAAAAAATGTTTTTCTGATATCTAATCTGTCCCTGCCCTGCCCCAGCTTGAGCCCATTGCCCCTTGTCCCATCTCCTGTCCCCTGGCTGAAGAGACCATCACCCACCTCTCTACACCCTCCCCTCAGGTAGTTGTAGGTTCTCGTTTCTTCTCTATTGAGCTGTGGCTGAGAGGCTCCAGAAAGCAGCAGAGTACAGAAGGCTGCTGAAATCTCTGCTCCCACCCATTAAAAGGCTTATGCTGTGCTTAATTTTTGGCAGCTGCATCCTCCCACAGGCACCAGTGGGACTTGGGAGGTGCTCGATCTGCCAGGGTGGATGGGAACCAGAGCTTTGAGCAGCCTTGAGCCTAAATCAAAAAAGCTCTGGGTCAGGCTCTGCTGCTGCCATGGCCATCATCACCTCAGCACCATGTGGGGACACATGCTGTGGGGTCCCCACGGGCTGCACCAGCCTCTCCCCTCTTTAGCCTGCACACCCCTGTTTTAGCTACCCGCTGCCCAGAGAAACAAAACTGAGTGAAGTCCCACGAGCTGCCTTGGCACTATAGATTGCATTGTGGTGCTCTGGTCACCAGAAATCAGCTCAGCTCAGCCAAAAGGTTTCTGCAAGCAGGACCCAGGGAAGGCAGCTGGACACTAGTGAGTGTCCATGGCTGTGGTTTGGCTGAAGGTGTTTGCTCCATGCTGTACACACAGATAATTTGGATTAAATTCCCTTGACCATCTGATTTAACATAGAATAGGTGCAGCCTCAGCTGTTATTTTTAGACAGCAGATATTGGTCAAAATATGTCTTAGAGCAAACTTTATTTCCTAATGAAGAGGTAAGTAGCCAGTCCTGTGACATGGGTGAAGGGGGTTTGGCTTCAATGCCTGGATTGTATACGAAAAAATTGAGAGATAAAGCAAAAAAAAAAAAAGAAAAGAGAAAATAATTGAATATATATATTCCCAAACACTTCATTTTTATCTCATTTGAGTCGTTTGACCTTTTGATGTCTGCTTCTGGCCCGAGGGTGACATATTACACCTCTTTGCATGCACTGTTAGCATGAAGCATAACGAAGCATGAGAAAACCTGCACTGTGGCTGATGCAAGGCTTTACATTTTTTTTGTACCATTAGAAAGAAGGAAAAAAAACCCCATCAAAGTACACTTGAAAGAGCAACCCCCTTTCTCTCTCCCTCCCAAACTTAAGTCCTGGCAGAGCCTATCAAGGACAGCAGATGGCACAGTTTGTCGCGCAGCGTAACAAATCTCTCAATCCTCTTCTGCCACGAAGGGAAAAATAGAAGGCTGATTCTTCCAAAGCCTCAGCTGAATTCTTCCCATCACACAGGCGTGTTCCACACAGTCAGGATAAGCATTGGGAAGGCACAAGGCTCCCCGTGGGATGTAGTGCAGGCTTGGGTTGGGCATCTCAGAAGATTCTTGGTCCCTTGTCACGCAGTAGAAATAGGCCATTCCTCCTCTGCTTGCAAAGGTGAAATATGTTCTCTCTTCTTCATCTTTTGAGTTTTGCAGCCCAATTTGGACCAAACCCTCAAGCTCTTTTATAATGGCTGAAAGGACCTTCTGTTCTGTGTGGTGCTGAGCCAGGTACAGGAGGGTTGGGAGCTCATGAGGAAATTCCTCTCTTCTTTTGTATCAGATAGGGCATGAATGAAATCTCTGCGCTTTGCTGAGGGTAGGAGTACTCTCTCCTGGTCTAACTTCCATCCTGGGAAGCAAAGGGGTGGGAGACCTTGAGTCTGGTTTCTCCCATCAAGAGAGAAGGACTTGGTCACCGTCTTCTCCCCTCTCTGCACTCAAGTCAGAGGCCCACAGCTGCCCACTGCACTGTACTCAGTGCAGACCCTGCCTTCGACACATGATCTAGCTCTCTGGTGTCTCAGATCTGTGGATGATGGCCACCTCAGGAGTCAGGACTATGTTAAAGTATAGCCAAGAAGGGGAGGAATCAGGCAGGAATTCTCCTGGGCTCTGGTATCAATGGTATGTGGGGAAGGGCTTCTGAATGCTTTATAGGTGAGCTCTATGAAGTGCTTCAGTCCTGCTTTTAAATCACAGCAGGTCTACACACATCCAGCCTGAAGGTGATGAAAGAAGTCAGTGCTTTTCTATATGACACTAGTGATCACTCCTTCTGTGGAGTGCCAGCTGGCCTCCTGTGCTTCACATGGGTCATGGGAGGTTCATTTAATGGATAGCTCTTCTCTTAAGGATGTGGAAGAGATAAGTCCTTCATCAAACTCTGCAGGATTAGAAGTAAGGTTGCTCAAGACTTTCTCTGCTATCATGATAGTCCATAGCATGGCGATGTTCAGTTTTCCTCTCTGTGTTACAGTCTGTCCTGCCTCCCTGCTCTACTCAGCAACTGTTGAAGGACATCTCATCTCCATTAGTGGACACGTTTCAGTGTTAGTGCTGTGCTAGATGGGACACAAGGACAGAGCACCCTGATTGTTCTTGGCCTTCCACAATATTCAGTAGCATTTAGACTTTGGGCCTCTTTAAACGCATGTTCATTGTTTTACTAGTCTACTTGCTTGTGCATACAGGAGAGGAGTTCGTACAGTGGCTGTACTACGCCTTGACTTGTGATTCCAAACCAAGGTAGCCCGAGGTATCCCAATTTAATACCCCTTTGCTTACATGGTAACAACATTGTCGTAGGATTCCTTGTGCTGTATGTCATGTCAGTAATTGCATCCCTTGTGGGGAGTTCCTGTACCTGTCAATAGATGGCTTCTCCCATTACAAGAGAGAAATAAGGCATGCATATTCCTCACACTTGTAATTATAGCACTTGGTGCTCCTTGTACTCCTGTGCTTATATTGCTAAGCAAAGGATCAGACGTGACTTTCTCAGCAGAACAGTATTCTGTCACATCCCTGCCCAAATGAAGCATCTTCTGGGATCAAAGATGAACTGTAAAACAATTGTTGGCTTATATGTTCTGTCTTTGGTGTGATGTGCTCATCCACTTCATCTCTTTGAGCCAGATCTTCTGGTGCTGTAAACTGCTGCTGCTCTAATATAAGCCAAGGGAGCCACACTGGTCCATACCCACTGATATATCTGTCCCTTAATGTCCACAGCCAACATACGTATTAAGTCCCTGTCAAACATAATGAAAACAGATGGCTCTTGTGTTGGAAATAGTCTCAGATCTCATTCCTTTCCTTAGTTTTTGTTTGTTTGTTTATTTTCCCCTGTCTGTCTGTGTTCAGCTCCTTCCTTTTCCTCCTCCTGGTGCATGGACCCATGGCCCACACGGCAGAACTGCGTAAGAAGCATTTTGAGTTTTCCGCTCAAGATACCTCAACTTGGTTTCAGTCAGATCGATTAACCCTTCTTTTCCCCTGCCACCTTTATGTTTGGTGCATTATGCAAGAGTAAAGTTTGCCTGGCATAGAACTGGCTCATAAACTGGGCTGCTGTCAGGAAGCTATTCCAAAACAGAGTTGCTCCTCTGACTTGTGAGGGATTGAGAAGCTCTGGTGTTTACTCTTTAGAAAATTGATTCCACAAATAAAATTGGCTTCCAGCTTCCAAACTGGATCTTCCCTCCTCCTTCCTCTGCGTACGGAGCTGTAGATCAACCCAGGTGTTTCCATACTGGGAAAGAGGAGTTGCAAATGTAACGTGCGTAAAGAAGTTAGTTCCAAACAACGTGCCCAGTAGCTTTAGCTGCTGTGATTTGGCAGGAGTGGCCTCTGCTGGTACCAGCTTGGAGCCCTGCTCACAGAAGATGTCTAGTGTGAATTGCAGTTGCATTGAGATGATGATTCAGTAATGTTTGGTGAGTTGTGACCAAATTCAGCCTTGATGTAATTCCAGTAAAACACCACTACTCCTGTTTGTCTGGATCTTAAGGACAAGTGGCTCCTTTTCATGGACATGAGAATTACACACTTACATTTGCATTGAGGAGAGGAAACGGCTGCAAAGACTGAAAAAAAAACCCCCCATTGACATATGCTAAACAGAAAACTTGATCTTCCCCCAGAATAATAATTTCTCAGTCCAAATAAGAAGTTAATTGATTTGGAAGAAAGCCAGTTAAATGAAATTTCTTTGCGGTGGGTAAATTTACTGTGCATAATGTGCCAGGTTTTATCTGTATAAAAAGAAATGGATAATTTCAAACTCTGCTAATACTGCTCTGAATTTTGCATCTGAATTAACACGTCAGTGCCACTGCGTGTCTGTGAGTAATTTGGAGTGTTAGTTGGGAGTGAGGCTGTTGCTTTGTCCCACGGAGGCACGACAAGCAGAGCTCTCCTCTCCTGCTGCCTCCAACTGACTCCAGGTCCTTTTCCGGGGGTGGGGGGAATTTTCTGATCCTGGTAGAGTTGACCAGATCGTTGGGAGAGGATCCTCCATGACCGACAAGGATCGGACCAAAGGGCCAGCAGAGGGAGAGCTTCCTGAAGACCCCAGCATGATGGGCAGGCTTGGAAAAGTTGAAAAACAGGTATATTGGGTCAAGACTGGGCTCTTAATGGGGGGGTGGGAGTTTGAATGCGATGTGTTGGTTTTGTCTTGCCTTATTTTTCCCCAGTGGGACATTATCATTTAGAAAATGTAGTAAAAGCTGAAACTGTTTTGAAGAAGCAGCAGGTTAGATGTTGTGAAAAGGCACTACATGACTTGGAAGCCTCAGGACTCCTTTTGAAACTGGTGCTTTGGAGGCTGTGACATACAGACTTTCCTTTTTGGTGACTCTACCAAAAGACTACATGAATTTTGAAAATGGCACTTTGGTTTCTTTGCCACCACACTAGACATGTTTCAGATGAGTCCATGAGCTGTAGCTATCTTCCTAGAGGATAAGGCTCAGAAATCCCCATGGCTGTCTGAGCCCAGGCAAGTGCTTAGCCAGGATCTGAAAGCCACTGGAAAGATGCGAGGGTTCTCCAGCTTTCCTGGGGTTTGGTGCATGCCACAAAGCTTATAGGAGCCTAAGGAAAACCCTGTAAGAAGGTGGAAGATTGAGGGTTTTTTTCCAGAAGAGGACAACTAAATATTTACTACAAGTTTCAGCTTGGTGTGGGTCAGTGTACGCAGAGGTCATCTGTGAAGTCCAGGCACACACTTACGCCTAGGTGGGTTGGAAACTGCCTGTCCTCACAATGTTAGTTTGCTTTGACCTGCATGAAGTATGTAGTGCTGTAGCTGTGGTGTTTTGCAGGTTCAGTCAATGGAGAAGAAGCTGGACTTCCTGGTGAACATCTACATGCAGCGCATGGGCATCCCACCCACAGAGACGGAGGCTTATTTTGGGTCCAAAGAACCAGACCCAGCACCTCCCTACCACAGCCCCGAAGACAGCAGGGAGCACATTGACAAGAACGGCTGCATCATCAAAATCATCAGGTCCACCAGCTCCATGGGTCAGAAGAACTTCTCTGCCCCACCGGCCCCAACCAACACATGCCCGCCCTCGACGTCGTGCCAGCAGCAGGTCTACCAGCGGCAAAGCCACGGCTCCTCGCCCGTCGGAGACCCCGGCTCGCTGGTCCGCATCCCGCCGCCGCCCTCCCACGAGCGCTCCTTGTCAGCCTACAGCGGCGGGCACAGGGCGAGCGCAGAGTACCTGAGGAACGAAGACATTACAACCAAACACCACGAGAGTGCCATGAGAGACAGCGACACGTCCATCTCCATCCCCTCGGTAGACCACGAGGAACTGGAGCGCTCTTTCAGTGGCTTTAGCATCTCCCAGTCCAAAGAGAATTTGGACATCCTTAACAACGGTTGCTATGCAGCCGTGGCCAAAATCAGACCCTACATTGCAGAAGGGGAATCAGACACTGATTCTGACCTCTGCACGCCCTGTGGCCCTCCTCCCAGGTCAGCCACGGGCGAGGGACCTTTCAGTGACATGGGCTGGTCAGCCCCCAGGCAGTGAAGCCTTCTTGCGGCTGCCGAGCCGCGTCCCGAGTGTTGGCAGCTGCCCACTCCAGCTGTCCACACGTTGAACTTCTCAAGGAGATTGACAGCTAAGGTTTTCCTCCATCTAGGACATCCTTAGCTGGTGGATACTTTCTTGCAGCTTACTCTGGGGGGTGGGGTGTGTGGAATGAGCAGGTGGGACCCTGCATTTGTGGAAGAGGTCACCGCGGTGAGCAAACTGGAGCTGTGAAGTCCAGATTTCTTTCATACTCTCTTTCTAAGATCATTAGGTGAAATTATTTCATGGTGCAGGGTAGGTAATTTGCATTTCTTGGGAAGATTCAGAAGTGCAGGGCAGGAATAAATCACCTGGCCAGGGCTTTTCGAGGTCACAGTAAGGGGTGGCTGGCAGATGTTAGGTGGGTATTGCCACACCATGGCACTGGTGATTACATCTCTAGGTGTTCTGGAGTCACATAACGAAGGCCTGTCTGTCTCTGGCTCAGATTTCAGGTTGTGTAATTACTGGGGGGTGGGTGCTTGTTACTCTGTGGTTCCTCATGAACCATCAGGAAGGTGGCATCATTCCAGTATAATACATGGAAAAACTTTGTGCAGGCCCCTGGGGGAGAGGGATGGTGGCTGGAATATTTGCATGAACAGAAGACATGGCCTCAAAGTGGGACAGGTTGGGATGCCACCCTGAACCAGAATGGTTTGGAAATTATCCCATCTTAGGAAACCTAAAAAGCCCAGAAATGTGAGCTTGAGTATAAGAAGAGAAACTACCCAGAGGGCAGAGAAATGAGGCAGAGAAGGAGGACACAAGAGACTGTGGGGATGCAATTTTATGTTTTCAACCATGTATTATATTTAATTATCTCTCCTGTTGACAACAGACCTGGAGATGCTTTGGAAGCAAAGGCAGACCAAAGCAACCCCTCCAGAGGGCTGCCCTGGTGTGAAGCCATTCTCGTGGCCAGCACTGCTGGTGTGGAGCCACAGCCACACCAGGCCAAAGGAGAGGGTGGATATCTGAGATGTTGTGGTCCCTGTGTCACTGCGAGTGCAGTGCTGAGCTCCATCCTTTTGCAGCCCTGTTGATCAGAGCAGGCACTTTCCTTAGGGTTTGCATTGTGCCTGAACACTTTTGCACACACTATGCCCTGTGAAAACCTTCCCTTTCTTCTTCTACCCTGCCAAGAATCTCACACCCATGTTCCCAGAACATCCCTTGGTTTCGTTTGGATCCCTTGAGCTGAGCTAAGAGGTGCTTCTTCATTTCTTCATGGTCTTTCAGAAGCCTCTTACCTGTGCTTGCCCACAAGTCGTGCCAATCCAAGTCTGACCCGTTTTGTTGTTGTTCAAGTACTTTCTCTTGGAATGATCTTTGTGTTGTTACCAGGAACCTCAGTGCATTCAGGCTGGGGGAAAGCAAGGGGAAAAGTGATGCTCGAAGTTTCTTTTGGCACCAAAACAAAGTCACAAAGTGATCCCTTTAGATGGCTAAGTTTTGGTTTGTTGGGGTTTTTTTGCAAGGGGTTGGATCACCATAAGTGTGTTTGGGATCCATCTCCAGGGCTGGGACACCATGGCTGGCGTTGTGCCTCTGAACCCTCCCATGCATCTACAGCCTGAATCTCCTACCAGTTTTCTGCTGGGGCTGTGATTTCAAACCCTGTCTCTCTGCTTTTTCCCTGTGTCCTATCAAGAGCCTGTTAAGGATAATTAGGTGACAACTTCATTTCTGCGTGGCCTTTGAGAGGTTGAACATAGACATTGCTTGGGGTGAATGGAGAATTCACAGCCTTTTCTCTCCTCCTGTTTGCTTGACAGGAGGCAGCAGCCAGGGGGGGACCCAGGACTGTTTTGGCCTTAAGGAATATGTGGGTCCAGCCTGAGAGCTTGCAGACAGGAAGTAAAACCACCCTTTTGCTAGTGCTCAGGCCCAACAGGAGTTCATCATGTGGGAGTGAGGAATGAGGAAAAGCTCTGTGCAGTTTTTCACCATTAAAGAGGGAAGAACATTTTCCTTCAAGGGAACATAGGCTTCCAGCCATGGCAGTTCCTCTCCTTCCCATTTGATCCTCTTTTGTTGTCACCTCCTGCAGTTTCCCCTCTCTGCTCCTGCTCCCAAACTCCTTTTGGCTCCAGATTTCTTTGTGCAAGGTGAACCTGGTGATGCCCTTGCCTTCCATTGGGAGAGACCCTTCAGTGCAGGCTGGCTGCAGGTTGTGCAGCCTTGCCCCATGTGCTTTGCAAAACGAGATGCCTTCTGGTAGAGCAAGAAAGGTCAGCAGGTCCCCAGCCAGACTTAGTGGCAGGTGGGTTTTTAGGGACCACAAGAATGGAAATTGCACTGGGGGAGGTAAAATCAACTTTGCTCCAGCCAGCTGTTTGCTGCAAATTTTGCCCAGGTCAGAGATAAGGATTTATTATCTTATTTATTTACAATTACTCTTCAAGGCCTGCTGGAAATTTGGCACAGAAGGAGGGTGTGATGCACAGCAGATGAGGGTGATGTCATGGAGTCCTATTGCCGTGCAGGCACATGGCTTGTCTTTAATATAGGGAGCAAAGTCGACAGGACTTCAAGGCACAATTTTTGCTGGATGTCATTTTTATCACATCCTGATTTTGAAGCCCTATTGGCTTTATGTTGAATGGCCATTTCCTAGATCCCTTTCTCCTGGCCCAGATGACATTACACCCTTGAAAGCAGATATTGCCAGTGTGTCTTGAGGAGATGCAGTTCCACTGTGGCCCCTCCAGTGTCCCACAGGTTGAAATCTGGCACTTTTACCTCCTTTAGGGACTGCAGAATGAATTGTGTTTTCCCTCTTCAAGTTACTACACTAGAGTTTATACAGATCTTCTGACTTGCAGCTTTAAAAGGTGTTGGATTTGTCCCACAGTCACAGCAAGCTGGGTTTATATCCCCCCAGCACTGCTTGTATCTTGCTGCTACCAATTGCACATAGAATTTTTACAGGTTTTTTTTAGCTATTGTAAAAAATATCCTGCCTTTATCTGTGGCACCATTTCAGAGAAGCCCTGACACACCCCTCTGTCCACAGCCATGCCATAAATCAGCACTTCTCATTCATCCAGACAAAATGACCTGGCTTTCTGGGTGAACTCACCCCAGAATTAACTCCAAATAATGCTCCTTATTTCCATGAAATGATCTATGCCTGCATAACTGATAACAGAGCCTGCTTGTTGCTTATTGACATAAATAATTCCATCCCTGTCCTAAATCATGGTCCAATACTCCCTACAGAGTCTTCACTTTCAGTCCCTTACTTCCTCCATACCTGTATCACATGCTGGGGTGACCTCCCACAAGAAGTCTTCACCACTAGATTCAAATCAGTTTTGCTTTAGCTAATGAGGCATTCCTAATGATAAAGACATTTAAAAGGATGGACAGGCAAACTTTGGCCCTCTGCTGAGCCTCTCTTGAGCTGGTTTTTGCTCCCCTTTTCCTCCCAAGCCTGGTTCTGAGGTTTTTGGAGGACATAAACAAGTTTTAGACGATGCCAAGTGTGGACAGAGGAGAGCAAGGAGAGGTGAAGAAGATGTGAAAGCCAGATTTCCAGCAGGCCATTCTGAACTGCTCCAGCCTGGTTTTGAGGTGTGTCTGTGCTGAATGTGAAGCCAAGGCCTTGGTCCCAGGCTCTGCTCTCCAAGAAACATGTGGACTTTGTCAGGATCTGGGTCTAGGTCTGGAGAGACAGGCTGCAAATGGCCCCACCAGTGGGATGGAGCAATCCCTGCGATTGGGACCTGAAGGCACAGTTTTTGGGTGCTTCAGGGCCAAGTGTGAATTCAGGAGTTCATGTCTCTGAGCAGGAGATGTTACAATCTCTGTGCAGGTGGCCTTCCATAACGTGACCCCAAGACATAGGAACAGAGCACTAGCCATAAGTCGAATTTCCCAATATTTGGGAAGGGACTTTCATGTTACTCAAGTGCAGATTTTGTATGTGAATTTCCTTGTTGACTCATTTTCTTATTACTAATTTTTAAAACAAAAAGGAACTCACTGAAAACAAACCTCTTGTCCAGCTCAGAAAGCCATTCTATTGCTTTAGACAGACTATGTGATAGACCAGCTTTTCTAAAAATGTATTTTGTTTCAAATGCTGCTTAAGAGATCCAAATAAATTCTGCAGGATCGTTGCTATTTGCAGATAAATAGGTGTATTTTTACATTTTTAATTGATTTTTAAGATTTTAAATTATGTGACTTTTTAAGAACAAGTTTGTATAATCTGCCTGAGAAGCCAGAGAGCATCACCTCTGATCCAAATGCCTCCCCTTTCCTAAGTTTCCCAAGAGAAAAGAAAACCACCTTTACTCCTATTTCTCTCAAGAGGGAGCTCCTGCAAACCTCATTTCCCTTCTACTATGGTCACAGCAACGTTACTGCTAAAAACAAAAGGATTAAAAGAGAAACTGGAATTCCTAAGGAATTGACCCAAGAATTATCCCATCTAAAGACCCTTAGCAGTGAGTATTTTATTGGGAATGTTAAAAAGCCCAGGAGCAGACTAAGGATTTCTCTTTCTCCATGCACACTTGTGTGCCCCCTCAGATTGAGTAAGCCCTGAGCCTCCTGCTCTTTCTACCCAGCACTCCTGTGGTCCCCCACCCCCAACCCTTGCACGCCTGCATCCTCTCTCCATCATGAGTCAGCATCTTCTCCTTTTGGTGAACCAGAAACAAGGAAATCAGATACAAAAGCTCCTTCACCTGCAAGTAACATTGAGGCTGCAGTGCAGAGGGCTGTGGCACAGGGGTGAGGGCAGCAGCCCCCTCCGAGCCCCGTGTGGGGTCACCACTGCTCAGTGGTGTAAAAGCAAACTCCTGCTTTTAGCACACAGACCCCCTGACTTTTCTGCATCACAGAGCAAAATTTGCTTAGAACAGGGGTGTGGGTTGGTGGGTTTTTTTTTTTAATGATAACAATAGGGTGGGGGGTTTTTTTTAATAATAAGGATGATAATAATAATGCATAGGAATCTTCTTTAGTATATCTTAGTGTTTGATGCCCCAGTGACACAATACTGCTTGCCTTATCTTAGTGTCTAGAGGGAGAGGGGTTACACACCTTTTGATACAGTGCTAATCATGCTTATAATTTAGGTAGCAGCAAGGAGTGGCTGCTGCAGGGGGAGCAGCCAGGTCCTTTTTACCATATGAATGTGCTTTCTGGACTCTCTCACGTGACTGTACTCTCAATTTTTGCCTGCTACTGCATGCAGCCTGAGATGAGTAGACAGCAACACGCTCCAGCTGTATCTGCACTCCCAGATTGCTGTAGTACCTGACAAGGTAACATTGCCCAAAGCATCATTTTTGGGAGAGACCCTCCTCCCCGTGACCCATCACGTAGGGTGCTGCGGTGCTGCTGTAGGTTACACACTGATATATCAAGTGTCTTTCATGCTGCAACTGATTGTTGCCCCATCCCTCTGATACAGCATGCACAAACTCCACTTCTACTGCTTGTAACTAAGGGGTTAAAACACCCCCATGTTTGTACCTGTGCTTCCTTGAAACGTGTACAGGAGGAGGAAGACATGCAGATTGTGTTGGCTGTGTGTAACAACATCCTTTGCATCCAGATGCCTCTGAAGAAGAGCATCCTGGATTCCCCTTCCTGAGGGTCTGGAGGAGCAGGCAGAACAAGGCAGGCAGTGCCAAGGATGGAGGCCTCCTCTTCGTTTAGGAGATGCCAATTAAACGCACACATTTGGGACCTGCCATGTGTCTCTATTAATCCCCACAGGGTTCTCTGGCCTGCATCCAGCTCTGCTGTACATATGCATTTGTGCCTGCAGCCCAGCCCAAGGGGCAAGGTGTGGGGGGGGGGAACGTGGCTCCCAAATTTTGGAAAGCTCTCCTGGGAAATTTCAAGCCCCCTTGTCTCCAGCCCTCGGGGGTCTGCAGCTGTGCCATAGCCATTCCCTGTGGAAGCATCTCTTACTCTCCTTACGGAGAGGCTCTGAGCTACCTTGGTATCTCCATAAAGGTTTTGCCACAGTTCTCACCCCACTGCTGTGAGGCCTTCAGGGTTTGCCCACCTTGCTGGTGTTTGCAGTCTCTTATCTCCTGGCACTGCTGCCATCACAGAGTTTGTCACTGATCCCATACCCTCACTCTCCTGGCTATATGCAGAGGCAGGTTTCATGCCAGAGCTCTGCTCTGAGAGCTGCTTTTGGCCTGGCATCACTAGATGCACAAAGGAGCCTTCATGTTCTGTTAGCACAGCAGTGTTGCTTTGTATTGGTAATTTATTTACTTCCTCACTGAGCCACCATGGCCTCAACACATCCCTGGCTGGTTCTGCTGGAGCCTTTGGGCACAGGGATGAAGCCTGTTTTGCCCCACTGTACAGCACCCTGTACAGGTTTGGCTTTGGCTGATTGTGGTGGAACAGGGATGAGGGTTCACTGGTTTTGTCAAGCTGAATGTCTCAGAGAAGAGCTCACAGACTCTCACACTGTTGATGCTTTTTCTCCCTGAAGCAAGAGCTGCTTTTGAGACCTCCCCCCAGTCCGCTTCAGCGCTCCACGCCTGGGGCTTTGCATGCCAGGCTCCAGCTTGAGAATGGGGAGAAATGGAAAGCAGCTGGTCCAAGCTGTGCTATTTCTAAAGCTGCCAGTGAACCTGGAAGCATCGTGCCCTCTCCTAATTCCTGTAAATACAGCTGCAGAGGAGTTTTTCAAGCAGCATCCATTTGCCTCGTCCTGAGAAACTTGAGCTAAGCGCAACCACAGAGCTTTCTAGAACCCAGTGCCAAACTCAGGCTGGATCTCACCTGCAGCTACGCCTGTAATTTGAGGGCAGGGTTAATGGTTTCAGGTAGAGGCCATGCCAGACTCTCCAGTTTGGGTGGTTCTGGCCCAAAACCAAGGCTGAAAGTCATACTGCTGGTGAAGCTTCCCCTGGATGTTCAGCTTCATTTGCCACTGATGACTGTGGACCTGGGGAGATGCTCTCTCCTTCCCACTGCATGCAAGAAAAGGTTGGCACAGGCCTTGCAAGCCAAGACAAGAAAATGCCTCCTTATTTTTGCATGCCATGGGCACCCCCCTTTAAAAGTAGAAGCAGCATTTCGTGGTGATTCCTTAATCATGACCAGCACAGTGGCCAGACCTATTATTTCCCATATGCAGTGACACTCATGAAAGGGATTTATTGCAGCTAATGGATACAGAGGGCTCAGTCCTTTAGCATCTCTGCAGACACTGTGTTCAGCCTTGCTGATGACCTGAAGAGGAGTCATCAAAGCTGATGACAGATCTTTTATGTCCTGCTTGGTTATTCATACCAATCCAACATCTCCCCTGGAGCTGAGGATGTCCCATGCTCCTGTCAGCAGGCAGGATGGGGACCCTTCTGTGTTGGTTACTTCCTCCCCACCACCCAAAACCAAACCCTAAAGTCTGAGGTTTTCTTCATTTTCCTCAAAAACTCAACGCATGGGGTAGAGAACCTGCCTTTCAGGAACACTGAGGCAAAACAAGATAGAGCTGATAAATGACAGAGGTTTTGTTTTGGGTTTTCTTGTTCTTTAAACCGAAAGAGGGAAGAAATCCTTCCCTGTGAGGGTGGGGAGGCCTTGGCACAGGGTGCCCAGAGAAGCTGGGGCTGCCCCTGGATCCCTGGCAGGCTTCAAGGCCAGGTTGGATGGGGCTTTGGGCACCCTGGGCTAGTGAAGGGTGTCCCTGCCCATGGCAGGGGGTGGGACTGGGAGGGCTTTGAGCTCCCTTCCCACCCAAACTATTCTATGATTCCATGATTTTAAATGGAGAGCAGATTTTAAACATAGTTGCAGTCGCTGTGTGGTATATCAATTGCTTTAGGAGATTCAAGAAATTATTCTTATAAATGTTTTATACTTTTACCAGTAATTCCTATAGGTGGGTGCCACTGTTCTTACACAGCAACACTCCACACACTAAAACTATACTCCTGTTCCTCCAGTATAGACATTGTATTTATGAGATGTATCTTGCTTGGTGGCTCTTTGGCACACTCTCCATGTATCCTGCACACAGATTGCACACCACACACCACATGCTGATGGGCACCACTACATCTAGTCAGTGTACACGTGTTGGAACAGGCTCTGAAGGGTTACCTGCCTAGGTTGGGATATGACTCAACATAACAGGGAAAAGAGGCACAGGAAGACCTTGTTTTGTTAAGAAATACACTGCATTCAAAAGCTACTTCAAGCAGATTTTACCAGTAAGCTAAAATAGAGAGAGAGAGAGATGGCTTCTGCAATGTTACTTACAAAATACCTGAGCAAAACAAACACACACTGCCCAGAAACACTCTCAAATTACTGTATTTCTAGATATTTTACATTGCTGTTCATCTGAACTGTAAATTCTGTACAGATTGAATGAAGCTCACAGTTTATCTTTGTCATAACCTGCAAGGTAAAAGGACAACACAACTTTGGCTGCAAGAGGGTGTTGCATGTGGTTTGTGTACATGCATATATGTGTTGGGGGGGGTGTGTGTGTGCAGACACGTGCTCACATACCCTTTGAAGCAGATAAAGCTGCATCTGAGATGCACAGGGGAGGAAAAAAGGAATTCTTTTGTTTCTGAAGGTGGGAGAGGGGGTAAAACCAAACCAAAATACTGCTTTGATAAAGTACTTCTGTCAAAAAGGAAGATCTGCAGAGGGGATTGATGTGTAACTGCCATCCCAAGGAGAAATCCCACTTCTGAAGGCAGTGCAGGCCATGGAGCAGAGTGATGCAGTTGCTTTAAGTGGCAATTTGTTTGGCTTTCTTTAAAACAAACTAACAAAAGAATATAGTGCCCAGTGCCAGTTCCAAGTTCAGACCCCAAAAAGCCTGTTCCTAGGGTGTGTGGCCCAGCAGTTGTCCTGTGCCATCAGGGAGCCAAGGGCAAAGGCTTCACGTGCTGTGACCAGTTAAACTGGTGCTGACTGGTGGGCAGTGCCATGATCTCCTGCAAACCCAGCATTGCATCCCACTCCCCCAGCACGGGCTACTGCCCAAGCAGAAGCCCTGCTGCCCTGTGGGTCCTGCTCTTACCTTTGCCTCTATATTTTCAAAGCCCCTAGTTAAGAATCATTGAAGAAAAGTGAGAGGAACAGTCATCAAAAGCCCACTTTTGATCTTAGACTTAGAAAAGAAATGACAAAGTTAGGGTCAATAAACAGGATTTTCCAATCTGGTCCATGCCCAGACTCTGATTGCCCCTACACAGAGGTTGCACCAACCTCATCAAATGAATCAGCCTCTAGGATTTGATTCTGCCCATACTTTCACCAATACAAGATCTATGTTGGGTAGAATTCACCCTTTAGTGTTTAGTATCAGTCAAGCAAAGGCACAAAGACCTAACTTTTCCAGTTAAATTCTGCTGGGTTGATAGAATAGTCCTCAGATTTCTGCATGGGCCTGAAATTCATCCCTGGGTCCAGAGTTACAGGCTGGAAGGAGCCGCTTCAGTCCCAACCGTGTTCCTCAGCCAAGGGAACATCCACTGCTGGAGTAAGTCGCCCTTTCCCTGAGATACCCCGAAGCCATCACAGTTTGGAAGGGGATCTGGCTCATTTGGCCTTAACTAGGCTACAAGTAGCTCATGCCTTTGGTGAGCTGAGAGGTGCATTTCACCCTGGGACAGGCCCTTCTGGCTCAGCGTGCCGACGCTGCGCGCCCTCGCCTCCCGCTCGGAACAACCCGGGGCTCAGCTGAGCATGAAAGTTTGGTTGTCCTTTCCAAAGCAAAGACAGCTGCTGCTTTGCTTCCTTTGATTTGCTCTGTTGCCTTGGCTTCTTTGCACTTTCGTTTCATCTCCAAAGAATCTCTCATGATGCCTTTGGTACTTTAAGGTACAATTTTAAACCATTTTGTATGTATTGAACTGTACTCACTTGTAAAATAGCAATTTGGGCTTTTTTTTTTTCCTCTTTTCCCTCTTTTTCTTTTTTCTTTCTTTTTTTCCCCCTCTTTTTCTTTTTTCTTTCTTTTTTCCCCTTTATTTTGGGGAGGGGAGGGGGGTTAATGTGTGATTTCCTCTGTACATTTCAATCATCGACTCTGTGCAATGTACATTTTAGAGGGACAGACGCCAAGGGAACGACCTGTAGTTTTCTAAAGGGAATAGCTAAGAACCACACAGTCACAGATGGTTTGATGTTAGCACCACACAAGAGCAACGCAGCCCAGACTTTTACACCTCAGTTGAGTGTGATACAGTGTGTACCTTCACCTGAACGACCTGTGTCAGCTGCTGAACTAGGTGTGATGTTAAAACCAACAGCGACGGTCGCGATCGGAAGGGAAACGGAGGGGAATGAAATAACCCCAATCATTAATTTAAGCCTCAAAGCATCAGAATGGAAACTTGCATTCAGTAAAAATACCAGAGATTTAACCTTCATGAGATGAAATACACATTTATTTTTCTTTGCACTTGTTTGGTTTGCTTTGTTTGGTTATTTCTGGTGATTTCTTGGTGCTCTGGGAACGTATTTAATAGCTGATGAAGAGGAGCGGGATGGTGACTTGAGGGCCTGACCTTCCTGGCATTAAATCTTCACACCTTGCTTCCTTGTTTCTAAGGTTTTTCTTTCTGATGCATAAAATGAAGCTCAGAAATCTCAGGTGCCCTCAGTTACAAGGACACTGTCCCTCCAGAGTCCTGTCACTATATTGATTTTCTTCAGGTTAGACATCAGCTGCATCCTGACAGATCATAGAATCACAGACTGGGCTGGGTTGGAAGGGACCCCAAGGGTCACAGAGCTCCAACCCCCCTGCCACAGGCAGGGACACCAACCTCCAGGCCTGGAGCTACACAAGGTTGCCCAGGGCCCCAGCCAACCTGGCCTTGAACACCCCCAGGGATGGGGCATCCACCCCCTCTCTGGGCAGCCTGTTCCAGCCCCTCACCACTCTCTCTGTAAAAAACTTCCCCCTAATATCTAATCTAACCCTTCCTTCCTTTAGCTTTAATCCCTCCCATTTGTCCTGCCAGTCTCTGCCCTTTAACAAGCTGATTCCCCTCCTGTTCTCTGCTCCCTTCAGGGACTGGCAGGCTGCAGTGAGGTCCCCCCACAGCCTTCTCTTCTCCAGGCTGACCCAGCCCAGCTCCCTCAGCCTCTCTTTGTACGGCAAGATATAAGATGGTTCCTGAAGCTCTTCAACCCCTGTGCCAGCCCCTTATCTCCGTGCTTAAAATTGAGGCTGGTGTCATCAAAGTGGGCTCAGAGCCAAGGAATGGCACTGGAAAAGGGACCTTTATCTGTCCCATGAGTTTTCTTGCTTAGCAGGTATCAGCCCTAAATTAAGAAAGTGCATTCTGGAGCTTGGAGAGCTCTCCAGGAATGAAGAGGATGCCCCAGTAGTATTTTCCATAAGTGAAGCTGGCTGATGAAACAGCAAATCCATTTTACAAGAGAAAAGGAAAAAGTAAAATCTCTCCTTCCACATTGACATGTGGGGTTTTTTTGCCAGAAAAGATGAAATACAAGAACCTAGATGAACCAGTGCCTGGATTTTAAAAAGCCTGCCAGCTGCCAGCCATTTGGATGAGGCAGTGAAAGAGGCCTGGCAGAATAAACGCTTTGCTCCAGGCACAGCAGCCCCCAAGTCGTACCAGATGACTTGGCTGGGAGGCTTCAGCATCTCCCATCCTCCCCTGAGCTGTGAAAGACAGCCAGGTGTGAGCGTTTCCCAATGGATACAGCACATTAGGATGCACTTCACCAACGGTGGTTTATTTTATCTCATTATGTTTCACACCAGTGAGAGAAGCTGGAAAAATTCTCATCTTGCTAAAACACAGGTCATCTGAGCAGGCTCATGTGCTGGCATCCCAGCCCTGCAGCTTCCCCCACCACCCAAGCAGGGATGCTGGTGGAGCCAGATGTGGTACCTGCTGTGCTGGATCAGAGCCAGCTGCCCAGCAGACCTGGAGTCCTTGCTCACACCATCACTGAACCAACAGGAGAGACCACACAGGAGGAGGCATTGCTTTCTCTTGGCAGTTGGCCTCCAGTGCCCTGATCCCCTGGTCCAGAGGGAAAATTGGGAGTGCTCTTATCCCTACACTGATAAACGTCCCTTTTTGTGGAGCAGAAGCAAGTGCTGGAGCTGTAGGAGCATCCAAATCCCTGTGGATAGCAATTGCCCTGGCTATGGCAGGAACCTATCTACCTGGTTTTCTCCCAGCTAAAGCTCCTCAAGGGAAAACTGTTCTTATTCAGATTCTTTGGGCACCCTCAGTGCTTTTTGCCACATGGTCTGTCAGGATGCCAGGAGATGGGTCCTGGGGCAGTGGGATAGCATGACACACTGTGGTAACTTGAGGACACTCCCATGCAAGTTCCCGGCCCGCTGGCTCTAATGAGGCAAAAGCAGCTGGTTTAAGAAGTCAAGGAAAAGTTGTTTTCCTGCAGGAACATGGTTATTTGGGATTGTAAATGCCATGGCAGGGTATGAACTTCTGCAGGACCAACTTGTTGCCAAAATCTCTGCCAAGCTCTGTTCCTAAGCAGAATGCCAGCCTGGGTATTTCTGTGCCTTGTTCACCGACTAATTAAACCATATACTATCCATGAAAATTAAAGACACATTTCTTCCTTATTCACTGGAGGGACAAGCAGGAGTCAGGACAAGGGGAAGAGCCAGGGTGTAAAATCTCCCTGCTACTTGTGAGGACTCTGGTTGAGTCACCTGCAGCTTCTCAGTCCAAGGTGGAGAAAAGGCCAGCCCCAGCTTTTGATCCCAGTAACACCTGACTCCAGCACTGAGGTTTCCTTATTGCATTCAGAAACTGTGAAATAACTCAGTGGCAGAACCTTGGATGAAATCCCTCTCACCCATTTACTGCTGCTCCAGCCCTGCTCTAGGGTGTAACTTGCCATCACTACCTTCTCAGAAGGTCTCTCCTGTTCCCATCAACAGTAACCTGAGGGTGGCTTGGGGCAGCAAGTGTCTTTTTTGGAAAGAGAAGCCTTTTTCAGCAAGGTGGTCACTTTTTATGTAAGGAAGTGAAGAATACATAGCTAAACAGCAAGACAGACAAAATGAAGTGGGAGGAAGAGGAACAGGGCATGGGGCACACTTAAAACACTACGTTGGCATGGATGGGAATTTGGTGAATGATGGAACATGAGATTTTTTTCACCCAGAACTCATGAGCTGGTATTTTAGCTCCTTGCCCTTGAAGGTTTGTTAACAGGAGGTAAGTCAGTGATGGAGAGAGGAGATTTTTGGATACCATGGCAAAGCCAGAACGATCATTCTTTAAACCTTTGAACTTAGATGCTAAATAAACCAAACAAATGTAGCCAAGCTCTGCTTTCCACCTGAGCTTTCAGAGATCTCTCAGCTCCAGCTGAGTCAGTCCCAGGTACTCCCCCACAACCAGACCTATCAATTACACATTTCCTGATGAGTTATTGAACAAATGTCTTAGCTGCACTGACACCCTTTATCGCTCCAACTTTTTAGTACCAAGAAGGAGTAGAAATCCTTGGAGTGTCTTCTTCTCCCCTTGCTGCTGCTCAGCCCTGATGTGAGGGGTTTTTTTTGCTGGTCTAGAATTTCCTTCAATTTTGTAAGCTTTTCTCCTCAATTCCTTGTTTAATCCCAAAAAGAGTGTGTGGTTTTGGGGCTGGACCTCCACACTAAGGTGCAAACCTGCATCTTTTTAGGTCTTGATTTCTCCTTTACAATGCAAATGCTATAATGCCATTTTATTCTTTGCATTCTCCTGACTTAGCTGAAGCCTTTACTGAAGTCAGAGCAGGCAGGAGCCAGTGAATATAAATCAATTAAGACAGTTTTGATTATGTGGTTAAACCAAATGGCAGCACATGCTGAGGGCTGATAGATGAAGTGGGAGAGCTGGTGCACCTCCATCCCAGCTCCCTGCTGTGCACAAATGGGGCTTCACCAGAGCAAACACATGAAGGCACTTTTTTCCTTGGGTGAAAAGGGTTTGAAATAGTAAATTTGGGTGATCCCAGACAAAGCAGCTCCTGCTCAGTAGTGACATGACCAAAGGATATCTCCAGATCGCCCTGTCCCAGTGAGCCAAGCAGGGGCACCACGTCAGAGTGTAAACTCAGAAGCACAGAGTCACTAGCTTGGAAAATCATAGAATTACAGAATGGGCTGGGTTGGAAGGGACCCCAAGGATCATAGAGCTCCAACCCCCCTGCCACAGGCAGGGCCACCAACCTCCAGGCCTGGAGCCACACAAGGTTGCCCAGGGCCCCATCCAACCTGGCCTTGAACACCCCCAGGGACGGGGCGTCCAACTGTTCCTGTCCTCTACTAAACCAGATCCCTGAGCACCTCATCTGCCTGACCATTAAACACATCCAGGGTCGGTGACTCAGCCCCTCCCTGGGCAGCCTGTGCCAGTGCCCGAGAACCTTTTCAGAGAAGAACTTTATCCCAGCATCTGAGCTGACCCTGCCCTGGGGCAGCTTGAGCCCATTGCCCCTTGTCCCATCTCCTGTCCCCTGGCTGAAGAGACCATCACCCACCTCTCTGCACCCTCCCAGTGTAGGTGGGGAGAAGGTCTCCCCTCAGCCTCCTCTTCTCCAGGCTGAACACCCCCAGCTCCCTCAGCTGCTCCTCAGAGGATTTGCCCTCCAGCCCCTTCCCCAGCCTGGCTGCCCTTCTCTGGACTCACTCCAGAACCTTTCTTATAGCCAGGGGCCCAGAGCAGCACACTGGTGCACAAAGGTATGGAACACATTGTGTGAACTCCCTCCAGAAGGGCTCACGGGTGAAATTTCCTCTCCACTCCATCCTGCAGAGAAGTCAGAGCTCCTCTTCCCGAGGAAGGCAGCTTGCTGGAGGAGCCCAGCCTGCCACAGAGCCTGGACCCTAGATGGCAGAGCGAACTCGCTGCCGAGCAGGGCGCTGGAGACATGCCTGCTGCTGCAGAGCATCACCAGAACGGGAGCAGGCTGACTTCTTCCCTTTTCCAGCTGAACTTCTGGGTCCTTCAGAAAGCCAACTACTTGGGAATTATAGCTGAGCACCAATTGCACAAGCGCAGCGGGGTTCCTGGGGACTCCCAGGGGAGCATCTCTTAACAACCAGGCACCTTGGAGATATCTGGGGAGGCTGCTCCCAGAACTGAGCACACACAGGCTGTGCCCACATTCCTCCCTCAGCAGCACAGAGCATCTCGATTTAAATAAGGGAAGAACACAGGCAAAGTCTGGGCTCGTCCCTGGTTTTAGGAAGCTTCCCTTTGGATGTCTCACCCTGCCTGTGTGGAAACAGCATTACTGGCAGAAAGAGAAGGGACACGGTGAGACTGGTTTCTGAAATGGGGCAAAAGATGTATTCTGGTAACAAATGAGGTGCCCTGTGAAGTGTGCAAAGCTTCCAGGTGGGCAGCTACCAAGGACTCAACTATTAATGTCTCCTGGCCTCTTTCCCTTGAAGCTGAGGCTGATGGGAGGAGAGGAGCATTTGGGTTTTATTCTGTGATTTATTGACAGCATTAAATAGATTATCCAAAGCTGCTGGGGTGGGGGAAGACCCTGTCTGGACTCCCCCAAACGAGTTTCATACCTGGTTGTGCTGTGGGTGCCTTGACACACACACCCCCCATCATGCTGCAGCTCCTGTAGTTACAGCCACACACCCATCAGTGATTGGGGGGTGCACCAGTTGAGGGAGGGGGTAGCAGAGCAGGGACTCAGGTCTGGGGTATGCAGACCCTGCAAGGGCAGCTCAGCCACATCCCTGCTGGCATTTCCCAGGTAAAATAAGCACTTTTAGATTAATCTCCTGTTGAAAGGGCAGTGTCTGACCAGGACAGCGTGAAGGTGCCAGGCTGTGCAGCCACAACCCTCTTCCCAGCAGAGAGTGCAGGAGCTTTGTTTCCAGGGTCGCTGACAGTGCATCCCTTTGTTAATTTGGACTATTTATTTGTGCAGGGATGGTAATCTGGTCCTGCCTTCTCTCACTTGCAGTGAGATTACAGGGGCTGTGCTCATCTCATCTGCATCAAAAGACTTGTGACACTGACCCACGAAAGGGGAAGAAGCTCCCACCTAAATGCAGCTGTATTTCAGGTGGAGGAAATCACATACTATTTTCCCCCCACCCTGCATTATAGCTTGCTTTCCTGTGCTGGGCAGTGCTGTTTAGCTAATGGACATACAGCTCTTTGAAGATGTATGGCACTTTGTAAAGTCTTCCTAGGATCACTCTGCACCACTCAGGCAAGGCAACGGTGCAATTCATCTTCCACTGCAGCACGGAAGCCTTTGGGACCAGCCACAGAGGTGATTTACTTCTCTTCCTAATGGAGAGAGGGTTGGGAGGCTGAAGCTGGTCTTTGAAGGAGATGCTACCTGATGGATATTGATAGGGTGTTTGATATAGAAATGGGATGGCTGAGAGAGGAATACAGGTGGTGGGCTTGATGCACATTGAGTTTCTACATGTTTCTAGGGTACAAACTGGGCAAGGTGGTTTTATCCAAAAAGTAAGAGAAGCTGCTTTAATGAGTTTTGCAAAGGTTGGGGTAAATACCCCTGGTTCTGCAGAAATATGAGCTCTTCAGCAATCCCATTTCCCCACTGCACCTCAGATCTGCCTCCTCCGATGGCAGAGCATCCTGCATCCCTGCACTGAGGCACAGGGACACGTGGGGACATGGGAAAGGCTCCTACTGCTGCCCAGCAGCTGAGGCTTGCCTTGGAGAAGGGAGGGAAAAAAAGCCAAGCACTGGATCACTGACACAAAGTTGAGCAGCATTTGGGAGTTTTATTTGAAGTGCTACGAGGTGTTTCTTGGTTGTTGGGCTTTTATAAGAGTAAATCTTAAACAGGGTCTTCACCACATTGGGGAAATCTGATGGAACTGGCTGAGTTTCAGAACTGCCCCTCAATCATACCACAACAATGAGGCAGGGAGGGAAGAAAATAAAAAGCAAAGCAAGACCCTTTCCCATTCCTTTCATTTCCAAGATTTCCAGTAGCCAGAAACCACCTGTCCCAGCTGGGCTGGGGATGAAAGGTCAGTCCCAGGCCACCCAAGGAGAAAATGCCTTTGGAGTGCAGGGGAATGGATGTGCCAGGTGCTGAGCTTTATTTGCCACTCAGCCTCCTGCTGCACTGAGCAGAAATGAGAAACACTGAAAGGAAGGAGCTGGCTGAAAGAGAAAAGAGAAGCCAGCCTTGGTCTGTGATGGTAAATGCTCCTTCATAAACCACTGCTGGGGAGCAGCATGTTCTTGCCCTGCTTCCAAGAGGATAAAGTTTGTTTTCCCCTCAAATCTTCACAGACATCTCACTGTTTTAGAATGGATTTTAGAAAAAGGATGGGAGAAAACAGCCCCATGACCTTCGCATCTATCAAATGGCCAGAGTCCCTTGAAAAATATCTTCATTATAGCCTGGCAATTTTCTCTGGCTGCTCTGGAGCAGAAAGGCAGGGCAGCCAACGTAGGCAGGAGGGCAACGCCAGCAGCAGAACTTGCCTCTGTAATCTGAAGAAAGCCTTATTCTAGAGAGCATGCAGTGATTGCTGTGTCCTATTCAGCCCTTTGGACAAAGAATTCAGATCCCTGGTTTTGTCTGACCCTGTCTCTCAGTTGTCTGCTGGCCAAGGGTGTGCCTCCATCAGAGCTGCTCACATTTATCACAGCTGATGAGGTCCCACATTACCCCTGCCCATATGTGTTCCTCTAATTCATATCATGTGGGATGCCCAGCATCCTTCTCAGGAGCCACACAGCCAGGCTTTGCCCAGGGACAGTCTCCAGTGCCACATGTGGCTTGTGGGGACAGCAACAAAGATGCTCCCAAGCACTGCTCACATCCCACTAAGTAACCCAGATAAATCCTTAGTAGATAGTGGTACATGAAGGGCAGCACAAGACACATGCATGGACTGGTGATCCAGTGGCCATGGCTGAGCATCCAGGCAGTTTGTGGGCTCCTACAGTGAAGGCATCTGGTACAGCCAGAGTCTGCTGAAGGCAGCACACAGACTTTGGCTCAGATGGTTTTGAAAACAGTCTTCAAACCTTTCTGGTTATGCACATTGTATTAACATGTAGTCAGAGAAATTTCCAGGCATCTCATGGATGAGGTTGGCATTTGAATTCTGGATAGTTTTGTGAGTCTTTTTTGGGGGGTTTTGTGCAAGGCATTATTTGTGCAATATCCACAGAGGGGAAAAGGTTCTGTTCTCTTGCCTGTGGCTTAGAGTATCTTTAGTAATTTTGGCAAAGTAGAAGAATAAGCCTGAGCTTTGTTTTTCACGGGCAGGTAGGCAGGCAGCCAGAGGGCTTGGGAAGAGAGCTCCAAACTGACTCATGACCTCTCCCTCTTAGGCACAGAGACTTTCCCCTAAGGGACAGGGGTTGTTTCAAGAAGCTGCAAGTATTTTTAGGAGGATTTAATGAGTTTCCTGTTCAGAAATCAAAAGCCAAGAGAACAGCATCACAGCCTGTTCTTCATCACAGCTCTTCACCTCTGGGGGATACCATCTCCAGTCTATCTCCCTCTTTGGCACTGTAAAGGGGGTTGGGGGTAGTCCTCCCATCCTTGCCCAGCCAAGCAAGCTTTCCTTGGCATCTACATAGGGACAATCACCAAAAAGAAATACTTGGAGACACTCTCATTAATTCCCCAAGTAGACAAGCCACAGAGAAGCTCTGATAGCTCCTTCAGATGTTGAGAGCTCCAGCTCTGTGCCCTCTGTAGAGCTGCCGATGCAGAGCCCTGGCCAATCTCTGTCATGCTCCTATTTGCTGAGTGAATTAGAAGTCTGTGCTTATCGTGGGCACACAAAACAAGTGTTATCTCTGTAATTAGACTGTTAAACCACAGCACAAGCTACAATTTCTCATGGTAATAAAATAGTGCATTAGCATAAGTCAATCGAGAGCAGATTTGAAAAATAATTGGTTTAGATTTTAAGCTAACATCTGCTTTAGGTTATTAGCTCTTGGACACTTTGGTTTTAATTGGACAATTTGAAGAAGTTGCTATCCAGTGCCTCCAGTCTTTCTTCAATAGAAAATTTCTTTTTAAAGAAGACTTTTGTGAAAGTTTGCCCTTCTGTAATGAAATGTGTGTGGGGAAAAAATGCCTGGAACAAGGACAGCTACAGCTCTCATGGACTGGACTATCATGGTGGCTAAGGTACAGAACTAAAAGAAACAGAAACCAGGTATCACTTTTGAAAGGTTTAAATTCCACCCTCCAGATCTGAGCATGGTGTGTTGGAGGAACCATCCTGCATCTCATAGTTTCTCTTTGTGCTGGTGTTCTAGGAGGAAAGGCTGGGTGAGCTGGGACTGTTCAGCCTGGAGAGAAGAAGACTCGGGGGGGACCTTATTAATGGTTATCAATATCTGAAGGATGGGATGCAGGGGGAAATGGCCAGCCCCTTCTCAGTGTCTGGGGGGACAGGACAAGGGGCAATGGCTGCAAGTCAGAGCAGAGGAAGTTCCCCAGCACCATGGGGCAGAACTTTTCCCCAGTGAGGGTGCGGGAGCCCTGGGACAGGCTGCCCAGGGGGTGTGGAGTCTCCATCTCTGGAGAGATTCCAGCCCCTGTGCAACATGAGCTGGGGAGCTGCTTTGGCAGGGGGCTGGACCCCATGAGCTCTGGAGGGCCCTTCCAACCCCTGGGATTCTGGGATTCTGTGATTCTATGATTCTACGATTCTGTTTGGTGTTGTAAGTTTTAAAGTGGCCCCCAGGGACCACCATCAAGGTGCCAGCCCACGTGCTCAGTGCAGCTGCCATGCAGCAGCCTACGGTGGTGGCCTGTGCTGGCAGAGAATAAGCTGCTAGTGCCTGCTCAGAGGGACAGACAGACAGAGGGAGCTGCTAGAAATGGCCTGTCAAGTTTTCTGTTACAGAGAATGGATCACATGGGCAGAACTTCAATTCAGAGAGCTGGAAATACACACCAGATGGAAGAGACCAGTTTGTGCCAGAGCAGAACTTGGCAAGTGACAGCTGAAACTGTTGAGATAACATCAGCTCCTGTTTCATTTAAAAGCTGTGTTTATTTCTCCTTTTAACCTGAAATCCTGCTGCAAAAAAAAAAATGGGAGTAAAAGAGATTTTATAGTGTGTGAGGGAGAATGTCCCTGGATCCGTGGCAGGGTTTGAGGCCGGGTTGGATGGGGCTTTGGGCACCCTGGGCGAGTGGAGGGTGTCCCTGCCAACGGCATGGGGTGGGACTTTGAGGTCCCTTCCCACCCAAACCAGTCTGGGATTCTGTGATTCTGTCAGGTCACAGGTTGAGCCAAGACCCTTGAACCTTCCTCCTCTAAAACAACACAAATCTGGCCCATCCCTAGTGCTTGTCCTCCCGTCTTTCAAAACGCGGCCTTCTGGCATTGCCCAACATCTTTCCTTCTGCTACCATTTTCCAGCAAGTCTGTAGCCAGTTCTCCAATCATACTGTCTCAGTTACTAATGTTTCCATAAGTCTGGACCATCCTCTGCCCACTTCTGCCATTGCAGTCCTGCTTTGGGACCCCTTTTCCTCCCAGGCTCCCCAGAAAGGCCTCTCATGGGAAACCAGAACTACCTAGGCCGCTGCTCCCATGGCAATCTCTGCAGGCCCTTTCCAGACACCCCTTCTCTTCCCAGCCCAGATTTCTGCAAATAGCAGTCTGCCCACATTTGGACACCTTTCCTGAGATGAGCCAGATGAAGCCTGTAAAACTCTTTCCCTGACATTCAGAGCTGCTAATTTTTAATGCAAACTGTTGCCTTGGTATTTGCATTTGAAATGAGTTTGCATTTCTTTAACTCTCTTTGCCACCCCCTCTGTAGCTATATAGACTGTCATTTCACAGGAGCATTCCAGACACCAGGTTGTCCCTGGGAGCTTTGCCCATGTCCCCAAGATATACAATTCTTGAAACAGCTCAGGAAAAGGATGCTGCTGCCCTCCTTGGCGTGTCTTGAGTCTCATCCCAACAAAAAATGCCTCATAAACCCAAGGCTGTGGAAAAGGACCATTTCTGGCACACTCTGTATTCTTAATCCCTTTTATTCCTGGTTTTGTGGCTTGGGAGCTGTAATCAAACCACTTTGTTTTCCCAAAGGCATGTAAGAACAGCTGGTCATTCAGCACGAATTAGCTTCTCCCAAGCATTGTATCCTGCAGTAAGAATGAGATACAGTGTAGAGATGTACTCTGCTTTGCTTGAAAACAGAACCCCATGAGAGTAAGGCAGAAATGAAAGCTGATATATGAGGGTCTCCTTCACATCAGGTTCTTTCAACATTATTAAGAATAATGGGAATTTTAATGAAATTAGTGATGTGTTAAGGAGGGTGGGTGCTATTATTGGTTAATGTAAATGGGTGTATGCAGGAAAACTCCCATCAGTTTGGGAAGATTAGGCAAAATCTGGCCAAAAATAAGGAGTCCAGTGTGGGAAGTTTTTGAGGGGACCTCCTGCCTTCAGCTTTGTGTACAGTAGCATTTGCTTGAAAGCAGAATTCAGTTTAGATGTGAAAATAAGGATTTGATTGCACATAGCCTACCATGTATCCTCAAGGTGCAATGACACAGGAAAAGTTAAAGGGCATTTCATTATTCTCTTCTTTCAGGGTGGTTATGACAATAACTCATTGCAGGTACCAGGTGCCTCTGTTACTACAAACCTGCACAGAAACTCATGCCCAAAAAAAGATGCTGGGAATAAACCTCCAAGTTTTGCATGTGGGTGTTCAGTGTGAATTGAAAGAGAAGTGAAGGAATTTAGTGCCAAGCATGAGCACATTTCTCATGAAAATGAATCGATTCCAATATACTCAGGGTGAAGAAGGAATTTCATGCTTTGGTAACTTTTTCTGACACTGTCATTTATATGGGCCCTGTGTAACCACTGAAGTGCTGAAATGAGTGTTTTTCCCAAGGAAAACACTGCTCATTTCCCCTGTGTGACACCACAGAGTTGCTGGAGCTGGAGGAAACCTCTGGATGCCTCCTGCTCCAGTCCCCCTCCCTGAGCAGGGAGGACTGCAACATCAGACCTAGCTTGGAAGTCAGACCAGGTTGCTCAGACCATGTTGCCATCATTTTTTAATGTCTCAGGGGATGGAGACTTCACAGCCTCCTTGAGGGCTCTGCAGGAGAAACCTGCAGTTGAACAGCAGAAGGGTAGGCACAGACTTGGCTTTCTGTTGATGACCTGGTAGTGGCTGTTCTTATCAAAAGAACACTCAGTTATCTAAGTGGCAGGGACCTAGGCACAAGTGCTGTGCTCTCCCTTCTCAGTTTTCCTGCCAAGCCACATAAACACATAACCAAATGAAATCAAGTTATGGCATGACAAGTTTAAGCTCACCAGATGAGCAGAGTAGGAAACCTTATCCAAGCTTTTGTCCCTTTGGATGGTGAAATGTATTTGCTTAAGCTTCCCTCATTAAGTCAATCTAACGTGCCCATATTAGCTGGTACTCTGGGCTGGTCCATGTCAATGTGGAGGTGAGGGTTATGGAACCAAATCAGGGTTCTCCCCTCAGTCCTTCCCTTTTCCTCCTCACCCAAAGTAAGACAGGGCAAATAATGAAGAAAAAAAAAAACCCAACCCTGAATGTGGTTTTGTCAGGTGTCAGGATCATGGGGAAAGTCAGTGCTATTCCCATTCACAGGGTGATAAGCACTGAGCAGGCAGTGGGAGATAGCTGGGAGCAGTGAGTCTGGGAGGTTTAATTTAGTGCTTTTTTGTGACAGCACAATCCAGTACAGAATGATAGCATCTGGACACAAATAACACAATCCAGCCAGACAGCTAGGGGAAGGAGATACTTTTACTGTCCTGAGAACCACAATATGGTGTGATTTCAGGCAGTGATAATGAGCATAGCCTTATTTTGTCACACCAAGAGTGATTGCACTCAAGCCCTTTTGCAGCATTACAGCTGACAGATCTGGTCTCAGTGGGAATCCCAAGGAACTGAGTCAAAAGCCAAAATTCATTCCCTATGGGTAGAAAAGAAAAACTTTTGACAGACAAAAAAAACCACATTACCTTGATAATATCTAGCTCTAAACCCCCAAATATCACCAATGCAGTGACATTTTGGCTCTGCAGACATTGGCTGCTGGAATTGACACAGCATGCACAGCGTTAGAGCTGACCCAAAGAGCACAGAAGGATCTCAGGAGTCTTAGATCCTGATTTCTCAGCCTAAAATGTGATGTTGCAACCCCTTCTGCTAACTCAGAATCCTAGATTTAATCCTGAAATTAAAAGAGGAGTGTTTCTAGCCTCCATCTATGAGCTTGTCCCTTGTCATCTTTCTGGTCCACCCATCCATCCAGTCTTCAGGTGTCAGTCTTTCCAGGTGTACCTTCAGGTGTCAGGCTGCAGAGCTGCCTTACAGCATTAAACCCCAAGGATATGTCTTCCAATGCAATCCAGACATGAACCTCAGGAGCCACAGCTTTATTCACCTGACTGCTCTGTTTTAAAGCTAGTGCAATTTTGAGTGTGCTTACTTTATTATTAATCATCAAATTATAGCAGTGTTGGCTGGAAAGGGCTTCTGGAAGTCTCTAATCCAACCTGCAGCTTGAAGCAAGCCTACTGCCAACCTCTCCTCAGGCCAGCCATGCCCTGAAATCCCTGACCTAGTGGGTTTTATCCCTGCCCTTCACATCACCCTATTTTCCCATAGTTTTCTCCCTTGGTTAGTGGTTGTATTATTCCATATCCAAGAACCCCTGACATGCATCATGCACCACTGTGCAAAAAGATGCACAGACACATGAGAGTTGTGATTTGCCCCAAAACTGTGTAAGTAAGTGAGAACTAGCACTGTATTTTGCAGGTGGAGGTACAGATCCATACATTACATACCTTTGGGCAGATGAAGGGCAGAAGGGACATAAGAAGAAGGAAAACAGGGGACTGAGCTTGTGTCTCAGGATGCTGACAGACACACTGGTGGGTGTGATGGATGGGGAGTGGGCACAGCAAAGTGTCAAGACCTTGGTATCCTGATGCCTGGAACAAACAGGCTCCTGAGTTCAAAATGATTGATTGGTGCTGCCCAAAAGTCATCTCTTACTACCTTTTGTCTTCTAGATTCCAGCCCAACTTTAATCCAAAGCAAGAAAATCTGACTGGTCCCCTACTCATTTCCCACCACGAGATCATCCTCAGCAGGGACAGCTCTTGCTCTTCTTCACATTTCTCTCATCTTGCCCCAGTTCATGATATTCTGCAATGATTTACTCACCAAGAACATCTCAAAAAATCAGGGACTGGAGGACCTGGGCTTGTAATCTATTTAGAGTAAGGAATCCATCTTCATTAACTCTGTAAGCAGCCATGTGCATCCAAAGTCCTACATTAATAATAACTGGTCCCACACTTGATTAAAATTGAGGCACAAGTCCAACCCTCATTAAATGCAAGGGCCCAAATCCCATAAACATTTCTGGTGCCTTAATTACAATAGAACAGAGAATAGATTGCAGATAGTCATGTACTTTTTGACAGACAGTTGCTCTGTATTACAAGGGCATAGGGAATACAGACCTTATTGGAATGCACCAAGAAACAGCAGCCCTCTGAAAAGCCTGAAGAAAATGTCTACCATATTTTAATTCTTTTTTTCCAGCTAATTTTCCACTTAAACAAGGAAGTGGTATCAGTTTACAATCAGCTGAGGCTCTGACACTAGCTCCCAGTGCTTCCTTATCACATTTACAAGTGCTGTTTCATAGGGCTGGGTTGGAATTAGCATTCAGGACCAGCAGCAATGCAGGCTCCCGAGCCAAGCACCTGGATATGATAGGAAATTAAAATCAGGAGCCAGAACTGAAAGCCAGATCTTGCATACAAGCAACCCAAATCTCCAGAGATGTAGTATAGGCTGGAGGATTACATGCTGCATTGAGCATGAATGTAGTCTGAGTTCTAACTCCAAATCTGTTCTTATTAAAGGTATACCGAGCAAAAACAATGCACCAGGTAGGATTTGGGGTTGGGAACTCTGCTTTGCCACAGATTAATCCTGATGAATCACTCTGCTTCTGTATCCCTCAGTTCCCTGTAAAATGAAAATGGCAATTTTTTTTTCTCCATCCACCCTTAAGGAAGGTTTAGATTAGATATGAGGGGGAAGTTCTTTACAGAGAGAGTGGTGAGGGGCTGGAACAGGCTGCCCAGAAAGGGGGTGGGTGCCCCATCCCTGGGGGTGTTCAAGGCCAGGGTGGATGGGGCCCTGGGCAACCTTGTGTAGCTCCAGGCCTGGAGGTTGGTGGCCCTGCCTGTGGCAGGGGGGGTGGAGCTCTGTGATCCTTGGGGTCCCTTCCAACCCAGCCCAGTCTATGATTCTATGATTCTATGATTCTATGATTCTATGATTCTATGATTCTATGATTCTATGATTCTATGATTCTATGATTCTATGATTCTATGATTCTATGATTCTATGATTCTATGATTCTATGATTCTATGATTCTATGATTCTATGATTCTATGATTCTATGATTCTATGATTCTATGATTCTATGATTCTATGATTCTATGATTCTATGATTCTATGATTCTATGATTCTATGATTCTATGATTCTATGATTCTATGATTCTATGATTCTATGATTCTATGATTCTATGATTCTATGATTCTATGATTCTATGATTCTATGATTCTATGATTCTATGATTCTATGATTCTATGATTCTATGATTCTATGATTCTATGATTCTATGATTCTATGATTCTATGATTCTATGATTCTATGATTCTATGATTCTATGATTCTATGATTCTATGATTCTATGATTCTATGATTCTATGATTCTATGATTCTATGATTCTATGATTCTATGATTCTATGATTCTATGATTCTATGATTCTATGATTCTATGATTCTATGATTCTATGATTCTATGATTCTATGATTCTATGATTCTATGATTCAGGCTGTGAGATGCTGAGGCCTTCTGGATGGGAGAAGGCAGTGGAAGTAGGCAGCAGAGTTGCTTGGATAAACCATCCAAATACCAAATACTGATTTGAGTAGAAATTACAAAAACCCCACCAAGAATAAAAGAAAAGTAAAAAAAAAACGCACAGATCCTCTCCTTCACCCATTAAAATGGGAGTATATGGAAGGGAGGCCCTGCCTGCATTGAGAGCTTGGAGAAAGTCACCAGCTGAGATCCCTGCTTTGGCTGTTTCTGAGTGTGCAGTAAGTTACCTGCACACAAAGCCTTATCCTTTAAGCCTTGTCTGGTCACGCAGAGCAATCTAGCAGAACAGTTATCTGCTGCAGGCAGGCAGCTCACCACGGCTCCTGGGTATCTGTGCCTGTTCCTCCCTCTGTTTGGAGGAATGATGTTGATCTGCTTGATCACTCTGGTCACTGACAGCAGCTCCCCAAATGGGGCTGCACTGTCATCGGGCTCCAGCTGCAGCTGGTGCCTCTCCATCCCTCCCTCCTACAGTGTCCCACCTCAGATGCCTGGCTGCTGCCATCACCTTGTAGGCCTTTCTTTAAGTACATGGTGAAATTTCTTCACTCAGAGCCATTTTTGCAGAGTCACAGACTAGGAAAGACTGAAGAACATTGCCACCTTGTAAACAAGTCCAAGGACAAGGTACCTGCCTTGTTGCGTTCAGTCCTGACCCAGAGCAGCTTTCTCTCCTTTTAAAGATGACCTGATCCCAGTGTTTTAGGAGGGCACATCCCTCTGGGAGAAGGGGAAGTCATAGCTTTTCTCCCAAGGGGGGGGCAAATCACTGCCCTGTGGTTTGCTCTGTGCTCCAAGAAAGGACTTTGTCCAGACAATGGGCTTTTTTGGCAAGCTGTCTTTCTAACCTGACATTTCATTGCTCTGCCCTCCTGAAGCCCCAGCTAGAGTCCTGTGTCCAGAGCTGGGGCCCCAATACAAGAAAGATGTGGGGCTGTTGGAGAGGGGTCAGAGGAGCCACAAAGATGATCAGAGGGCTGGAGCAGCTGCCCTACAAAGAGAGGCTGAGGGAGCTGGGCTGGTTCAGCCTGGAGAAGAGAAGGCTGTGGGGGGACCTCATTGCAGCCTGCCAGTCCCTGAAGGGAGCTTATAAGCAGGAGGGGATTCAACTTTTTAAAAGAGCAGATAATGGCAGGACAAGGGGAATGGTTTAAAGCTAAAGGAAGGAAGGGTTAGATTAGATATTAGGGGGAAGTTTTTTACAGAGAGAGTGGTGAGGGGCTGGAACAGGCTGCCCAGAGAGGGGGTGGGTGCCCCATCCCTGTAAGTGTTCAAGGCCAGGTTGGCTGGGGGCCTGGGCAACCTTGTGTAGCTCCAGGCCTGGAGGTTGGTGTCCCTGCCTGTGACAGGGGGGTTGGAGCTCTGTGATTCTTGGGGTCCCTTCCAACCCATGCCATTCTATGATTCTATGATTCATGCTGTAATAGTAGAGGATTCCTGTTAAAACTCAGGTCCTAGACAGCAGAGACTTTCAGGGGAGAAGATACTTTGTGGGTTTAGCCCATAGATCTGCTTCCACCACACTCATCGTAAGCAACATGAAAGAGCTTGGGGTGTCCTTATTGCATTCAAGGCATGGCACCTGCATCCTGACCATTCACATTGGCCCAAAGGAAGCCTGTGATGAGCTGGTGGAGGTCAGACTTTCAGATGCTCATGGGTTACAGTCACTCCCTGAGTCAGGAAGTGGTTTGTAGCACAGAGACCCAAACCCTGTCTGGGAAAAGTGAGGTGAAAGTGCTGAAAGGCAAATGTATTAATCTCCTTCTCACACCTTCCCCAGCAGGGTTGAAATGTTTGCCAATCCTGAGTTTATAAGAGGCAGATAAGAGTCTGGAAAAACAAGATTATATTCGCTGAACACTTCAAAGAGAAGTGGCAATATTTACATGCAGCAAACCCATCTCTGCCTTCCCTGTGTGTGCAGCCAGAGCCCATCTGGAGGCAAAGTGAGGTCTGCCTCGAATGAGAGCATGATGGGGACTGTCTCAGTCCTTGTCCCCATCCCTATTCCCAGGACAGCCCTGCCTGGCAGTCCCTGCTACCTCACATTCAGCCACCTCCCCCAGACACACTGCAAGTGCTGCAGCAGCTTTCCCCTCCTGAAACATTCAATATGCATCTCACTGCTCCCTTGGCATTTTCTTTTCAATCCAGATGGCACGTGATTAGAGTCCTAATTGGCTATTAGCTTATCAACACCATCCATAAGTACCAACCATCCCATAATAAGAAAGCAAAAGGGAAGGAAAAAAACCCTCAACAGTTAGTGGATTGGCTCATTTAGCTTATAAGGGTTTGTATGAAACAATTCATTGGAATCTTTTTGGTTGGTTTCTTGTAGTGAAACATGCCCCTGTTGACACCTTGGGGCAAAAATTGTTATGGGAAAGGGAGTTGCAATGTGAGGGGAAAGTATTGGAAAGGATTTGGGCTCATTCTTTCATCTGAAGCAAAGAAAACAAAGAAGAAGTGGAACTGTAGTTGCATCCAACCACTATTCCCACCTCCACAGGTTCTGAGTCACTCTGACGTGCACAACCTAAGGTGTATGAGAACCTCCTCTGGCTCCAGCAAGATCTCTCAGTCACATCCACAGATTGTCAAAGAGCAGCTGAATGGCATCATTTTTCACTGGAAGGATGCTGATTCGTATCCTTTTGATGATCTGGCCCTACCTATGCCAGGCATGACACAGAGAGGGGTTGGAGCAGTTGGGCTGAACAAAATGATACTTCAAGAAAAATTGGAAGCCAGCTAAAGGCAGCAAAATCCAAGGAGAAGATAATGAGGAGGCATTTAGGGAGAGAGGGGAGAGGGGCAGTATCCTATCCTGAAAGGATATGAAAGAAGGAGCTGACTTACAGAGCTGAAATACAGACACAACCCTGGTTTGGCTGTGCCTCATCCCACAGTGGGAAAACCCACCCCATTAAAACAAAGCACAGAAACATGCTCAATGCTTAGAGCAAGGAGCACCACTGAGCACATGGCATCCCTCCCCTAAATGTTGCACTGGAGAGAAATTCAGGAGTGAGCTCCAGAGTCCTTCCAGACCTGGGAATAACCCACCTTGAGCTATATTTAGGTTGGGAAGTGAAATGGAGCAAATATTTGTATCATGGGTTTGTCCTTTCTCCTCCACCCCACTGTAAATCTGGGGCAGGTGATGTTCCTGAATATGCTGTGGACTTCTCCTGGGTGCTGCTGCTCCGTTGATGTACCCCAGCAGCACAGAGTGCCACCACACAGGTTCTCCTCTCTGGAGGCAACTCTGCACAGATAAACACTTTCCCTTACCTATTATTTCCTTCTCACTGCGACTTGGAAATCTATTTATTGCCAAACTGTCTATCTTCAGCCAGGCTACATTTAGAATCACTCCCTCCTGCCCTTTCCTAAATAAAAAATCACTCCTGCTACAGATAGAAATGTATTTAATTTTCCCTGTCTTACAGGAACTAATCTAAAATTCAGTGCAATCTGAGGATTCTCCCTCTCTCTCTCTCTCTCTCTCCTCTTCCTGGCTCTTGTTAAAATAAAATAAAGAGAGTCAAATCTCTGGCTACTTTTGGAAGAGGTAATTGCTTGCTGTAACCTAGGCCCTTCAGAGTACCCATGGAAGCTCTTCATTATACACAGCTGTTGCAGTTTAGTGTAACTGCTGCTTCAGTGGCTCTTGTAGGCTGCAGTTACAGCTTTCTGCAAGCCCCATGTTTTGAAAAACACTGGTACAGTCAAGGCCGAATTTGAGACCAAGCCTATCAGAGCTGGTCACAGCGCCTCTGGGAATCACAGAGAGGAGAAAAAAAAACTGCTGGCAGGCGCACTTTGCCACCGGAGCGGGAGTGAGAAGATGTAACAAGCTGCACGGACACCAAGGCCAGGCCCGCAGGGGGGGGGGGGATGAAGAATGCGAAGAGAAAGTTTCCCCTGCAGCTCGTGGTGGAGTCCATGGTGAAACGGGTGTCCCCCCGAAGCCCATGGATGAGGACGGGGAGCAGAGACAACTATCCCTGTGAAGATTGATCCACGCCTCAGCAGGTTTGCCAAGGGACTTGTGACTTTGCGGGTGACCAGGCCGGGGGGTCTGGACCCGGACGTCAGCACCCTATGGAGGGGAGAGTCCTGCTGAGAGGCCTGTGGTGAGGGGATGACTCCCCGATAGAGAGGACTCACGCTGCAGAAGGTCGTGGACACGACTCTCGCGTGGGTGGGACCCCACGGTGCCGCAGGGGAAGGGGGTGTGTATGTGGAATCCCCCCCCCCCCAGCTGAGATGGAAGACAGCTTGGGAGGAACGGACTGAAACCCCTCACTCTCCATTCCCTGCCCCCCCTGTACTGCGAACGGGAGGGAAGAAGGGAGCGAATCTCTGATTAAAGTCATGAGTGCGAAGAGGCGAGGGGTGGGGGGAGGAAGTAGAAGTGATAATATCTGGGGAAGAAAAGCAGCTTGTTGGGAATCACCGGAACCCCACTGCCCATTCCCTGCCCCTCCCCGCGCCATGTTGGGGGGGGAAGAAGGGAGTAAAATCGGGATGAGTTTTAAGTTTGCTAAGAAGGGAGGGGTGGGGGGAAGGTGCTTGAAGACCTGGCCGCTTCTTATCTTGTTCCGGTTCACTGGGTGTAGTAGTTGTAGTAAGTAGTAATAAATCACCTTTTTCTTTCCTTTATTCTGTGCTGTGTCTGTTTTGCCCATTGCACTAATTGCAGAGTGAGCCCTCTGTCCTTATCTCAAGTCCTAAGCCCCCTAATATCTATTTTCTCCCCTTTTCGGCTGAAGGGGGGAGTGAGCGAGCGGCTTGGTGGGGATTTGGCCTTTGGTTAGGGCCAAAACCACCACAACAGCTGACTGGTTTCTCAGGATGTCAGACAAATCAGATCAAGCTCCACAGGTAGAATGAATGTATTCATGGGATGTTTTATTCATACATGGCTGCATGGACGTGGCACTGATGATATGGCATCACTCAGCAGGCACTGAAGGCATTTCTCAGCTTAGATCCCTCTGACAATGTCTGGGTGGCCCCTTCTGGGCAGGCACTGCCCTCAGCCCTGACCAGGGTTCACGGTCCATTTGCTACCAGAACAGTCCTATAAATAGGATTCTTGTCTAACCCTTCAGATGATCCCAGCCTCAGTAACTGCCTGAGCATCTCTAGATCAGAGATTGGTACTAGCCTGTCCCTGAAGGATGTTCTTGGGCTGGTTTTTGGCAGGATGAAAGTTCAGGGTTGGAGCTGTGAGAGCTTCCACATTTTGGACAGTCTGGGAAACTGGTTTGCTCACTCTAATCTGCTTATTACATGTGATTATGTCTATATTTATGGTTATATTTATGATTATGTAAGCATATTATATTTATAATGCTGAATTACTTGCAGTTGAGAAGGGCCACAAGGTAGCAAAGTGACTTCCTTTCCCCTGCCCCATTGCCCATGCTCCTTTCAAAGGACAACCTGACACATCTGCAGTCAGAGGTCATTGGGTTCTTTACCAAAAATTTTAGAATTTGAAGGGAGGAGACATCTGTGAATCTCCAGGGAACAGGGGAAGACAGCTGAGGGACTGAGGAAGTTTACCCAACTGTTAAACTTTTTTTCTTTTCCAGGGAGAGGGCAAAGACTCTGACACATCCTCAGTTAACCAAAATATAAGATGGGATTCATTATAGATTCTTAAATGAGAACCACCCAAGGAATAGCATATGACCTTAAATTCAAAAGTATGTCTAATCAGAGCTAGCTACTAAGAAGGGCTTTACTCCCCTCCATGAGAAACTGCCAATATCAGTGCATTTTTCTCTTCTCCAGCAAGACTGACAGTGCCTTTGGTCAATGCCATTAGACTACAGCTCCTGGAAGTCTTTGAAATGTTTTTCTCCCAGAATGAAAGGGAATGAGTCAGAGCAAAGTTGAATAATGCCAGCTAAACATCCCCTCTTTTCCCTTTCCACTTCCTAATTAAGATTAGTGTGTAATCTCCATGAAGACAGAGGTTCAGCAAAACCAAGAAATGGAAGTGCTGCAAATACAGGGCCAGAACCTTTCTTCACTAATTGAAGCTTTTCAAGTAGCCTCCACAAGCCATGAAGAGACAAATTACCCTCTGGGACTGGAGGAATAGGAAGAGGAGGATTGCTAAAGACAAAAGCAGGGGGAGGAGAAAGGGAAAAGAAAATATTCTGAATGCTGGTTTTGATGGGATTTCCAATTCCCTTTATCAGCCTGTACATGCTCCCCAGCTCTATGAGACTGGTGACATTCACCCTCAGCAGCAGCCTGAACACACAGCCATTTCCACTGAGTGGCTTCAGAGCAGCCTTTAAAGGAGATCACACTGATGGTGTCCCATTTTGGGGCACTTTAGGCCTTTTCTATATGAATATGATCATTTTTTTCCATAACAAACTGGGTGCTGTTAAAATCGAGCAGCTGAAGAGGCTGAAGGGCTTCACTGCTGCCTTTTTTCATGGGCAAAATTTAGGGAGTAGAGGCAGTACTGGGTGCTGTGGACCTGCCTGGCTCTGCTAACATGCTGCCCAGAGAAGTAGTGGATGCCCCATCCCTGAGGGTGTTCAAGGCCAGGTTGGATGGGGCCCTGGGCAACCTTGTGTAGCTCCAGGCCTGGAGGTTGGTGGCCCTGCCTGTGGCAGGGGGGTTGGAGCTCTGTGACCCTTGGGGTCCCTTCCAACCCAGACCAGTCTATGATTCTATGATTCTATGAAAGGGTTTGCCTGTTTGCTTGCTTTGTCTTCTGGCTTGGCAGAACCACTTGGCACAGCAAACCAGAGCATCCCAGGGATGGCTCTAAGCTGTGCCAGCGTCTGCCTGGCCTCTGCCTGGCTCATGGTGCAGACAAGCAGGAAAACCTTGGTTTGCAGTAGTTGACCTAAGTAGGGATTTAGTCCTCTTGTTCTGCTGTCTCAATTCGTTGCCACTGTGCTGTGTTGCATCCCTTACACAAAACCTGACCCTGACCCCTCTGCCTCTAGCATCTGGCCAGTATTAAACAGTGGCCTGGTGGAAGGGAGGTGAGCCAGGAGGATAAATAATTCTCCTTTGGTGTGGCTAGACAGGCTGGGGGAAGGGAGGGAGAGATTAAAATAATCTTTTTGGAAAATGGATCAAAAAAGCTCTAAGCAGAGATTATCCACAGCCCAAGCCAGGCCCAACGCTGTGCATTAAATAAATAAAAAACCCCACTAATAAAATGAAAAGTCAGAAGATTGACATAAACCCCACAGAAATTCATGGCTAGCTCACTCCCTGGCTGTTTAGACCTAACAGACAGCAGAATGACAACAGACAGATTAGTCTCAGCAGGGTGCCTTTTGAATCTGTTCCACTAATCGCCTCCTCCCACGGGCTTATTATTATCTTGTGTGGGTAAAATCAGCTTTTCCCAGTATATCCCCATACAGGGCTACCAAGAAACCCTAGTAGGGCTTTTCCCCTTTCCTCACTGGTGACAGATTAGGGCAATCCATCGTTAAAGGATGCCAAGAGCACAGAAGTTGCAGAGAATCATAGAATCATAGAATCATAGACTGGTCTGGGTTGGAAGGGACCCCAAGGATCATAGAGCTCCAACCCCCCTGCCACAGGCAGGGCCACCAACCTCCAGGCCTGGAGCTACACAAGGTTGCCCAGGGCCCCAGCCAACCTGGCCTTGAACACCCCCAGGGATGGGGCACCCACCCCCTCTCTGGGCAGCCTGTTCCAGCCCCTCACCACTCTCTCTGTAAAAAACTTCCCCCTAATATCTAATCTAACCCTTCCTTCCTTTAGCTTTAATCCATCCCCCTTGTCCTGCCAGTCTCTGCCCTTTAACAAGCTGATTCCCCTCCTGTTCCTCTGCTCCCTTCAGGGACTGGCAGGCTGCAATGAGGTCCCCCCACAGCCTTCTCTTCTCCAGGCTGACCCAGCCCAGCTCCCTCAGCCTCTCTTTGTAGGGCAGCTGCTCCAGCCCTCTGAGCATCCTCGTGGCTCCTCTGACCCCTCTCCAACAGCCCCACATCTCTCTTGTGTTGGGCCCCAGCTCTGGACACAGGACTCCAGCTGGGGCCTCCCCAGGGCAGAGCAGAGAGGGACAATCCCCTCCCTGTCCCTGCTGCCACCCCTCTGCTGATGGAGCCCAGGATCCCATTGGCCTTGCGAGCTGCCAGAGCCACTGCTGGCTCATGTTCAGTCTCTCACCCACCACAATCCCCAAGTCCTTCTCAGAGAAGATAATGAGTAGATGATTTTGTGATTTTTTCAGATTCATGACACCAGGGGTTTCTGCTGCTGCTTTTAGCATAGGAGAAGAAATCCATGGAGAAAGTATGCTGGCACCAGCCCATCTCTCTCTCCAGAATTGATGCTGGGGAATCAAAGAAAAGCCAGCAAGTCATGTGGGGACACAAGAGATGGGCAGGGTGAATGTGCAGGACCAGGCAGGGGGTGAGAGGGCTTTTGTGTTGCCTGAAGCATCATCAGGGTAACTCCCACACCTTTGTCCTGCACAGAAATCCCAACACCTCTAAAGTGAGGCTGCACCTACCACTTCTTCTGACTCCTGAGCATTGCTCCCATCCAAATGGGAGGGAAGGGAGCAGTTCAGAGCCTTGGGGGTGGGAGAGAACCACAAAAATGTTACATTTTGCCTTCAATTTCTAGTTTAAAAAAAAAAAAAAGAAAAAAAAAAGGGATAAATATTTCATGACTCTTTATGCTTAAAATAAAATGCTGTGAGTCAGAGAGAAACTGGCAGCCAGTTCAAGTGGGCAACGTGGAAAGATGTAGCTGGTTGTCTTCAAGGCAAATGTTGCATGGCATTGAGTGGCTGATAAAGGATGCTGGAGTCAAGGTGACAAGTGACCATTCAAAAAGACTTGGCTGGGAGCTCAAAATGGCCCAATTTCTTTTTATAATGGGATTATTCTTCAATTTACACAAAGGGAATGAGCCAACCCCTAGAAACTTCTTTGCATGAGTGTTGTGGGCAAGAGCAATAGAGGCTGCTTGTTGTCTGGCCTCTGCTGCACCCAGACAGAGGGAAACAAAGCCAAAAGTTCATCTTATGCTGTTGGATCATTCCTCCTCCTTCTCATCTCCCTGCCTCACTGCTGGTTTTATTTGATAGCATCAGATCAGCTTCTAGGCACGGGTTCAGTCCAAAGCCTGGGCGGCTCATCTGCATCCCTCTCTCACTTGAGGAGTAAATCCAGCCCTTCTCCCCCAGCACTGCTGAGTCATTCTTTTGGTACAAAGGACAGGCTGTTCTGCAAAAGGAAAACGGGTCTCAGAGGGGCGTTTTTCTATGCTCTGTCGGCTCCAGAGTTTGTATAGACATGCGTGTAAACAGAAAAGGCAGCCTGGGTCCCAGCAGGGGTGAGGAGGGAGCAGAGCAAAAGCTCAGACCTCAGAAAGGATTTAGAGTGATCAGGAAATGAAAGAAAGGACAATTTGAGGTGGGGAGAGGGAAGGGGAGATGGGACAGAGGGCAGAATGTCAAAAAGTATGGAGGGGGAGAGGGAAAGGAAGAAGGAGGCAGGGAGCCATGAGAGGGAAAATGAGATTGCAAAGTGATTAAGACCAAGCAGCCAAAAGGCTGTACTGTGAGGGGTGAGAGGACCCAGAGTTTCAGCAGAGAGAGCCCAACAAGTACATCTGGATGGGGCTGAACTCCCTTCCATGCTCAGCCCAGCCCAGTCCATAGGCAGAGCCAGAGCAACAGCTACTTTTAATCACCGGTTTCAGAGTCATATTCCTACCTGCATCCTTGTTCCCTAGGGAAATCCACAGCCCCTTGTCTGCCACATCACCTCTTCCCAAAGCCAGGGTGCAGCAGGATGCCTTCCCAGGGCTCATGGCAGAGCTGGAAGAAAACCCTTTGTGGGGGGGTGAGCCCCCTCTGCTCTCAGCAGTTACAGGAGGCTTATTTTACACAGGACACTTCTTCCCTACATGTTTCCACAGTGCCTAGGACAGCAAAGCCCCATCTTTCAGCTCTTGAGGCATAAATAAATTACTGGAGGTGTTTCTGCCTCACCTGCATGCTCCCAAGCAGCCTGCAATAGGCTTCCCACCTGCCTCAGCCCCTGTTACTTTATGCAGCAGCATAAAGCTGTTAGTTTGTACTGACTTCAAATGAGATTCCTGGTTCATGTATGAAAAGATATCTTGAGGGTAAGAGCCTGGATGAAGGGTGGGGGAGCAGGGAAGGCTGTGTGCCACTCACAAGGCGAGGTGTTAGACTCAAGGTCAGTAAATCAATCACCATCATCCAGGAGACAGGGAAGAAATTGGACAAGGCAGAGTCTCTCTGACACACAGATCCTAAACACAGTCCTTTGGCAAGGCTCCAGCGACATAAATAAAGGGTTTCATTCCCTGCAGCACCCTGGATGTTTCTCCCTTCAGCACCTGGGCAGTTCTTCTTCCCACAGAGGAGACAGCTTTCACAATCCAGCACTCACACCAGCTGGCACTCACATCAACTGGCACTCACACCAACTGGCACTCACACCAACTTCTTGCCCATCCATCACACGTGTCGGCACTCACAGGGTCACAGACCTCACACTTCCCATCCCTCAGATGTGTCCTTCCTCTCACAGGGCTGACTTACCCTCAGGTGTCTGCCCATGCCATGTCAGCACCATAAACTATTATAGTCCAAGAAAAATCTTGTGGCTGCTGAGATACCCCAACAGCTCCATCTTCCACCCTTTACCTCCAGCACTGTGCAGCTCCTCCTTTCATACAACAACTAAAAACCCCAATAATCCACTGCTGCCTTTTGCTTTCTGTCAAGACTAGAGTTGAAATGTTTGATTGACATGAATTCAGTCTTAACATATGTGTATTTATTTCAAATCCCAGCCTGCCTGCCCTTGGTTAAGAATAGCTCCCATTGACATCACCCACACTAATTGTGTGTGCAAATGAATCCAAATATCACCCAAAAATATCCCCAAAAATCAGCAGGTACACTGCTGGCAGGAATCTGCAGTGCCAGCCAGGTAAAATGTGTGAGGGATTTGTTGTCCACATGGATATTGTTATATAAAACTGGTGCAACTCCTTCATATCCCATGGGAACATGATTCATAAGACCAGATCACTGCACCCAGCCTCAAACGTGGCATACAATTAAATGTGATTAACCAGCTTCCCCAAACTGATTCAGTCATTTCAACTCATTTTAGCCATTTTTCAGTGGAACTGTTGGGAAAAACAAACCAAACCAAAGAAAAAAAGTGATTTTTAAGGAATGGCTAACCATGGGAGAGGAGGAGGAGGAGGAAATATCTTCATTTGTTGTCAGAACAAATTAGATGGCAAAGGCTCCACTGGGCATTGATGCTGTCTGACACCTGCAGTCAGGACACAGCCAACTCTTCAACTGCTGTGACCAAGTGGATTTTTGCTGGTCACACAGCAGTATTACTGAAGGTGATGCCAACCTGTGGTGAATATTACTTGAAATAAAGCCAAGGGGGTTCTGCCTGGGCTGCTTCAGGGGTCGGTTGGGCTTTTACCCCCCTCCACATCTCCCATGAAGTTGATTTCTTTCTATCTATCCAAAGGAAGAGCAAACCTTGCTGTCCAACTGACAAGATGACAAGTGCAAAGCTTGTGCCAGTCCAGATGACATGGAAAGACTGTTGTTCCAGCATACCCCATGCTGGTGTGCTGCTTCAGGGTGAGAGCCAGAGATTGGACCCAAAAAACCAGAAACCACAACAGCATTTCCAGTGTGAGCATCAGCTCGCTCTGCTACCCTGTTTTGCTTGTCCTTGATCAAAGTCAAGCTCTTGTTAAGAAAATATCTTGCCAACTGCTAAGATGTGAGTATCTGAGAGCTACCACAGACTTTATTTTCCAAGGTGAATAATGATAAGTGATGAATATTTGACCAGGGGACAACTTCAGAATATATATATATATATATATATATATATACAACCTTGTGTAGATCCAGGTTTGGAGGTTGGTGGCCCTGCCTGTGGCAGGGGGGTTGGAGCTCTATGATCCTTGGGGTCCCTTCCAACCCAGACTATGATTCTATGATATATATATATATATAATTTTTTTACCGCTGTCAATCAAAGCCTATATTTGCAATGGGCTTAACAGTGGCCTCCTCTGCAATTCCACAAGGGAAACCCTGGACAAATTTGCATTGTTAGGTCTAAAAAAGGAACACAAGAGTGATATGAAAATAGGGATCCAGCAGTTCTCTGGGTGAGGGGGAAATCAGAAACACTGCTGTGCAGAAAAGGAGCTCACTTCCCACCAAGACCAGTTCACCATCCACATGTGCAGATGCTCTGGGGAACTTGAGGGAGATCAGGGACCTGCACGTTGTATTGAAGAGCTGATTTAGGGATGCTCCCTCACTCCTCACACACACATGCTTCTCTTCTCTCTGCATCCCCAAGTGAAGCCTGAAGCCTGCAGCGACTTGCCCCAGCCCAAAGGCTGTTAGAAAGGTTTGGAAGTAGATAACCCATTGCACTCCCTCCTCCCCTCATCCGCTCCCCCACATCTTGAAAGACAACATGGCATAAATTGCAAGCCAAAGGAGCTTGGAGAGCGTGGAAGCCACATCTAATAACACCACTCAGCCCCTAAATGGTTGTCACTCCCGTTAGAGAATTAGTCCTGACAAGGAGTCATTATCCCTGCAGTAAACACATGCAGAGTGTGCAGCAGACTGGCGGGGTGAGAGATGCTCCCAACTTTATTCCTTTGATGGTGCTGCTGAAAAGCAGGCTGATGCTTGTCACCCTGACGAGCTGCAGTGAAAGCAATGGTAATTTTCCATTTGTTTTTGCAACCCCCCCCCCCCAATTCTGACTTAATGCTGAGCCACAAGCCCAGGGGTTCACAGTCTGTTCTTTCCTGCTGGAAATCCACCCCTTTCTTTGAAGTATGACCAATTTGCTTTCATTGCAGCCCGTCCCTGGAAGCTTCTGTGGTGCCTGTCCCTCCCCCAGGGCTGCAGGTTGTATGACCCCACCAGAAAAGAGGCACCTGCAGCTCTGTGAGTCAGCTTCCTCCTTGTTTCATTTGTAACAAACAGAAAATGTGGTTTTAGGGAGAGGAGGAAAAGCAGAATCCTCTGGCTAGGTTCTATCAACCAGGGACTCAGAGAGCACCAGACACACTGTGTTACTCTCTGGCTTTCTCCTGTCTTTGCTTTGTGCCCTCAAAGCTGCTGTTCCCCATGAAATTTCCATTACCCAGTCTTAGCCTTTCTCTTTATTTTCTCTTCTTAACTGGAAAGTTAAGAGAAAGAGAGCAGAGCTGGGTCTAACAGGAAGCTCAGCTTGATCTTCTGCCTCATACCCAGCCCAGCTGAGTGAAAGGAAATGGAGCTATGCTAAGAAAAGGTGTTTAAGTTTTCAACCAACCTTTTCTGATACAGACCACATTTCCCTCCCCAGCTACCTGGTTTGGATTAACTCGTTAGTGCTCGTTAGGTCTCTTCCTATAGAGGCTCAGTGCCCCCCATGGCTCTGCCCTTCTGCAGGACAAGCTCACCTGGTCCTGGAGAGGCAGCTGCTCTTTTCTTGGCTTTCCTGCTTGGTGAGTGAACACCACTTCAGTTGTCCTTTTCCTTCCTGGTTAACAATAAGAATGAAGTCCTTTGATTATTTCTTTCTTACCTCTGCTGCTGAGGAAGTAGCAACACCTCAAGGGGCTCCAGGAAAGCTGGAGGGGAGCTGGTTTCAGGACAGGGGGAATGGCTTTAGGCTGAAGAAGGGAAGATGTATGTTCACTATTAGGAAGAAATTGTTTACCGTGAGGGTGGTGAGACCCTGGCACAGGGTGCCCAGAGAAGCTGGGGCTGCCCCTGGATCCCTGGCAGGGTTCCAGGTCAGGTTGGATGGGGCTTTGGGCAGCCTGGGCTTGTGAGGTGTGTCCCTGCCCTTGGCAGGGGTGAGACTGGGTGAGCTCCGAGGTCCCTTCCCACCCACATCAGACCATATCAGTGATATTTCATGGATGCTTTCTGAAACCATTGCTGGGGGCAACCTCTCCCTGTTGAAGACCTGTCCAGACTTCAGTGCTTACTTAGAAAGCCATGTCTTAGTACCAAGAATCATCTCAAAACACTTCAGCTAACAGCATTGCTGTATGGACAGTAAATAGTAGGTGCTCCAGTCTGACAGTAAATTCAACTGATATATGGTCCACTCTGGGGGTGATTGTTCTCAATACTTCCTGGAGAGATGCTTTATCTCCCAGACTGAGCTGAAGCATCTTTCCTGAGGTTAGAAGTGAGACAGCCCCTGGAATAAAAATACAGTGTTTTAAAGGAAAGGAAGGGGTGGGAGCAGCTCATTGCTAAGCTGTTGCTGCGTGTGAGGGAATGGCTGATGAGCTGTGTAAAATGGCCCATTCCTGCAGGGCAAAGTTATCTTCCCTGCTGCACTGACCCTCCAGCCTCAGCAAATCCATCTGCTGAAGGCTGAGCCAAAGAACCACTTAACTGGGACACAAAGGGAGGGAGAATTAGGCATCTTCTTCGGCTCAGCCTGAAGGAGCAGCTCAAATCTGAGTGTGGTCTAACTAACAAATACTAACAACATTCTGAAATCAGTTCTCTGCTGCACAATAATCCCAACCAACTAGCTATTAGGGTTAATTACCCTAAAAACCCCATTCCCTTCATGCACAGCTCTATAAGCACATGAAGCTTTGATAACACTCTTACTACAGCCCTCACAGTTTGTATAGGCTCAATGAATTCCACCTTGCTAAAGCCTTTCCAGCCTCCTGTTTCCTCTTTAGAGAGGTGGAGAGTTACCCTGAAACAGCTCTGTGGCAGATCCTGCAGAGAGATGATCCTCTCATGAGGAAGGTCCCACATTTCTCAAGACTTTAGAACCCCTCCAGACTAAGTGTAGATGTGGGATTATTCAGGCAGATGCTCTCAAGTATGCCTGCTAATTATTCTCATTATTATTTGATTAAGCATCTATATTTTATATGTGCATCGTGCTGCAAAAGTGGAGTAGTTTGGCCATTCAGGCGTTGAGAAACCACCCACTGCTGGTGTCTGTGTGCACATCCCACTGTCCCTGTCCTGCCTGAGTACTTCTAGCTCATCACACTTTGTATTTTAAAGTACTGAGATAAAAGATTTTTCTCTTCTATGCAGAGAGAGAAAACGACCTCTGTTGCAAGCTGGAAAACGTTGGGGTTTGGAGTCTGTTCTTGGCCACCTGCAATTTTAAATGTTGTGATGAAGGGAGCAAATGAACCAGTTTTCATCCATCACCTCCTCTTTTAGTGCTGAGCTGGTGGAACAGCTCAACCAATCCATCAAAGCCAGCCTTAATCTAGTGCTGGCAACTGATTGAAGTTTAAGGTTTGTGCTCTGACAAGCTGTGGGTTAAACTGTTAGATGTATTACAAAATACTGTTTGCACTGGAATGTCAAAGGAGATTACCCACAAGTGTGGTTAGCTCGTTTTAGGACCTCTCTTTAGCTGCTGCTGCCCAAGTCCTCTTGAATATATGGGCTTTTTTTTAACTTGCTAAGTCACAGCTAATGCAAGCCTGACTTTAAGCCAAGCCTCCAGGAAAAACAAACCCTCATCCTTCATAGCAAGCATGAGGCTCATGAACGACACCTTATATTTCTATTGGGTTGTTCAATAACCTTTCCTAAGTGAGGGCTGGCATGGATTACCTCATTCAATTATCTAAATAAATTGTTGAGGCTTCTGTTAGGGAAGAAAGGAGCAAAGCAGTAAGTTTCTCTCTCTTTTTCACCCATATCAAATAATCCAGGTAGGTAAAATGGGATTCCAGAGCCAAAAAAAGCAACCCTGACAGATCTTGGACAGATTTAACCATTTCCAGTCTCCTTAAAGCTGTTGGAGTGGTCCAGGCTTCTGGAAAGAACAGAAACATTAGCACTACATAGCAGAGGTCTCTTTTTCCCTTGTCTGTCTTTCCCCCAAACGTCCATTCCACTGGGGTGCTTTCCAAAGCTCAGCCTGGGCAGAAGCTGAGAAGCCCTGGGCTCTTACCCTGACCTTGTGCTTTTGGCCTGCACAGGTTTGGGGAGAAGGTTTCACTTGGATCAATGGCTCATGGCTGACATTCATCAAGAGGAGTAAGCAATTGCTCCACCATGATACCATGATTTGCTAGCAAGAGTTGAATCTTGCAGAGTGTTAAGCCAGGCTTTTTTTCTCTCTGGGGTCCAGTTAGTGTGCAGTGATGTGCATTCACCATAGGGAAAGGCTAGGGATGATCACAGGGTAGCCATGGGTTTTGTTAGGAGCCCCTTTCCCTATGATCAGGTTGATATGTTGCTGCCTTGCCTCCAGTGGGATGCCAGATCAGTGGGAGGGATGGAAGAGCCTCCCCGCTGCAGACAGAGGTTTGTGAAGACAGTCTGAGTGGTGGAGTGGGAAGATGCTCAGGGAGGAAGGGGAATATGTTGTCTACACTTGATAAAAACAACTGGGAAGCACCTGCTGTGTGGGCTGCATTCCTGGAACAGAGAGAAAGACATGAACTTCCAGACCTTGGAAAGATTGCTTCATCCATTCACCTACCCTAAGGCAAGATCAGCTCTGCTGAAACCATCTGCTCATAGTCCTGCTACGCAGAGCCAGTGGGAGTCAAAGCTCCTGAACAGGAGCACACCAATACCCCAGAGTCCTGCTCAAAACCAGCTTGCTTGATTTTTCTTTCATGCAATAGAGGAGCCTGCAAGAGCCTTTATGGACAGAACAGGCCAAATAGGTAAAATACATCTTCAGGCTCCTGGAGAATGGAGCAGGAGGGAAATGACAAAGTCTCCTGTTCCCCATGGCATCTGTGAAATAATGCAACAGACTCCTGAAAGGAGAAAGGGAGGAAATAAAGAATATAAGCCAATAAAAAGCCAGAGTATCAACTGCTGTAGATCTGTTAGTATCTGTATCTATTGCTGGCACAACTAAAGAGAGGGACCTTTGTCCTGGGTACTAATGGCTGTGGAAAAGACACAGCAGCCAAGGTGGGAGATGTGAGAAGGCTCTTGATACCACTGGAGGAAGAAGTAGCAGTGGGTTTGTTAGCTTTATACATACAGGACTTTTCCACTGTTCTCAGATGCTCCAGGAGGAATCAGACAGGGAATCCTCTGTTCCCAGCTGGCCAGAGGGATGGTGCATAACTGCAAGCAGTGTTTGGTTCTGGAAGCTCCGTTTCCACTTACTGCACACAGGTTGCAAGAGAGATACTCCTGTGGGAAGAGTCACCAGATGGTGCTCTTACACACGGTCGTCGCAGGTTGTTGTTTGCAAATGCTGTAAGAAAGGGCTGGATTGCTTGTTTGAGCAGTCCTTGGAGCAAACGGTTGGGTGCAGCAGAAGACTCACCCCTACAATATGGAGATCATAGAATCCCAGACTGGTCTGAGTTGGAAGGGACCCCAAGGATCACAGAGCTCCAACCCCCCTGCCACAGGCAGGGCCACCAACCTCCAGGCCTGGAGCTACACAAGGTTGCCCGGGGACACATCCCTGCTGCCACCCCTCTGCTGATGGAGCCCAGGATCCCATCGCCCTTCCCAGCTGCAGGAGCACACTGCTGGCTCATGGGAAGTTCCTCACCCACCATGACACCCAGCTCCTTCTCAGTTTGGCAAGCATCTGTAAAGCTGATTCACACTAACGCATGCAGGAGTTGTATTGTCTCCTTGAACTCCTCAGAAACCTCTCTAGAAGAGGTGGACTGGGCTTGGAAACTTGGCTCCACTTCATTTGTCCCCTGTCCCATTCAGTACCCTTCAAAGTTTCCTCTTGCTGTCCCTCATTGCTCAGGCTTTAGTGTCCTCAGTGAGTGAAATTAAAAAGATGTGAATAAAAATATATAAAGGTATATATTTAGGGTTTAGATTTATTTATATGTATGTTCATACACACAAAATATAATTAATATATAAATATATATGCCCACAGTCTGTATATAGAAATATCTGGGGTTTTAAGTGAGGCTTTAAAGAGTTGCCTGCTTCAAAATAAAAAAAACTTAAGGGAAGATGCAGGAACCTGTAATTTCTTCTGACAGTAAAGTTATGTTTATTTAACCTATTTCCTGTGCTGGCTTTCAAGTCTTATCCTAGAGAAAATGTTATGCCAATGTGTTATCATTTTTTCACAACTTGGACTTTAAAGAAAATGATCATCCCTGAGCTTTTTGGGTTTGGTTTTCTTTTTTTTTTTTTCCAGATCTTCAGAAACTTTAAATAGCATTTCTCTGCCTTCATCACCACCCCAGTGAAGCACTAGCTGCCTGAATGCATGAGCAGAAATATCTCATTTTGTTCAAGCTTTTAAACTCTCCTTGTCAACAAACGATTTGAGCATCTCTGCAAAGTGTACTGTCACTTTTCCTGCCATCTGTCATATGTCACTCTTTCTCTCCCATTCCCCAAGGAGAAATGGCAATTTCTGATTTATAGTTCATGTTTTCCTTTACAAAGGAAAATCCTGTTAGGATACAAATGAATTTCGTGGCTCTTACTTGTCTTCACAGAGGATATTAATTGTTCTCTTCCAGGCACTATGTAATTCCATCCTACTAGCATATTCTACCTCTTTTTTTTAATTTATTTTAAAGCTGCCATACACTCTGTTGGCTTTAAAGAAAAGCAAGTGTAAATAAACTTCAGTAAATATGCTACTTGTTTGTTGATATTGGTGGGAAGATGCTACTGTGGAATCAAAGGACTGTGGATAAGATTGAAATTAGAGAGGAGGAACATTGTAATTACTCGAGTTGAGGACAGGCTCCCAATATTTGCTCTTGGAAAAAATATGTTTAAATCATCCATAGCATGCCATTTCACTGACTGGGGGGTGAGGGCTTTGTATAGGTAGAGCAGAACAGCTGTTGTGTTCAGACAGAATTAAGATTCCCTTTGGGTTTTTTAAATCTAAGGAAGAAGGGAGGGAAGATAAGCATTTCCTGCTGTATATCTAAATGGATCCATTTATGGAGCCACTGTCTGTCCAGCTGAGGAGTTGATTTGTTTCTACCCATGGAAAATGAGTGTTAATGTGGAACCAGGGGACATCCTGTATAGCAGGTTTTGGCTCAAGAAGTGTGATGATGGTCTCTGACCAACCTTGGATGCTCTGACTGAGCTTCCCATCATCTGGCTTGGAGCCTTTGTGGGATGAGTGTGTCAGAAAGAGGCACCGTGGTGCTAGAAGGGAAGCATCACCATGGTGGGCTGTATCAGGGACGTGGAAAGAGGCCAAATTTAGAGAAATTGTTAGAAACCTGTTCAAAACTACTCTATATTTCTGTGTAAATGTGTGGGCAGTGGAAGACTCTCAGATGGAGGCAATGTTTTTGCAGCAAGGGTACCTGACTGCAGTAGCCATGGAGGAGGGAAGTAGTTTAGTCATAGCTGATGCTTCACTCTCATAGGAAGAGTTATGTTTTTAGGAGAAAAAAAGCTTTGATACAGTGTGTAAAGAACCTAATTTGCAAATTTTAATAGTTACCATGTGTTAATTTCTTTTCCATGTGCATCTGATCACTTCTGCTCTCGAGCTCAGGAGAGTCTTCAGCTGGTGTCTGGTATTTTCACTTGAGCTTAGACAGGAGGATTGTTTCAGAATTTAATTCAAAGCAACACTCATGGATTCAGGAAGTTTCCCTATTGCCCATGGAACTGGTGGTGTAGAGCAGGTGCTGCTCCAGCTTTGGGAAGAGCCTTGACTTGGATCAGCAGCTCTGACGGTGGTTACAAGGTGAAATGCACAGCCAGGAGCAATTACTTCCAGCCCTGCTCCCCTGCCTCGAATTTCTTTTCTTTCTTGGAAAAATCCAATTAAGCTTCTGTTTAAAATGCCATTAAGAGAAGCTCAGGCTGTGGGGAAGCAAACCAATAGCCTGGATAACCTTCAGTTGGATCCCCTAGTGCGATTCACTAGCTGAGAGTCCCCCAATGCCCCACAGCCCTCTGCTGCGCCTCTGTGAGCATTTTCCTAGTGAACCAGGATTGAAACTCAAAGTGAATTGAGCAATAGGCTTTCTGAGCTGAACCTCTTCAGTGAAAGCAGGTGCAATGTTGAGCTAAATACCAGATGAATAATTTCCACAGGAAAATGTAACACATTGCCTAGAGGAGCCCTGATGATGTCATTACCTTATTTTCCCTATGCTGTGCTGTTTCCAGTGAAAGGTGAAAGCCTAGTCACCCCTCTGTATCCCTGTACATTACAAATTAGATCCAGATGAAGCTGACTTTGATTTAAACACCCTTGCAGTAAGAACATTGGCGAGCTGTGCTTCAGCTAATTAAACTTTCAGCAGTTCACCTTTGTGAGAGCTTAATTAGCTGAGATACTGCCTTCTCTATATTTATCTTGTGTGTCTCCCAGAGATGCACATCGAAAGGAGGTTTGATTTGTGGGTTGTGTAACCACGAGTGTGCAGAAGCTTTTCTGCTCTCCTCCTGGGAAGGATTGCTGCTGTGCATGGGTCAGCCTTCTCTTCTCCAGGCTGAACCAGCCCAGCTCCCTCAGCCTCTCTCCATAGGGGAGCTGCTCCAGCCCTCTGATCATCCTTGTGGCTCCTCTGACCCCTCTCCAACAGCCCCACATCTCTCTTGTGTTGGGCCCCAGCTCTGGACACAGGACTCCAGCTGGGGCCTCCCCAGGGCAGAGCAGAGAGGGACAATCCCCTCCCTGTCCCTGCTGCCACCCCTCTGCTGATGGAGCCCAGGATCCCATCGCCCTTCCCAGCAGCAAGAGCATCATTAAATGCACAGCTGCTGTAACTGTGTGATGTGTATCACTGTTTGAGTTCCACACTCCTGCTCCAGAAACTTTTCCTTCCTCCTGAGAGATTGATGCCCCCCTGAGCCTGCAGACAATGCCACACGCAGCCCAGGATGCAAAAAGACCTCAATCCCTCAATGGATCCTCAAACTATTGTAGAAATTCTCTTATTTCTGTTAATGTCAGGTCACCTTTCATATATATCCCAAGAAAAGTCATTGTCCTTCACTATAAAGTTGAAAAAAAAGGAATTAAAATCATATAAGTGCCATAGCACACTGCAATTCTGGAAAAGAATTGCTTTAAAAGCACATATGTCACTGCCTTCTCCTAAAAACTACCAGTCCTCTTGGAGAATACCTGTGAAGAGTCCCTAACAGGGCAATAATTATTCATCTAGGCTTTGGTGGATGGCTTTGGAGGACTTTTAATTATCTCTAATTAGGCTTATAAAGCCTCCCTTGTGAACACTTAACTAATTCAGACCTTTCTGGTTGTCATTTTTTCCCCCCTCCTCCTAAAAGCCAGCTCTCAGCTCTGTTCACACACAGCATTGTTCACCTGCAGCATCCTTCACCAGCTCTGGGGAAGGGAGGTGGTAAATTAAAATGGGAGCCTGAGGGAAAGGTGGGGAGTCCTGCCAGAGGTGGTGGTGGTGGGGGGGTGAGTTCCAAGCCTGGACGATGCAGGCAAAACAAGTTGCTTCCCAGCAGCGTGAGCTGGGAGGAGAAGCGTGGCCAGCACCATCTGGATGTAGACCACAGCCTAAAAGCATGGATCCTGATGGAAATCTTTGCCCTGCTTGGCTAAACACCAAGAAGTTGAGGTGCTGGTCTAGGGTGAACCATCTTCTCAAACGTTTGGGGAATGGCTTGTAAGCAATTGTTGCTATGGCTCTGGATAGATTGTCTTGTAGCCAGGCACTGCCAGCCCCTTGTGCCATCTTTTCCACGAAGGATCTCCTGCCCCCCCTTCCCCACAAACCTGATAGCTTGCCTCAGGCAACGTTATTCCTTGCAACCTAGCAATTTACACCTTGCAGAAATGATTAGGATATTAGAGTAACATCCCTTCTGCATGGGGCCTGACTTGATTTTTAATCAGCTGCAGGGATGGTGTGATTGGTGCTTGTGAGTCATTGGCTGGAGCAGAGCTGAGCAGCTCGCTGCCTTCCAAACCAGTTGCAGTGAATCCCCCTTCAGAAGCCTCATTGATTTTTTTGCCTGCATAATTTATACATTTGTGTTTGCCTTCTGTGAATAAAGGAGCAAACAGTGGCTGGGTCTGCTCACAGAAGGCAGTCCTTTGAAGCAAATAGTCCTCAATGAAACCCTTTCATGAATTCCAAAGCTCCATCACTCCTGGGAGAAGGGAAGAAGAAAGAACAAACCCCAGCAACAACAAAACTAACGGTGCTGTTATGTGGGTTTTCAAATCCAGAAAGTTTTCCACAGTTCCAGCAAACAACTTCTTCCAGAGTAGAACAAGCCATGCCAAAATATGGCCAGGGATTTGGCTTTCTCAGTTTGCTTCTCCCCTCTGAAAGGGTGCAGCAGTGCCAGGGGGCTGCACTGATGCTGGGTAAAGCTGTGCAAAGTCTTAGCCAAGAAGTGAAGTGTACACTCTCTGTAGGATGGGGCCAATAAGGATTGAAAAGAACCTCATATACCTGATTGAATCCTAGGATTTTTAAGACAAAAAACTCTTGCTTTTTGGACTATGAGTCACATTTTTGGGCTTTTTTTTTTTGTTTCTGTGTTAAGTGGTCAGCACTTTTTTCCTTGCACAAAGCAAAGCTCAGTCCAGTGATTTGAGACTTCATTAGGGACCAAGATGAGACATCTCTCTTCAGCAGAGAGGACACACCAGAGGAACCTCTTCTGCTGGAGATGGTTGAACACAGAGAGGAAAAAATGGCTCTTAGGTCCTGGCCTTTTGTATTTGCTAATATAGTTGATTGATTTTTCACTCTGTGCTGTGTGGAGCTCTCTGTCTGATTCCCATTTAAAAACAGTGTTATATATGGTATATATACCTAGGCTGTGGGATCAAACTCAACCACTCCCACATGGGAACAGATCTACAGCCACCGAATTCTTGTACCCACAAAACAATCTGTCCTGGAGAGAGTCCAGAGGAGGCTACAAAGATGATGAAGGGCCTGGAGCATCTCCCCTGTGAGGAAAGGCTGAGTGAGCTGGGGCTGTTCAGCCTGGAGAGAAGAAGACTCAGGGGGGACCTGATTAATGGTTATCAATATCTGAAGGGTGGGATGCAGGGGGAATGGCCAGCCCCTTCTCAGTGTCTGTGGGGACAGGACAAGGGGCAATGGCTGCAAGTCAGAGCAGAGGAAGTTCCCCAGCACCATGGGGAAGAACTTTTCCCCAGTGAGGGTGAGGGAGCCCTGGGACAGGCTGCCCAGGGGGTGTGGAGTCTCCATCTCTGGAGAGATTCCAGCCCCTGTGCAATATGAGCTGGGGAGCTGCTTTGGCAGGGGGCTGGACCCCATGAGCTCTGGAGGGCCCCTCCAACCCCTGGGATTCTGTGGTTGCATTACGAGACACTAATCCCATCAATAAAATCCTCCAGACCTCACTTAGCTGCCCTTTCCACAAGGAATTTTAAGCATCAGAGTCTCAGTCCAACCCTCAGCAAGTGATGGATAGCGAAGGGGAGTTATCCATTGGGATAATATCCTTGGGATGAGAGAATTCCCTTTGATTTCTTTTAGTCAGCCTAATTATAGATGGATGTGCTAAGGGATGTACAATCATAAACCAACAGGTTTTTCCCCAAGAAAGTAACAAACAGGATGAACCTCTATTTGTCTATTGCCTATTGAATAGTAAAGACCTGCTTAACTTGGTGCTGTTTTTAAAGAGAATAGAGAGATTTCAACATCCTCCTCTTCCAAGAGCCTGCTTTGGTTCCCCTGCCAGGAAGAAGTTCATGACTGAGAATATCTGAGGATTGCAAATACTCGATTGGGAGCACTTTCTGGACAGACAGCAGCAATAATTTGCCCATCCCTGTCTTTTCTTCCTTTGCACAAATTTTGCTGCTTGCTGCAGCCCACAAATTAGTCAGCTCCTCTTTGACTGCACTGGAACACTTTCATCAGGATTACAAGAAAAATGGTAGCACAAGCCTTGCTATTAACAAGGAGGGGTTTTTTGTTACTTGCTGCTCATTTATCCATACCTATTTTTGTGTGAAGTAGCCTGGGGAGTCCTGTTTCGTTTCTCTCCAATGCCAGCATTTGAAAGAAGGGATGAACTTCTACTCCCAAAGGTCTGGATGGTCCTGAGGACTTTAAAGTAAGTAGAACCATGGCACTGTGGTTTTGGAGATGGTATACAAAAAGAAATATGCCAGTGGCCATTCCTCAAAATTCCTAGCACTGGCTTATTCTCAAGAGTTTGGTTGAAATTCCATCACCACAGATGAGAAAAGGTATCTTGGGTGTGGGAATCCTGTACGAGGGTTTCAAGCCCATGGAGGAGATGAAGGGTTTTGTTTTGTCAGGGCAGGAGCCATTTGATTTTCTTAACCTGGAGGCCAGAGCTGCGAATGGATTTCTGTTCCCCCAAGTCCCATTCAGAGCTGAATGTCTGATCTGAAACAAGTTTCCAGTTGGAAATATGTTAGAGGAGATCAAAAGAGGAATATTTTATCCCCTTAGAGCATAAACTTTCATGTCTATTGCTCAGTGTAGAAAATGTCTTCTTCCTGTTGAACAGTGAAATAAAAATGACATGACTATTTCCATTTGCCAAGAGCATTTTCAGCCTGAGCCAGCCCAAAGGCACAACTTGGTATTTTCAAGTGTCAATCAAAGATGCTTTCCCTTCAGCTGGTGCAGGGTCCAACAATAGGCCATATGGGGTGTTAATCTATGCCAAATGAAGAAGAATTGAATCAGGAATAAAATACGTCAAAGTATCTTCGCGCTAATTCCAAGCTCTGCAGTCATCATGATGGGAAGGGACTTATTGTAGTCCTGCCAGCCCAATCATCTTCATTGGAAAAACAAGAAGCAGCACAGGTATAAATATCCCTACACTTGTGGATATTGTCTAGATCAAACATAGATACAGCCTGGGAGAGGAGCTCCTGGAGAGCAGCCCTGCTGAGAAGGACCTGGG
>VZTU01006810.1:950-23718 GCA_013400835.1 Zapornia atra
CTACTTAAGGACTGAAAGTTTATCATGTCTAAATATGTTTCTCATACATTTACTGCAAATTAGTTTTTGAAAGTGAATTTCAAGGTCTACTGACTCCAAGGTTCACTAACTCAGTTTTCATTAAGTTTTCACAAATGATCTACTGTAGCATTATTCTTTTATAGTGGTGCAGATTTAAGGCCCACTATGAAAAGCAATTATACTGTCAGAAAAGTGTATTTTGACTTATTAAAAAATTGAAAGGTTTTATAAAACTATTTATTTTGGTTTTCATTGGGAGTGCATGTTGACAGTGTTATGGAAGAAAGCATTTTTCTGGCGTATGTATCTCAGTCTCTTACCATGCCTTCTTGTTGAGAACTTGAGACAACCTTGCCTAACAGATACATTAAAAACCTTTGCATGTCCCTAAGTAGAGTTACTTTGTGATTCTAACCTACACCTGGCCAACTGAATTTATTTCGTTAGATCTGTAATAATGTACATGTGTTATTTATACATATAATAATGTTTTAGTAAATACTGAAGATGTTTAACAGGAAGCCTACATGTTTAGTAGTCTGATTAATTGCACAACTCATATCAAGAAATAATTTTGTCCAAAATTTTTGGATCACTTGTTTCAACTGCATTACATGAACTTTTTCCTATTACCCCATTATCTCCCGGAATGTTATTTTTATATCCTATTTGACCACTATTCATCTAAAATAACTATGACTCAGAGAATAACCATAATGCTTTCTTGTGGTAGAGGGCTGAGGAAAGCTTAAAATATGAGTGAAGGATTTACCCTTCAATTTTTACATGGCATCTAGGCATAAATTCAGCTATTTGCTCGTCTTGCTTTTCATAGCAAGCGACTAAGTTGTATTTAAAGAATGGACAGAAAGTGGGTGATAGTTGATTCAACTTTATCTTGTTACACAAAAGCCATTTGTAGGAGATACAAAAGGAAAGAGACATGAAATTAGCACCTAGAACAGAGCTGCCAATTGTAGACAATGCTTAAGGGTTATAAGCAATTAAGTTTTCCTTGTCTTTAAAAAATAACATTATTTCTCTTCTAGCCATTTTGATTATGGTAATTATTGTGCATCTTCATCATGAGAAATGAGAACTCCCAAGTCGTTTTCCCCTAGCGCTTACCTCTGTCAATTGTTTTATCATGTGGAGTGACATAAAACTCTAGGAATTACTAGAAAGGAGCCAAACACTTGGATGGTTTTCTTTCTAGGCGTGGCATGATGGCCAAAACAGAAAACAGCAGGTCAATCTAAGACACATACACGTACTTAGGGATTTCCAGGAGAAATAAGTCTTAGTAAACTAGTTGAAACTTCACCAAAGATCTTTGTTAAGCAACAAGACTGTGAAAAATAATTCATAGATCCGTTAAGTTTTGAGAAGCTAAAGGCAGAGAAGAGTAAAATAAAGACAAAGGCCCACTTTCAAGACCAATAACTTCAACAAACTGCAGGGTTAGATAGCATAGAAAGCAAGAGTAAAGACATTCAAGATAGTAGAAAAAACTATTTAGTACGATTTATCCCAGCATGAAAGGAATATGCTTATTTTAGTAAGAGGTAAACTTGGTGAAATCATGAGCACTTCAATGATCTAAAACACAGCAACAATTGGTAGAGAACATGAAAAGTATCCCGGATTAAAAAAGGTAGTAAGTAAAGTGGTCTGTGGAGAACAAAAAGAAACAAGCAAACAAAAAAGACCAGGACACAAAGTGTGATACATCAAGGCAGGTCCAGAAAGCTCTACACAAAAACATTCTCAACTTCATTAACAGTACAAATAAATCAATAAAACACTGTCCACTACTGTGTACAGAAAAAAAACTAGCAGCAAACTGCTTAAGTATTTAAAACCACAGTGTTCCAGCCTTCCTTAAAAATATAAATTATCCTAAGAAAGTTGTGTTCAGAAAGCGGGCTACATAGATCTTTGACTTTCATTATAAAGTTTTAATATGCTAAATGCAGCACAACACCAGGAGGGTAGTATCAAAAATCATACTGTATTCTTACCAAATAAATACATTTACAATACCATAGTACTTTTTGCCACTTGCAAAAAGATGGAGACCATACCATAACATTAGAAAAATATTCTATATGATCTTGATGTGCTGTGTGGTAGACACTGACTGGCCTTTCCAGCTACCAGTTAAATGCTGACATATTGAGATTTTGCTATTGTTATTGATTTTCCTTAATTACATTGATCACAGAGGTTATGCACTGTTATTGTTTAAGCTATAAATACTCATTAGGATTTATCAGGATCATTAGGATCTTTACTTTCAGAAGTAGAGAAGCAGCTGTCTAATAATTACAATTTTTTTTTTATAATTAGAAACAAATTATCAATAGGATCCAGTTCTTAGGGCCTTATACTCTGTCAGCAGGTTTAACTACTAATTAAGCTCCCTATCTTGTGAGACTGCCAGCATACTTTATTTAAGTGCATTGATAACCATAGCATACAAGAAGAGGGACTTCTTTTTCTTATTCTAAAACCTGAGGGGCTATTCCCCTTTTGACAGGTCTGCAAAAGCCTTCTTATCTTTAATAGTTCTATGTCTAGTATCTTGCACTGCAAACAACCTAATTAGGGCTAAAGGACAGAGACAGATTTAAATCAGTTAGTGTGAATTCTTTATCATTAACGTCCCATGAATTTTCTGAGTGCAGAGATGTGACTTCCTCTCAGCTCTTCCTTTCTACATCGTCTGTTCCTACAATGGCTATAGATCATTTCCTGTTCTGCAGCTGAAACAGCACAGCTTCAAAGGCTGTGACTAACATCATTGAAACCATTATCATTTTTTTACCAAACTATTATTAAACAAATTGATTTCCCCCCAGCCTCTATGATAAAGAAAATCATTCATTCATTTTGTGTGTTCTTGGCAATGTATGTTTCTTCTTCAAATCACATAATGGCAAGAATTAGGAAAAATTATAATTTATCTCATGTCACTAAGTTGGGCAAAGCTATTACATTTGTCATTATGTAGGAAGTTCCCGTTATATTAGGCCAATTTTTGCAACTAATATTTTTTGATGCATTCACTACTCAAAAAATTATAATGGTCTTTGAACATTTTTAATTGCCCCACTAAAAAGAACACATGGTAAAAAAAGTAAGATTTGGATTCTATCTGATGTGACTTTATTAGGATGTTTGAAGAACTTGGAATATGTGAAAATCTTGGTTTAAAATAACCTCTTTTCTGTTCCTCATAGCAAAAACTATTCTAGACTTTTTTTTAATGCTTCCCATGCATTTTGAAGACTGGAAACACTAATAAGGTCTTTAAAACATTTCCACTTTTTTTTCTACCTTAAAACCTACAGCATTTATCCCATGAGCTATAACATAAGTAATCAACTGGGTCATGTTCATTATAGAATATGTACCTGTCTAGGGAGAGCAGCTTTTATGATACCAAAAATTTATGGGCTAGAGTGAACTATTTGCCAAGTCACATGCTCCATGGTCTCTCCATCCTTTCACCTCCTCATTGCATGTGTTGCCTGTACTCTAGGACTTAAATGAAAAAGATTATGGTGTTTGCACCAATTATAAAGCCTGCATATCTCCACAGAAGTCTTTGGTAAAAGGATATAGAAAACAATGCAATGACATCTGTGATGAATCAGAGTGGTCATGTGAGAAATACCAAGCTCAGCACACATTCTGGTAAGAAACAGCTGAGATCTGTTCCTATTTAATAGAACTTACTCTCTAGTTAGCAGGAAAAACAAAGTTTGTATTTATTCTGAGGTTAGTTACATAAAATCATTTAATGTGAGTGCCTTCTAGTAGAGTCTGAAGCTAGGGAAAGCAAGCCAATCCTGTTCATTTTCATGACAGATGGTATAAAGCAGCGTTTAAGGCACTGGTGGGAAAATCAAGAGAGAGATTTTACTCCTGGATTCCCCATGGTGCTGCAGTACAGCCTGTAAAGCCAGCTCACCATTCTGCACCTCTGTTCACCTTTTCCTCTTTCCACATTTTAGAGGAAAGCTTGTCTCCCTGCGTGCATTCATACAACACCTGCATGAAAAGGCTCCAGTACCAGTGGGAGCATTAACCAGTGTCCCAGTACCAGCCGTGCTATTAGTTTTATATAAACTTCTTATTTACTCTATAAAAGCACTACAGTGTACAAACAGTATTATTATGACAGGCAGCCTGGTAGAGATTTTCTCTCTGGAGCACTGTTGTGCTATATAATATGTAAGACCTTTAAGTTCACCGAAAGGGTTATCTGAATTCCATGGCTAGTAAATGAGTGAGGTTTTTGGCAATAAATTCGTGCAAAGCCAGGGCTGCTGAACTTCAACAGCTGACACTGGCTTCTGCAGGTGCGAAATCACAGATGGTTACATGTCATTACTGCCACAGAAGTGCTACTGAATTCACTAACATTTGCCAGGCTGTGCAGAATACTGTACACACAATATGCTATAGAATTCAGGCAGCCCTGGACACCATATATTTGGGATACTCCACTGTGTTCAGCGTAATTAGCAAATGGCTGAAATTGTAGGTCCTATATTAATGCCTGCATCTTTGTTCTTCAGATGTCACCTTGTCCTTTTAAAGAGGATTACAATTCACACTCATTTTATGCAAAACAGGTGGCAAGGTCAAAACAGACATCCATAAAGCTTTAGTCTCAGACATAGTCTTCCTGACACTATGGGGTTAGGAATGAGAGTTTGGCCATCACCAATGCCGATTTTGTCCCTGCTTTCCCTCCTCCTGCCTAAGGAAACAAGCCTCAGGCTACTGCAGGCAGTTCATACACCAGGACAGAGCAGGTTCAGTAATTTGGAACCAATTATTTTGCAAGGGACTAGGCTGTGATCCTTCTTACCTCCACAGAAAATAACACAGAAACAAACGAGACCTCATGTTTGTACAGTCAGCACACACCTTCTCATTGATTTAAGTTCTCATTTTTCTGTCTCACTTTAAGAGGAATGTTTTATATTGAAATTGCACTCAGGGTAATAACCAATTTACAACTTTTTTCACATTCTCACTGCAGCCAAATAGATTGTGATCAGAAGTGTTTTAAAACTACAATTCTACTAATGTTATCTACTTGACAAATTGCCCATAATACGTGAGAAAACCAAACAAAGTTACAATAATCCAGACTTCAGAGAACAAAAGTATCAGCAATGGCTCATTTTGTAGTTCATTTTGCTTCTACTCAGATACTTAGATCCTTAAAATGAAACAGAGATGAAGGACAAAGAAATAGTGAGAAGTCACTCTGTTACTTAACAGGAGCTTTACAGATTGACCACTAAGTTGCAGGCATCCAGAGGGCAAAATCTGGTCTTTATGTATTTTCTCAGATAGAGAACACTTTCTGAAATGGGAGATTATATAAAGTGGTGAGAGGCTTTAGGGTTGCTTGTTTGGGTTTTTTTTTCAAAAGATAGTGGAGAATAAGTAACGACAGGCTAAGAATTCTCCTTTGCTAACCTGTCTAAAATACAATAATTACATGACAGAGAAAAAGTGATACTGTGCCAATAGAAATCCATGGCAGCTAATCACACTGCTGTATGGTTGACCACGTACTTAGTGATATAAACAAATTAATTCCCAAAAGATAGCTAATCCAGCTTTTTGAGCCCCCTAGTAACATCGTGGAAAGTGTGCACTAATACCTAACAGCATGTACTTTATATCATTTGGTGGCAACTTTTCCATTAACTGGCAACAAAAGACTTTTTTATTTCGATTTAGAAATTCCCAAAGCAAATTTCTGAAGGGCAAACTTATATAACGCCATTTAATTTGCAATGATTCCAGATCCCAACAGTATGTGAGCTCCTGCTGAAACCTGTTCTGTTTCCCTTAGCCAGAAATGTGATGGTTATAACAACGGACCAAATTAGGGATGTGCCTGCAATTTAAAAAAATTTCAGCCTCCCAGATAAAAGATGAATGGAAATCACACAGTCCAAACTAACTTGGTTAGAGTGGCACCAGACTGAAGTGACATGCAGTTGCCTAACGTGTCCATGAAGCTGCTCTAATTTATTTCAGTTTTTCAAAAAAGGGCCAAAATCCCACTGCTTCATTTGCAAAAAGCCTCCATTGATTCAATGGGGAAAGGACTTTTCTCTACACAAATTTCACCAAGTACTTCCAAGGGGCATAAAAAAATAACTCTTGCATCACATTCATATAATGATATGAAATTATTTGCTATCATAAATTCAGATCACTAAAAATAATACAGTCTCATAAGACCCTCACCCTTCCCTCCAAAATAAATATACCAAATTTATCTCAGAAGCTACTTTCCCTAAGTGTCCTATTTTCCTTCCACATTATGTGGCAGCATTAGAATACCATTATGCTATGGCAAAGGATGTCTAAGAACACTTTGATAGTGTTTAAATATCTTTTTTTTCTTTTTACTACTGACTTATTGTACATTCCAAAAGTACCCTGGAGCAAAACATTTGTTTTGGCTCAGGAAAAGAAAACTGCAAAATATATTTGCTATATTTCTGCTACATTTGCTATATAACTCACTGTCAAACCCAAATTTGAACTCAGGCTTTCAGGGTACAGAAAGCAAAACAAAATGAAAAAAAACCCTTACATACACCCCTTGCTCTAATTCTCTATATTGATTTAGTGCTTCTGTCTCTAGCAGTGTAACTCTTTACTCTTTTAGTTAATTTTTTCCCTGTAATTGGTTATAGTGATAAAAATTAATACCATATTCTGAAGCCCCCTTGCATATCCTTTTTTCAAATTTCTGAAGTGGGACCATATCTAACCTTCACATTCTTCCACCATAAGCGTGTATGAAGTAATGAATACTGGCATAGTTAGTGATAAGTGATTAAAACCAGGACAGGACACCTGGATAAATAATTCTAATTGTGATGGAAGGCCTACTGTCTCACCCATAATTCACCCTGCACCCTGGCAAAGATAAACAGGTTTACACAGAGACTGAAATTAGATACAGCTGGTCTGGGAATCCAAGTTAGAATGGTGATCTTTAAAGAGTGGTTATTAATGATTGCTAAAAAGTTCTTTTTACTTTAGTATCTGTTTCTTAAAGGCTGTTGCTTGTATCCCCAGTATATAGAGGGCTGACAAATACTGATTAAGTAAGGAATTCTTCAGATCCACTTGAATAAATGAAGTAACTAAGTGAATGGGGCAAAACTTGTGAAATTTTTACAATAGAATTTTTTTTTACTCATAGATAGCAAAGCCTCAGACCAGTCAGCATATGTGACTAAACTTAGAAGTTTAAGAGAAATAAGGAGGATGGATTTGTCTTTTGGGTAGTTTGGATTATTTTAATTTCCCATACATAGGAAATTAGCATAACAGCAGGAGCCTCCCACTGCCATTTTTGGAAGGGTGTTCGTCTCCTGCAGATCTCTGCCATATTTCCTAGCCCAACACGAATGCTTCAGTTACTCAAGGCTATCAGAAAAAGCACTAGGAAACACTTTTGAACAGTTGAATCTTATATCAAACAATGCCAACAAACTGGAGTTAAACAAGTGGAAGAAAGATCAAATAGAAGGGCTTGATCTCTGAGATGTTACACGCTTTTCACTCTGCAAAACCAATAACCATGTTGGAGAAGTTATTTCAGTCCATTTATGACGACTGACATTCTAGATCCAATAAGCAAATATTTTTCTCAGACTTCTAACTCCATTTTTTGTCTTTGATTATCTTTTATATTGTTCCTAACAGCACTTCTGCACGAGTAGTTTGCTGCCAATACCCTCTGAGGGGAAAAGACAAGTCATTCTGAAGAAGAGTTGTTCTCTTTGGACTAACTTTAACTGATGTAAACTGACAGCATCTTCCATTGATCACCAGGTCAGAGCATGCACATAAGCAGTTATTATGGAGCGGCTCATGCATTGCAAATTAACACCTCTGTTTAAGTATCAGTAATTTATTCACATGTTCATTCCCTTAATCTCAGCCAGAGACTTGCATCAAACTGCAACAGCCACAGAAAGACAAAAATTAGTTTCAAGCTAGCCACATTCACAAAAATTACTTAAAACATTTTTAAACAATCCTTGACACCCAAATGAATCTTTTTTTATTAAAAAAAATTATATATTGCTAAAGAGATCATTAAGAATAAAATCCACTCGTATGTTGGCCATTCCACCACCTTTCAGCTTTCAATGCAGAAAATATATAGTGGTGAACTGTGGTAGCTACGCAGGTTTTTGGTACCAGAGTAATGCATACAGATCGTAGCTAAAATGGAAGCAAGCAACCTTTTGGGGAAGAATTCTGTATTAAGTACTCACATCTGCAAACTAGCAGCAATGGCATTTTAACATATGCAATTTATTCTCACCTCCCAATTCAGCCAGTGGCTCTTTAGCCGACAGACACCAGTATGAAGCCATGGCTTTCTTCCCAGTAAATTCATCTGTCTCAGAGACCAAAGGAGAAAGTAACATTGAGATGATGCATAAGAAGCAAGTATGGAAACTTAGATGGATTGACCAGGAAAGGGAAAGTAGCCCAGACATATGGGACAGTGTAGGAAAAGGCACAGATTCTCCCACAGGAGCATGGGACTGCCGGAACAGCTAAACATAAACAGCCAGCTGAGAGCAAGAAACAAGTCTGAGAATGAAGGGCAAAATGAGATGGGTAGGAGGAAGAAGCCTGATAACACTGAGTTGAAAATGAAGGGATTTGAATTGTTTTAGAAGGAAACTATAATACACCTCTTAGAATCAAGGAAGAGGGTAGGAGACAGTATGAGGCTAGCAAGACTACGTTAAGAATGCTTCATGGATTTCAAGGTTGTGCTCAAAGAATCCAGAGAAGGGAATTTTATAGTGCAAGATGCTAAAAATATTTTTAGATACTAACACAGAAATGCAGATCACATTAACATACAGCTTTATAAGGAATGGTATATAAATTAGAACTATTTGCAAAGAACTAGAAATAATAAGCTCATATAGAATGATAAATGTGTGTTATTAATGTTCTGTTGTCTTAATTGCAAGGCTTTTGTTCTCTATTACAGAATGCGAATATTCCCTGCAAAACAATTATTCTCCTGATTGTTGGTTAGATTAGCATTTGCCACAGGGCTTTATGCTGCACAAAATATTTTTGCTTGCATAAAGAAACCATGAAAGGCAGGCAGATAGCAAACAGCGAAGTCAAAGAAAACAGATCGTGTTTGCTTTGTCTTTCTGCTTTTATTACATAGTTGGTCATACATGGATGGGAGCGCTTCCCACGTAAGGAAGAAGTGAGCAGAGCTCACATGATCTGATCAGCATTTGAAGCGTAGGTATTTTGTGTGCCATTCCAGCTAAAAAGACATTTTAAGTAAACCAAATATGAAGGCACTTTATTTGAACCTTTCCTTTAGTTTCTAACAGCTTCCCTTAGTTTCTAGCATCTTTTGACCAAACCTGAAATCTCCTTATTTGTTCGCACACTTCTTGCTGATTGTGTAATATAAACATCGCGGAACTGAAAATACAAGTAAATAAATGTTTCTTTAAAGACACTTATGACTCAGCAGGTCACTGTTTTCCAGGCACTATTATGAGTCAGAACCAAGCCTATGCAACGCTGCTAGAAACTACAAGGCATAGTCTTTCATCTGTAATGCAAGAATCAGAGTCCTGACTGTCCCCAAAATTCAAGATGTCCAGGCTGGTTTTGTAATAGGAGCATGTCCCAGCCAAACTCCCAGTCTGGCACTTTCTGCCTATCTCAACTTGCTCCTGCAATTTCCTTCAGATGTAGAACACTGTACATCCTGTCCTTACTAGAGCAGTGTGGCTGTGCACGCTGAACGGCTGCTGCTGCCTTGATTAATGGTTGTAAGTTGCTTTGAGATATGTTTGTGAAACAGGCAACAGAAATACAAAGGACAGGTACCTTGAGTCTACACAGATCAGAACATACACAGCACTAATGGAGATACAGAATCAGGCAGAGAAAACCACACTGTGATGTTTGTAACAAGGCAAGGAATGCAAATGAAATCTTCCAGCATTATTGACAGTAACACCGAGGTTACGGTATGTGTGCGTATCATGTCTTATTGCTGATTGAGATTATCGTTAGTGTTTATTCAATCAATATCAGCGTGTCTGAGGGGACTGAAAAAGCACTAATAAGGACACACACTGTTTAGGGTAAACACAGAGCTGATTACAGTGACACCCACTTGATTTGGCAACTAAGATTTAAATGGACTGTTTTCAAGATGCTGGTAGTGGCACATACAATTCACCTGACAATGAGGGAAACAGCCGGTACCTACTCCTGAGTTCTCCTCAAGCCTTATAACCACACCGTGGTTCTGGCTCAGCTGCCAGCAGACTTCCATGCCAATGGAATTATTTAGTACGTATAACTATACACAGCAGAAAGGAATGGAGAAGCAAGCTAGGTAAGTCACCCAGATATTCCCCTCCCACCAGGTATTGCATCCCAGGCTGCCAAGCTTTGCACCCCAACAAAGAATTTGGTGCAAAGGGTATGTGCACCAGGACATTAAAGCACAGAGATGCTCAGAGGTTGGCTCCAAGGGTCTCAGACACTGAGTGTAAACTATATTATGGCAATTGTATTGCATGTAGTACACAATCTATTTTAGAATTCGCTCAGAAATCAGAATGGTACAGTGCAGACATCCTCTGAGAATAAATATTCACACTGCTGTTGTTTAAAAGATGAATGTTCATATAGGACCCTATGAACACCCTCAAAAATAATCTGTTCAGACTATGCAGTCCTATCTGTACGTATCATTTTAAGTGAGGAAAAAAATAATCTTGCTTCAATAGAGTTTATATTCTGAAAGCAGTGTCAGCTACATCGCTTGGGACTTTGTCTAAAAAAGGACTTGAAGGCATAAAATTGAAATCAGGAGGAATTTCGGTACAGAAACCCAGAGCTGTGATCCTGAGTTGTGAACCTCAGCTGCCACTTGTATCCCGTTCATTCGGCATTTTGTGGCTGTAAAGCTGACTAGAGACTAGCAAGTTCTGCTTTGGCACCCACACAGAATTGCCTGAGTTTTGACAGAGCTGAGCAGCTTGGCTCTTAACCCAGTCAGGCAAAAGGAGACTTGGCATTGCTGATGACAAAGAAAATAGTTTTTTGAGAATGAAATGCATTTTTTGATTTGCTGAAATAGACTAATTCTAATAATTAGCAGAGGTGTACAAATGGCTTGACCGTTGTATTTGAGACATTGACATTTCTACACACGCAGCGGTACCAGACATCGCCTCTTATGCTGAAGTAGCCCAGGATGACATTACGTCTGTATTATGATGTATCGCTATCTACTTCTCACTTCCTGGAACACATTGATGCAATACAGAAAATGTAATTGAGTGCTTGTGCATACACATATTTTTGCAGACAAAGGAACTTGGAAGCAAACTTAAAACTGTCGGTCACAAAGTACTCCAACTTGGTCACTATTTTCTTTCAGGAGCTCAGTGATGACACTGTCTTGAGGCTGCATGGTGCTAAATACTTGCAGCTTCTGAGAAATCCAGCATAGGTGAGCGTGCCTGGCAATTTGGCAAATTACATCACAGGAGTTTCAGATTGGATGTACATGGGATATTAGGAAGACTAACATTTGTTGTTTCCTTAGAATTTTTCCACAGAGCAGTATTTCTTGGTTGACTGAATTCTGTGGAAAATACAAAAGCAAACAAAGAAAAATAAATATCATCGTCATCATCCATGGGCAAGTCTGGAAGCTGATACTTGGTGCTACTTTTGACGTTGCTAGCAAAATTTATTCACTTTAACAGTGCAAGAGTAAAAACAAACCCTACCCACACAAAAAGGTTATTTAACTGTTCTCTGAGATACAGCATTCAGATGAACACAATTCTGTAAGTGTGCACACAAACACTAAAAAGCAGCTACTGAGGTCTCTGACAAGGCACACGTGTGTCCTGAAGTAAACAAGTCCTTTTACCATACAGAAAAATTGCACCTCATACAGCATCATTCCCTCTCAACTTCCACCTCCCCGGAAATCCATCAAGTGTTCTGAGGGAGATACACTAGGAAAAAGAGCTGAGAAGGTAGGCATGGAAATTTTGAGCACGAGCTGTTATATTACTTTCTCCTTCAAGCTTTTTTACATATACACCCTCACACTGCAGGGAATGTTAAACACAGTACTATAGACTAAATGTCATTCCTTGACTAACCACAGTAACCACACCAGCTGAACAAAGCCAGGAAGAATTGCTCCCAAAAATAGCAAAGGGGAGGGAGCAAACAGAAATTCTTCCAAACCCAGGTAAGAAACTCACGGTTCCAAACCCGTGAGGCAGCAAGCTCAGGTGATCCCCCCTCCACCTGCACCCAGGGACTTCAGTAGGTACTAGGGAGGGAAGGGATTCTTTGCTTCCAGGTCCTTGGCTACATACATACACCAATATGCAGTGTGGCTTTACATAAGATTCACAATCTTCAAAGAGTTGCTTGATAAACTACCAACATTTCCACCAAATAGTCATAGAAAAATTATCAATGAAAGTATTCCGAAGTCTTTAAAGAAGAGCTTAGCTAATAAACTTATAATTATGCATGTTATTATTTCTCTCATGCTCAGTGCTAGAAATGCATCCTCTTTTGTGCATAATGATGATTCCTTGGCTCACCAACAGTAGTGAATAATATCAGAAAATAGAAGATGCAAGAACTGTCCTTTTTAGGAAAAAAATTAAACTGATAGGCAAGAAAGTCTTCAGGAAATAGAGAGGGAAAAAGACATTTAGTTGAGCCATTATCAGAGCAGATGTATGATCTCTGTCATCTCCTTTCTTTCTCATAAGAGACAGAAGACACTCAGAGGGGTATTTATTTATTAGCAAAGCGGTGTTTAAAAGGTACTCCCAGAGTCACATTCTTTAAAAAAATGCCAAACATATGGCAGTAGAATCTAAATACTTGTTTTCTCTTTATTCACAGCAAAATACTTTTATAGACATACAAGGTATAGATGTAGGTGTCTAATGCATCAAAAATTTAATATATAGCTTTATACTGTAACAACTAAAACTTTCATCTTGCTAATGTAAAAGTGAATGTACATTTTACCTGGAAGAAGCAATCATAATGCATGCCTCATTAGGGCTATTTACTATTTGTTATTGCCAGTCCAGCATTTCCAAGCATGCTTGGAAGGAATATTTGGACAGTGCAGTCAATGATTTTAGAGGTTGTCCTCTTATTGTTTACAGGCTCCAGACAGAAGTATTATTTCTAATAATTAAGGGCACAGATCTCAAAACTGTCTTTTCTAACAGATATGCCTAATGCCTCTCTCACCATGCACACGTGTATCCCATTTTCCAACCTCTCTCAGCCTTGCTATTCCAACCTTTAGGCCACCATCCACTCCACTTTTGCTAGTCTTAAAAGTACTTCCACACCCCAAATACTAGCCACAGCGCTGCACTATTCACCCTTCCTCCACTCTCCTCCATTGCCTACTGGTAAATATGACATTATTCACAGGACTATAGGCAATGGAATTACTTCCTGAGGAAAAAGAGTGTAAAAGACAGAAGAGAGAAGTTATACAGCACTGCGTGACATGTCCCTTGGTGCCTGCATTCCAACAACTACGTATCACAAGGAAGACTGTGGAAATGATTGATCCATGGCAAAGCTATAAATTGTGCTATGTAGCAAAGACAGAGCTGCTTTCTCTTTCTTCCCAGTGTGGCTTTCCGACATTCTCACAATCTACCCCAAATGGTGTCAGAGATTTTGGGACTCCTCCTGGTTCTTTTTTTACCCACAGAGGTGATGCAGGCATTGACGAGGCAAGGAGTAAGGCAACAGCCAACTACGTTATCACTTTGGACTCAGCTGAGAGTAGAAAATAAGCCAGACAGAAGCAGTAAGAATCCTTGATGCAGAGAGGATGAAAGGCAGACTGAATTTGATAGCAATAAGGGTAAGAAACTGGTGAGGAGACTGAAGAGAGGGATAGTGCTATATGAGCAACAAAGAGAACAACCATAGCTGCTACATCTAGAGAAAAAGGCTTCATCTTGACTGCTATAAACCCTATGGTTAAAATCTAACACAGAGCAACAGGAGCTTCAGAAAAATGACTGAGAAAGTGCTATCAGAAATTGCTGAACTTGCAAACCAAGTAATTTCTTACAAAAATAGCAAATAGACCTTCAGGATCCTGCAAATGGTAGAGCTACCTCTGTGGCAAAAACTATTGTCCCAGTCTTCAATCTTCTCCCCTATGAAAGGAAGCCACAGCTTAAGTTGAGACAGGAATAATTTCCTTAAATCTTTGCAACCTCAGACTACTATCCATCCTCAGGAAATTCAACTCATCTAAATCACCACTGCCTTTTTCATGTAATGAGCTCAAACCAGCATATCAAATCCAAAATACAATGTAAAATATTGTCATGCATCTGCCAAAGTAAAGATCACTTCTGCCATGTTATAGAAATATTTTGATTAATATTCATAACTCTGCCTTAAACATTTAGAGATATTTACTCTTTTCATAATTTAAACTAGTTGTCTCCTCCCATTCCCAGTCTTTCTATCCTACAGCCATGGCTTAATGGAAGCAGAAGCATCACTGGTATTTCCTGGTTAGTGGTGCACCAGAAAAGAAACAATTCCTGCTTATGGATCTTGGGATTCTCCACAGCAACTGGCACAGAAGAAATTCTGCTCCACTTGTCTCACCAATGGCAAGCCCAGCTTAAGGTATGATGAACAGTGAAAATCAAAGCATTTTAGCTAGCATGAACAAACAGGATGCTCTGAACATACATCATGACCTGTTGAATTAATGTTTGTCTGTGCACACAGGCATATGCATACATTTATAGGTATGTGTCTAGATGTAATCATACATATTTCACCCTCCCCAGCCTTTTCCTCTCCCACATTCCCGTACGCATATCTTTGGAAAGGAGAAAAACCTTCTGTGTATTTTTATTGGCCTGTCAATCTGCTACTTTTTTTTTTTCCTTCCATAACTGGAATGTCATGTAGCATGTCAGTCTTTCTGCTTTCTCTTTCACCAGAATTGAGCATCCTGTGTGACTGCAGAAAAAGCTATCAGGGGAAAAAACAAGGCAATTTCTTTTCAACATTCAGATTTGATACAGGGGATGCCATTCACCGAGTATCTTAACAAATCATTAGAAGCTCTTTTTTCACTCAAACTTTTACCATGGCTTGCATGACATCACAGCAGGAACCACACCAAGGGCAAATATCTAAGGCATAGTACCAGTTGTCAGTCGCAAAAGATTTCTCTCTTGCCTCTGTTGTTTCAAAAGATTTCACTCTTTTGAGAGACTAAACAGCAACTCTAAAGGCCAGTTAATCTACTAATTGCCTTGTCTGGTCAGTCATGGTATCAGGCCCCATCAGCATGAGGAAAACTCAGGACTTAGCTTCTACCTGCACATTTAGGAGAGCAGTCCCTTCACGGCACTCTGCTATGTCTCAGACCAATGAGTAGCCACACCCCACTGTACCATGAAAGGTCAGTGAAAGCTGAGATTCATCAGCATCCTCAGCAAATCTTCCAAAGACAGAGAGAGAATGTAGTGGGCAATTAAAACTCCATCCAGTTCTCACTGGCTCACCTATGAGCCCACAAGAAAAACCTGGGAAAATTTAGAATACCTGAAAGCTGTAACAACTTTTGCAGCTCTTGGGACACAAGGAGCCATGCTACAAAGAAATTTGTGGGAGCTATGGTATGGAGTAAAATGCCAGTGGATCAAAATATCTAGAGATGAAACCAGTCCAACCTTCTCCTGCCCTCACCTCCTCTGCTCTTACCTCTCATCTTTTTCAATGGAAGAATTTCAGAATTTCATGGGTTTTGCCCCGTGAAGAGAGAGATCACCATCAAACCCAACAGTATTTAAATTTAACATTTCCCATTATCTATCGTCTATTAAAACACATATAGAGAAAAGATGTGCGGCCTTACTAAGTGGAGTAAAAACATGAAGGATGCTTTATCAACATGGGAATCAACACCAAAGCATCCATGACCGTGTTCAAAAATTCATCCTTGAACATCTCCTAAAAATTTCCCTTGAGGTTCTGGTAGCCACAAGAACTTAGGAGGCAAGCTTTGTCAGTACCTCTTTAAATCAATCAGCAGTCCTCAACAGCAGTGATGCTGGTACAACGTTACTCGCCTTTCAAAATCTACATCTTCCCTCCCAATCTTCCTTCCACCCTCTTCACTCCTCTCCCTGCCCACCCCAGCAGAAGCATAATGGTGAAAATGGATAAAAAAATACAGTAACTAAAAAAGTTCCTATAAACTGAGAACTGACATGTCTATCTGTCTTTAAGTGTGAGCATTCATAGCTCTGTTTCAAAACCTATTCAAACCTGGATAGCCTTTTGTGGGGACAAATGAGGCTGCTGCCAGTTTTTACCAAGTTATAAAATTTTCAGCATCACAATAAATTGTGAGACAAGGAGGAGAGAAATTCAATTTAACAAGGAACTCGTAACTTTTCATTGAAGGAGTGCTCAATTGTGGGACAAGGAAGAAAGAGTGAGAGGTACAGAGCGCATCAATATCTTATCCCTTTCTTTCTGGGTTGTCCTTGGAGGCTTGTCCATAATTTACTTTCCCAGGGGAAATTTAGCACAAGTGTAGCAATTTTTCCTTTCATCCCGCTGAAGGACTAAGCTAGGTTCAGAAAAAGAGAGTGATTAAAAAAAAAAAGAAGAAAGAAAGGAAAGATCTATAGATATTATTTACACTGCAGATCATGTATTATTTTTACCTTCAGATGTTCATATTTTGATAGTAGTACTAACTGCACACACATACACACGCACACACCGGGGCAGCATGATCAATGCAAGGGGTCAATAATCCCATTTCAGAAGCAGTCCTCCTGCAGACTGAAATGAAAGAGAGTAAAGTCTAAAGTAATGAAATGTGACAGAGCCACATTCACTGCCATCCGCCAAATATGGAGAGAAATACATTTCTACATCAGGAAACCCTAACTGGCAAGTCAGATCTAGTCATACAATAAACAAGGCTACACATAAGTAATGGATGACTCGCATACTTAGAATTTGCCTTCTTCAATTAACATTAATATGATCTCACAAAGTCTGATTTTTTTGTTAGAGTATGAATGATTAACCTTCAGGTTTCCTTGTAAGCAAATGGCCCATCGCATCAGTTCACAATATTAATCAAATATTTTATTCCCTCTTTATATTTGAGTATTGCCAGTGATATTATAGCTACTTCAATTGGTTAAATCAAGAAATGATCTATAAACAATCACAATGCATTTAGTATCATAATTGTCAATGCATACCATTATATCGGACAGGTCTGGTGACAGCTAGCAAATCTGCCTTTGATCTATGAGCAATCACAGACCTCTGTGAAGCTGCCCTTCATTCAATATAAACGTCAAAAGCAATAGTACTGTATTATAAAGCATGATCATTGAAACAATGGAAGCCACCATCCAAAGCACTGATGAGATTCAAAGGCTAGGAATAAGATGAGATCCAGTCTTAGGAGTTTTCCTGTGGCAAGCTGTAGAGATGAGTGTAAGTACATTCATTTGGAAGAGCTTTGCATGTCAGTATCAAAGACTACCAGGATACGAAAACCAATAGAGTGGACATTAACGACATCTACTCCTGAAAGGAAACTGCATGTACAGTGGTCTTTTCCTTATCCTCTCTTTTCCCCCATTTCATAAAGTTCTATATTCTGTTCCAGATAAGAGGGAAGGTTTTGTGAATTACTACAGCAGTCATTTATTCATCCTAATCCAGCCACTTCATTCTACCTTACCCTCACTTCTGTCTCTGGAAAGCTAATTTCCATTTCTGTAAAATTAAAACACTCAGGAAAGACAAAAATGCAACTGATTTCTGCAGAAATAATTTGATGAAGTTTTTTACTTACTTTGAAATGTCATTAGGATTTAAAAACTGGTAATTCCATAAATTCAATAAAGCATATGTTCAATGCATAAAGAGCTAGTTAAAGGAAATTCCCCTGAACTAGTAATTAAAGAATTAACACGTAAGGCAGATGTTTTTGATGAAAATCCCAAAAAAAAAGGTATTACCCTAACACTGTCCAATGTTTTAATTGAGGATCTAGAAGAAAATGTGATTGTACTACAGCTGTCATCTATGGATGAGACAGGCAGCTGGAGAGTTGAATGGTGATGAGGGGGCAGGTCACTCATAGAAACTGGGTCACTATTTTATTTGAGCCACTTCAAACTCTGTGTGATTTAGATACAGGGAAATAGGAAATTATACACTGGTAAAAAGAGAGACTACGCCTACAGAGTGTATTAGAAGGGGTGTGGTTAGTAGGTAAAGTGAGGTCCTTCTGCCCCTCTGCTCTGCCCTGGTGAGACCGCACCTGGAGTACTGTGTCCAGGTCTGGGCCCCTCAGCTCAAGAGGGACATAGAACTCCTCGAAAGAGCCCAGTGCAGGGCCACCAGATGATTGAGGGAGTGGAACACTTTCCTTATGAGGAAAGGCTGAGGGAGCTGGGCCTCTTTAACTTGGAGGAGAGGAGACTGAGGGATGACTTTATTAATGTTTATAAATATGTATAGGGCAAGAGTCAGGAGAATGGAGCCAGGCTCTTCTCAGTGATGGCCAGCGATAGGACAAGGGGCAATGAGTGCAAGCTGGAGCATAGGTAGTTCCTCCATAAGGAGGAACTTTTTCACTGTGTGAGGGTGACTGAGCACTGGGACAGGCTGCCCAGAGAGGTTGTGGAATTTCCTTCTCTGTAGACATTCAAATGCTGCCTGGACACATTCATGTGTGATTTAATCTAGGTGATCCTGCTCTGGCAAGGGGGTTGGACTAGATGATCTTTCAAGGTCCCTTCCAACTCCTAACGTTCTGTGATACAGAACAAGGACTGATATAGCAGTAGAGAGGAATTGCCCATCTGGTAGGGAAAAAAGTAAAAAATCCAAATGAGTATGTGTAAGATGAGATACAAACATCAAGAAACAGGAAAGGAAATAAAAAGCACTTCTTAGATACTCCAGTTAGATAGATATCAATGAAAAGGCTAGTTCTCTAGCCTTTTCATTGAAAGGCTATGAAAAGAAAGGAAATGCAAGAATGAAAGGAATGAAACATGATGGATGATGCCAAAAAAAAATTTTTTTTTCCACCTCAGTCTTTATTATAAGGTCAATTGCATGTAGCTATCACAATTAATATTGCTGACAAAGGGCCAGACCTGAGCCTCAGATAGGGAAGGTACAATATTCAAAGAAATTGGGTAGGGTGAATGCTTTTCTACAGGCTGAGTGTAATGAACTTCATCCAACGGTACTTAAAGAGCTAAGAATTTCAAAGTCATTAGGGCTTACCTTGGAGAATTTAAAAAGGACAATGGAGAAACTGAAGAACACAAAAGAAGAAGCATAATGTCTGTCTAAAAAAAAGGATTTTTAAAAAAAGAAAAAGCAAGTCTGACAATCATCAACCTACCTTCAATTCATGGAAAAATACTGAAACAAATAGCCAAACTATTTGTAAGTGCCTGGAAGGTAATGAGGACATGTATAACTTCCAACATGGATTTGTCAAGAACAATCACATCAAAGCAATCTAATTTTCTTCCCTGATAGGGTAACAGGCCTTGTGGACAGAGGGAAAGCATCAGACGTCATCTGTGCTTAGGACTACTTTTGATCCTCTTCCACATAATAATCTTCTAAGCAAACCATGGAAGCACAATTCAGATGAAAATAGTGCAAAGTGGGTGCAACACTGATTCAGAAAACCATACTTGGGGAGTGGTTAACAATGATCCTATCAACATGAAAAGATAGCTCTAAGTGAGAATCTGTACAAGCTTCTCCAAGGTCTGATAGCTTTTAGTATTTGGATTAACGACCTAGAAAATAGAATTACAAACATACTTGACAATATCCTCCTTGGAGCTGTTATAAATACATCGGACAAGAGACTAGAATTCAGAATTATCTTGGCAATTTTAAAGATCTGATTTGGAAGCCAAAGTGCTTGTTCAGTGGGGATATATGCAAAGTATTGTTAGCCAAGAATGATTGACTGGTCGGGATGGAGAACCAGACTTGGTAACCGTTCTGTAGAAAATGAGAAGATGTTGTAGATCACAAGCTGGATAATCAATCAACTCTGCTCCGGGAAACACAAAAGTCCTACCGCAATGAGTAATTTAAGTATAGCTTGCAAGTCAGAGAAGAATCCTTCTACTCAACGCTGGTAAAGCTGCAGCTGCATCATTTCTTGCAGTCTAAGGAACTGCACCTCTAAAATCCTAGGACCGACTGGTGATAATCCAGAAGAGATTTAGACTCTAGAAATGTACTACCACTGTTAGTAAGAAGTAGGGGTTTTAAAGAAGAAAAAGAAATATTGATATGAGTAAAAAAGAAGGGAAAAAAATCCTCAAAGTGTACCACAAAACCCTTGAACTGCTCTTTGTGTTGATGTTAGATAGGGAAAGACATAAACGACTGAAAGAGCAGCCAGGGAGATTGAGGTTAGATTTTAGGAAAAAACTGTCAAGTACGAAGCAGCAGTAAATCGTAGAGAAGACAGATTGCCTGCACAAGTTCTGGAATACTCCTGGAAAAAGGTGTCAGAAGTAACACAGAAATCTGTCCAGAATAAGTGCTGATCCTGCCATGCAGAAAAGGGCGATCAAGATTACCCAAAGGTCCTTCCCACTCCCGTGAATCTATGAGCCCCACTGAAACACCCCAGCAGTAAGATCCTTGCACATACTGGTCAGGGAGCAGTGAATATTATTAAATACCTATTTTTTCCAAATACACTATTTACTAAAGCTGAATAAAATGATGGAAATCTAGAACCCATATTTTTAAAAAGATGCTGATAAATAAAAATGTATGGTGTGAGCAACTATGGAAAATACTCGAGGGCTGACTAAAAAAACATGAAGTGAGAATCAAGTGCTGCAATCTGTTACATTACCATCAATTTCCCCTCCCTGCCCCCCATAAAAAGAAATTATTTCCTAATCTTGTCATAAAAAATTAGCTTCCAGAGGAAAACAAATAAATAGATAATTCAAGATTAATTCTACTCAAAAATTAGATTTATGTTTTTAACAGTGAGAGTAATCAGACACTGAACAAATTACCAAAGGAAGCAGTAGATACTCTGTTTCCTGGTGCCTTGAAATCAAGACTAGATGGCCTCCCAAAAGACAGGCTTCAGTCATAGATAGGTGAAAAGTTCAATACAAGGCAATACACATTTAATTTAACAGCCAGTGATGTCCTAGAGGGCTGCCACAACTGTTCAAAGTCCAGAAATTAATTTAAAGTGAGCCCAAACTTCTTTCCCGCCGAACAGCAGGGCCTCTGTGCCCAGAGATAGATAAAACTATAGCAACCTGAAACTATTGGCATTGTCTTCACTACACATGGACTTTTGTACACTGGGGAGTCTTCTTCCATAGCTCCATGAACTCAGAAATATCCTTTTCAGCTAGAACAATGGCAAATATAAAATAACATTTAAAAACAGGCATAGACACAAAAACCCCGAAGTCTCTTCTGCTTAACGCAACAGAAGATGAAGAGTTCTAGAAATCTAAATTGGTAATTTTAAGGTATATTTATCCTCTTCAGAACTTTAAGAGTCTACTCTTTTATGCATTGTTTAGCCTGTAAAAGTTCTGCCTGCTTTAAGAGCAAAAGGATTAATGGTTTCAAATTCCAGCGTGTTGACCTTTATTCAACATTAAAATGCTTATTTGAGCATTCTGCCATGGCACCAGTAAGCCTCTCTGTAATGGAAACTGTAAGAGAAAGAAAGTTTAACTCCCACATGCCCACAAATAAAACTATTTTGCATGAGGTGGTTTAGGGGATCTTTTCCACATGCACAAAAAGTTAACGTTGATGCAAAGACCATTAAAACCACCGAGTATATATGCTATTATTCTGGTTATAGGTTGGATGTTAGAGCAATGTTAATGAAGATGAAGAAGAATAAAAATGGTTATGAGCTCCTGTTGCCAAGGTATTGCCCTGAATCACAGTTATGACATCAAATGATCGGAAGCAACGTAGGACAAAAGCAAATCATACCGGTTACTTCTGAAATAAATTGCTGATACCTGCTTCCAAATACCAAAAGCTGGATGAAAACCAAAGGGGTAACTTGCATATCAGGGTACATGGTCTGCTAAAATGGAAAATCAAAGCAGAGAATAAGTGGGCAACACTGATTTTGGGTAATGCCGGATAAATAACATGAAGGGCAAGTTGCAAATATGCAAGAAAGATCTGGGGGAGAAGTTAAAGGCAATAAAGAGTTTGGATGCTGCTGCAAACATTCAGCACACTTACTGAACCAAGACAAGTGTCTTTAAACATAGAGACTGAGAAAACCTTAACCACATTGAAATTTTGTTACTCTGATATTGATTAAAGAAAACAACTATGCAAAAAGTGAAGCAGGGTGACATTTTTCTCAGGGCAGATTTCCAATTGAGGACATAAGCCATATAGAGATTCCACATACAAAACTGAACCCAATTCGCAGCTAATATTTTGTAGTAAAGATTTTATCATGCTCTGATAAATCCTTTCCCTGAATAAGAGATTTCAGGCCAATCTTTTAAGA
>VZTU01006811.1:2949-23064 GCA_013400835.1 Zapornia atra
GCAGCATCCCTCTGCTGCCATCCCCACACCCAGCCCCGGGCTCCCTCCAGCCCCAGCCTGTGTTTCAGCCTCTCTCAGCAGAAGCTTCTGACCACCGACCAACAAACAGCCAGAGTTCCCCCACCAGCTCCCCAAGTTGCTTCCCCAGAGTGGCAGCAAGCAAACAGGATCACTTCCCACCTCACAGCATTCCCCAAGGGCGACACAGCCACTCCTGCCCTGCCCAGAGCCCGGAGCACACTCGCCCCAGGACAGCAGCAGGTAACAGCAGCACAGTGTCCTGCAGCAGCCCTGCTCCTGCAGCCCCAGGGAGCCTGGTCAATCATCCCACGTGTATCTGTGCAAGTTTATCTGCTCTGGATGACTTAACCCATGTGCAGATGGGAACAGAGTGCCCAGACCCAGCCGTGGGCTCAGGATGAGACCCATCTGTGGGAATCAGGCCAGGAATGGAGGAGCCCTGCACTGCACCTGCTTGCTCAAGGAAATCTATACAGGGCAAGTATGTGCACCTGCCCCAGGCATGCCTAGAGGCAGAGAACGCTGAGCTGTCCTGGCTCTGGGCGCTTTGCAGACACTGGGGGCAGCAAAAATTAACTACCAGCCACACTGAAATCTGTGATTCTGACTCTGGAGCCCACCAAGCTGCTAAGCTGCACTGATAAACACTGTCCTGAACACCAGTGCCCCTGGGTGAGCCCAGAGATGCTGATGTACACCCTGGTAAGATGACAGAAAAGCAGCAGCCTTGGGTGGTCACTATCATCTCAGGTTTTGAGCCTTCCTGCAGTTCAGAGATGATTTCACACAGCCAGGATGCAGCACAGGGCTCCTGTCCCATCCCCGTGCCCCGACGTGCACTATGTGTGCACTATGCTGTCCTCATGCCTGGCCAAGTGTTCATCCCACAGTGCCTCTCCTACAGCCACACACCTTTCCTACTGAAATACTCCTCACCTCCACAGATCACCTCTGCCTCCAAGCTGGAGCATCACTGCTCCAGGCACTTATCAGAGGGAGCAGAAGCGCTGTTGCCCCAGGAGCTGCAGCAGCAGGGTCCCAGCCCACCTCCAGCAGCCCACCTCCAGCAGCCCACCTCCAGCAGTGCTCCTGGGCACACAGCTCAGCAGAGCTCAGATTTCCCAGTTAATGGGAGATGCTGGCATGGACTAAGACTGCAGCATGCTGGCTCTATTTTAAAACTGGATTAGGAAAATAAAAGGAAAAGCAAAACAGAAGAGCCACTAATAATCCCTCAGCCAGGGACCAGCACTAGCACTCAATGTGGGGACTGAAAAGCAGAGCTAAATATCTGAACACCATAGAAAATTCCTCCTGGCAGCTCTGCCTGTCAGCCCTCATGGAAGCCTCTCCAGCTTGCCTGAAGTCAACAGATCACTCTCCAAGGAAACATCAAGTCATTAGAGGTCCCTTGCTAAAAACTCAACAGCTCCTGCCTGCTCCGGGGCCTGCCAGACCAGAGCAGCTCCTCCAGGGCAGGAGCCCTTTTCCCCTCCTGAGCCACCCAGGAGTCAGCTGCAGGAGTCTCCTGGGGAAGGACAGCTGCCCCCCAGCACGGTCTGAGCCCTCTACATCCTGCACAGGACTGTTGGCCTCACTCATTAGCCGTTCCTAATGAGGCTGGGCAGTGCCAACCCACCTTCCCCAGTGCACTCTGCAACTACTCCTGCTGGCACTTCCAGAGAAGCCCTGTCCCTGTGCCACCCTGGCCTGCCTCTCCTCAGAGAAGCACCTCTGCAAACATCACACCCCCCCAAGCTATGACACAGAGGGAGCTCTGAGTCACCCCTGGGCGCTTGACTCAGTTACAACTTGACTCAGTTACAACCCGATGACAAAGGCTGGGTAATTGCTGTTTCACTTTAATATACCTACATGCCTCTAGCTCAGCTTTAATTAGTTTTAACTCTGACAAATACTGGCAATTTAAATACAAACAAGCAAAAAAAAAAAACCCCAGTCTTGGTTTATTGGCTGAGGCTTTGGCTCTCCAAAAACTCCCCAGTGCTGCTGTGAGAAGTTATGTGGTGTGCAGGTCTGCTCAGAATTGGAATTTACTCCAAGTCCTTCTGTGTTTTGCTGTGAATTTGGGGTGCTACAAGGTGTGAACAAAGCTTGGAGGAGCACAGTGATGCTTTGCCACAGCAGCAACCAGCTGCCCTGGCGTGAGCTGCCCCAGACACCAGGCTGAGAGGCCCTGGCCAGGGTGGCTGCTGGGGTTCCCCTCCACCCATGCGACACTGATGGGGACATGGAGCTGCCCATACAGCACCTCCACATCAGCCTGGGCATGTAAGTGCATCCATGAGCTGGACACACCACACAGCACCCTGCACAAGCCCTGCCACACTTCCCTCCACAGGCTTTGGGTCCAGGGAGGGGGATGCTGCTACACTCTTCCCACAGTCTCCTGGTTGCTCATTAACAAGTGAGTTATCACAGTATATTGCTGCCAGGAAACCACCAAAGGGGAAGTGCAGCTCTCTGGGGCCCAGGAGCTGGGCTTGGGGCCGTGGAGGAAAGAGGAACAAGAGCACCATGAAAACCAAAACTACAGTGAGAGATGCAAGAGGAGAGTGAAGGCTGGATTACCTGTTCATCCCTGGGAGGTTGCCCCAGAAATAGCGTGCTCGGTGGGCAGCAGATATCTTGATAGCATCAATCATAACTGGGTTACACTGCAGGCATGAGAGTGGGGGAATCAAAGTTAGAGGAGCTGTGGGGTCAGCCCTCTCCTGCACAGGAGACCCTTCTCCACTGCACCACAGGGACTGAAAGTCTCCATCAAACCCTCCCAAGGATGTAGCCCCAACAAAGCCTTGTTCCACACATCAGAGCATGGTCCAGTTGGCCACATGGGCTCCCATGCCATAGCCATGGCCAGCAGCTAGTGAGAAGCACAGCATGTTCCAGTGCTGATTGCTCTGGGCCAGGATCAGGACCATCAGCCTCTGGCAGGGCTTTAACACACAGGAGCTCCTGTTGACCCACAGCTCATCTTGGCTACCACAGTTCAAACTCCCTTCCAGTCCCTGACCTCCCTCCCCTAGAAATAACAAGCATTGCTCTGCACAGCTGCCTGCTGCAAGGCTGGCAAAGACCTTCCCTGGGAGGACTAGTGCTCAGGATCAACCTGATGAAAGCCAGAGAGGGTCCAGAGCCGAGGCTAAAACACGATTCCTAGAGCCTGTGCATCAGGCAAGGGGGTGTTCCAGCATCAGGGGCACAGAAAACCACAGCCAGGCCCTCACAGCCTCAGCACACCTTGCACAGCCCCCGAGGGTCTCGGGCTCCAACATCTTCCCCCCAGTGAGTGGCACTCCCTACCTCCAGGAAGCGGGAAATGTCCCTCTTGTCGTTGACTCTCATGGCCACCACGTTCTCAAACATCCAGAAGAAGGGGCGCTCCTCTCCAGCCTTGGGACGGGCATAGTTGAGGAGGTGGTAGAATTCAAAGAACAGCCTCCCAGTTCCTTCTGCAAGGGAGAAAACCAGAGCAGCGGGTTGGGGCTGGCTGTGGCACAGGGGACACAGGGCCAGGGGGCTGGCTGCCCCTGCTCACCACAGTCAGCATGGGGACAAGGCTGTGCTCTGCAGGCACAACCCCAGGTTGCAGGTCAGAGGGGACCCACCACCAACACAGGATTTTAAGGTGGCTCTGCACCTCAGGAACACCTCCCCAGGGGTACCCAGCTCTGCAGAGGCAAAGCAGCCTTACCATACAGCCCCTTCCTGGATGGGTTGACAAGGGAGAGGTCGTTAGAGGGGCTTCCACCAATCACCAGGTCAAAGGGACCCCACTCCTCGATCTAGAGCAAGCAGACAGACCCAGTCAGGAGATGCCAGGTGACCTGGTCCCCTTCCCCAGCCGGGGAGGGGCTGCAGCAGGGCCAGGTCAAGCCTGTCCCAGGGACCCACGTTGGCCATGGCACCACGCTGCCCAGCCCTCCCAGAGCAGCAGTGCTCACGTTTCTCTTGGTGATGTTCCTGACGTCGTGCACGTAGGTGATGTTGCCCTCGTGCCGCATGGTACCCACAGCAATGGGGTCTTCACAGATCTCCGAGGCGATGTACTTCTCCACCTGGATGCCCAAGTCCTGCAGCACCATGTACCCTGCAAGGCACAGAGGTCTGAGGTTGCACTGCTCTCTTTACAGTCTCCCAGTCTCTGGTGTCAGAAGCTCAGTGTGGCCACTTGTGCACGTGCTAGGTGGGTGCAGCAGTCACACAGGACTTCTGGACGAGCAAACTCCATTTCTGACCCATTCTTGCAAGCAGGTTTACTGCCAGAAAGCAGAACTCCAGAGAGGAGTAAACTGAGTCAAACCAGTTGCCCTCAGGCACGTCATCACCAGAGGCCAGGTTACCAGCACTCCCACAGCTCTTGCTTCTCCCTGAAATCAGCCACCCAAGGGCACCAGCACAGCAAGAACCTCTGTGAGCAACAATTCCACACCTTCCCTCTATCAGTCCCTCCTCCACAGACCTGTCCTGCAGGAAGGGGAGCCTCTGATGGGGAGCCCCCTGCCCTCCATCCCCTTCTCCCCACCAAGCTTTCTGAGACAGGTTGGAGCCCATGGAACTATTGACCCCTGCGCTGTGAGCCGTCAGGACAGGGCTTCTCCTGTGCCTCACCTGTTGCTATGCCATCAAACAGTGAGAGCACTCGGATGGGTCTCCTCTTGGCTGGTGGGACTGTTGGGTAGATTTTGGGTGCAGCCTGCAATGGAAGGACAGCGATGAAGCCCCAGCTCCCATCCGTGCTATGATGCTCTCCAAGGCCAAACCTCAGCTCCACAGCCATCACCCACCTTCAGGGGCGCAGCCGCAGGTTCAAGAGCCCAGCACACCCTTTGAGAGGGTGGGCAAGCCAGACCAAGGCAGAGGGCTGAGTTATTTTGAGGTACTGGCCCTGCCCTTTTAAGCCCTGTCCCCCAAAGCCCACAGCCCTTACGTATTCCTGCCCCTTGTCGCTGGTGAAGAAGTCCTGCAGACGGGTGTTCCAGTCCTGCCGCCGCTGCAGCACCCCGTAGCTCCTCTGGGGCTGGCACATGTAGCAGTTCCAGGGCTCCTGCTCCTTCGCCCTAGCCGACGTCCCTCGCCCCACCAGCACCTCCAGGCACTCCACACAGAAGCACCTGCCCAAACCACAACACCCGCTGACCATCACCCTCCAGAAACCTCTCTGGGTCCCCCCCCCCGGGGCCACCCCAGCCTCTCCTGGAGTCTCCCCTGGCATGCACCAGAGCCCCTGCACTGTTCTGCAGGATGTTTTTCCAGGCAGTATCCTGCTTTTTAGGGCAGCTAACACAAGCTGGCGACCCAGGCATGGGTAAAGCTCCTGCCATCCCCGCCCCAGTGCTGATTATTCAGGTGCAGCCCAGCTCAGTGAGGACAGGTAGATGGTGCTGGGATGTGCCACACGGCAGCCAGCTTGGGTACCAGCACAGCACCCTGCCAGGCTCACGTGTGACCCCCCACTTCCCTGCGCTCCCCAGGAACTCTGGCAGGGATGCACAGGGCCCACCTGCAGCAGCTGGCGTTGCTGCAGAGCAGCAGCTCCTTCCCTTCGCAGCACACAGTGCAGTAGGACTGGTAGCCATCTTCATCGTACATGTAGAAGAGCTCCAGGAATCTATCCTAGCAAAAGGACAGCCAGGAGGAGAGGACAGAGGATCAGGGTCCATGCTTGGACAGCGACCAGAGAATGCAGCTTTGCTCCATCCCTGGTGCACAGTGAGAGGCTGGAAATATGTCCTCAGCGCTTCGAATGGAGAGATGGCACTGAGGGACAGTCCCGTGCTGGATACAGCAGGGCCAGGATCACCCCTCCTGTCCCAGCAGCGCTGGCTGCAGCAGGGCTGAGCCCAGCACCCCATCCCCTGGCCACAGGCCCAGCCCCAGCACGGCAGCACTTACCCTGCACGTCTGGCAGAGGCCTCCCTCGAACAGCGGGTGGAAGGTGGCTGGGTTCCTCCTCCCACAGGACAAACAGCTGTCTGTGTGACAGAGAGAGCCCTGCTCAGCCCAGGGCAGGGAGCAGAGAGAGCCCTGCTCAGCCCGGGCAGGGAGGGAGCAGAGAGAGCCCTGCTCAGCCCGGGCAGGGAGCAGAGAGAGCCCTGCTCAGCCCGGGCAGGGAGCACAGAGAGCCCTGCTCAGCCCGGGCAGGGAGCAGAGAGAGCCCTGCTCAGCCCGGGCAGGGAGCAGAGAGAGCCCTGCTCAGCCCGGGCAGGGAGCAGAGAGAGCCCTGCTCAGCCCGGGCAGGGAGCAGAGAGAGCCCTGCTCAGCCCGGGCAGGGAGCAGAGAGAGCCCTGCTCAGCCCGGGCAGGGAGCAGAGAGAGCCCTGCTCAGCCCGGGCAGGGAGCAGAGAGAGCCCTGCTCAGCCCGGGCAGGGAGCAGAGAGAGCCCTGCTCAGCCCGGGCAGGGAGCAGAGAGAGCCCTGCTCAGCCCGGGCAGGGAGCAGAGAGAGCCCTGCTCAGCCCGGGCAGGGAGCAGAGAGAGCCCTGCTCAGCCCGGGCAGGGAGCAGAGAGAGCCCTGCTCAGCCCGGGCAGGGAGCAGAGAGAGCCCTGCTCAGCCCGGGCAGGGAGCAGAGAGAGCCCTGCTCAGCCCGGGCAGGGAGCAGAGAGAGCCCTGCTCAGCCCGGGGCAGGGAGCAGAGAGCCCTGCTCAGCCCGGGGCAGGGAGCAGAGAGCCCTGCTCAGCCTGGGCAGGGAGCACAGGGAGAGGCTGGGGCGGGGAGCACAGGGAGAGGCTGGGGCAGGGAGCACAGGGAGAGCCCTGCTCAGCCTGGGCAGGGAGCACAGAGAGCCCTGCTCAGCCCAGGCAGGGAGCCTTGCGCAGGGCTGCAGACCGACCGTGGGCTGCAGAGGCTGCTGTGGGCTGCAGACCCACCGTGGGCTGCAGAGGCTGCTCTGACCCGTGTGCAGGTCCAGATGCAGTTGCACCCGCCCCAGGAGGATCTGCACAGCAGTCTGCTCCCACCCACTTCAGAAAGGGAGCCCAGCAATCTGCCCTCAGAGCGCTTTACCCCTTTTGGTATGGTGAGGTTAAAGAGGGACCCAGGATCTTTGCCCAGTGCTGCCTGCAAGGACACGAAGCAGCCCCACACCTTCTCCCAAGGGGGAGGACCATCCATTACCTTCAAGACTCCCACTGTTGTTCGTAACTTCAGAAACCATTTGCTCTTTAGAAAACAAAACAAAATAATATTAATAATTCCTGATGTAACAACCTCTAAATGCACTCTACTTACAGATGCTTCATTTCTTGCATGGAAACATGGAACACAGCTTGGCTGAGTGTTGCACAGAGAAGGAAGGCCATAGGCAGGTTCAAAATGTTGCTGTAAAACCCATGACCTTTCACTGCTGGAGACAGCAAGAGCCAAAGCTCAACGTAGCAACGCACAGACCAGTTCCAAGCCAAGCAATGAATGGAGCCCAGTTTGCAGCACCATGCCCTGCAGCTAGGTTTGCTGGTGTCTTGTAAGGCACAAGTGAGCAACAGGAGGCAAAAGCTCTTGCCTTTGGAAACCAAGCTTATGGCCCTCAGGAAGAGCTGAAGCCCTTTCCCAGAGAGGTTTCCCAGGGCTTTTCAGGATGCACAGCCCAGGCCACGCTGCCCCCAGCTGCCAGTTACCTCGGGTCTGGTCCTCTTCCACTCGCTGCTCCTTGCCATTGCAGGGGCTGGTCTTCAGCCTCTTGGGAGGGGGATACTGCTCAAGGGACAGCACCTCCTCGGTCCCGTTCCTCAGGACCCCGTTCTCTGCAAGGAGAAAGTGGATCACTGAGGACAAGTGTCCAGCCCCAGAGCTCCCCAAAGCATTTGCAGACACCTCCTGCTGAGCCCTGCCAGGTCCCTCCCCAGCCATCCAGGCTCCCCACACATGGCTTGATGCTCAGACAGGTTGTTGACTTCCAGGAGCAATGATTTGAGGGCATTTTACTCCAGCTTTTTGCAATGCTACTGTGGGGGACCCCACTAAGGAGCAAGGAGCCCCAAGGCCACCTCGGGACCAGGCCAATATGGCCATGGCAGAGGGTGAGCAGGCTGAGCTGGCTCTGACCGCAGTGCCTGGGCACCGGTGGCTGCTGCCCACGCCAGCCTTACGCCCAGCTGATGCCACCCCCTCACCTGTTTTGGGTGGTCGCAGTCCCTTGAAGCCCAAGGGTTTGAAGCCAGTGAGTGCCCAGTCGATCATGGGCTTCAGCTGCTCCTCCAGGGACTCCCCAGGGCTGGTTGCAAACGTCTTCCCTGACCGGCTCCGAGCAACCTGCCAAGAGGAAGGACGTGGGCCAGTGTGACAGGGGATGTCCTCAGCCAGGGAGCAGTCTGGCTGCAGCATGCATGGCCCACATGCCTGCTGGGGCTGTGGTCCCAGACCTCCTCCCCACCACACACACACACGTGTGCAGGGCTTGGTGTCCCTGGCACAGTGGCAGCTGCTGGATTCCCGTGCTGCGTGTGCCCTCGGTCACTCTCCTGACCCTGCTCTCCCTGCAAGGAGCCTGCCTCTCCTCCACCAGCCCCAGTCCAGCTGGAAGCAGGGACAGCCCAGCCCAGCTCTCACCCTCACTCTGCTCCCTGGTAAGCAACAGGAAGCAAAGAACAGGCAGAAGAGGTGCTTGTGGGTCTGCAGCACCACAACCCAGAGCGTGATGCATCCCCTGCACAGGGATCAGACCCACAGGGTGCTCAGTGCCAACCCCAATTACAAAGGACACCTGGCACCAGCCCAGGACACCTCCTGTCAGTGTGACATTGCTGTCCCCCACAGGGAACCTGGCCCCAGGGGGTTCTGGAGCAGCAGCAGTTACTCTTGAATGCCCCGGGGAGAAGCAGTTTGTCCCCATGGCTGCCCTTGGAAACAGCCCCAGCAAGGGAGGGGCTTCATACAGCCATCTGTCCACATCACCCCAGGAAGAGGTCCCTCACTGAGGAGCTTCACAGGCATTGCCCAGAACCACCCCAGACACAAAGCAGAACGATGTGCAGGGGCAGAGCCAGGACACCCTGGCCCCAGCCAGCTCCCCCCAACCCTGCCCGAGCTCTGCAGCGCCTGGGCTGAGCAGACACCCAGCTTCCCAGCCAGAGCATCTCCTCCTGCCCCAGCAAAGCATTCCCTTGGCTGGCTCAGCGACGGCCACCCTGCCTCTCCCCACATCCCGCTCTCCCCTGCAGAGCCCGGCTGCTTCAAGGGCACCTTTCTCCATCCAACCCCAGCCCTGCTCCACGGTTACCTCCAGGGCATGGTACACGGCTCGGCGGTAGGAGACCAGCTTATTAAACGTGGAAGAATTGAAATGCTGCCTAAAGGCCACCAGTCCCACCAGTTTGTCTGCAGAAACCTGGGAGAGCAACAAAAGCTTACCAGCAGGCACGGGCATGCCTTGCTTCAGCCGTGGCCCCCACGGCACCGTGCCCCCCGCGCTGCAGCAGAGGGGTCCCAGCATGGCTCTTATGCTGCAGCCGCCGGGCCACGGTCATGCCACGCTGCCAGGGGTTTGTTGGGACTGTGGAGCTGGGCAAGGAAACCCGGTGCCAGCTTTGCAGAGGGCAGAAGGGGGAGGGCAGAGGCAGTGGCACTGCACTCCAGACTGGGATGGATGGGTGTTTTGCACCCTCTGCTGGCACCGCACCTCTGCAGGCACAGCGTGGCACAGCGTGGCACAGCGTGGCACAGCCAGCACAGTGCTTCCCCCTCTGTCCCGCCTGCAGCATGGGGTACGCATGGGACAGGACAGCCAATGGGTGATGGGGGTGATGGGCGCTGGGAGGGCATTGCTCACCAGGCAGGTGAGCAAGCCTAGAGACCAAGAGCAGCCCTAGAGAGCAGAGCAGGCATCCCTGCTGCTGGATCCCATCACCAGGCTATGGTGGGCACTCATTAGTTAAGAGTCCAGAGCTATGAGAGCTTGCCCAGCTGCACTGAACACGGGGTTCCCTGCTCGGGGAGGCTGCAGCTGGGCACCCACACACCCCAGAGCCAACCCCAGGAATGGGACAGACTGAAACATGCAGGGATGGGGACTTCAGCCCGGGCAGAGCCAGGCCCAGGCAGCAGGCTTACCTCAGAGAACTTCCCATCTCCAAACCACTGCACCCACCGCATGCCTGAGACCGCCTGGCGCTTGGCCGTGGCTCTGTAGGACACGACGATCGCAGGCCACCAGGAGAAACCCTTGATCTTTCCCCAGACGAGCTCCCCGATCCCAAACTCCTTCCCATCCTGAAAGCACAGAAAGGGGACAACACAGATCAGCCAAGAAGCACAACCTGATCTCGTTTCACCCCAGCACCGACGTGGGCAAACAGCCGCGCAGACGCCCTGCAGCGCTCCAGCGGTGCGTCACTCGCCGCAGCGCCCAGGGACCTCTGGGCAATGATCGATACGAGCTGCCCCCCTCAAAAATCCCCACACACCCCCAGCAGCACTGGCTCCCAGCCCTGCATGGCGCTGGAGCTCGTCAGGAAGGTTTGCGCATCGCCAGCCCCGCGCCAAGCCCGGCGCCTGGCACACACGGCGCGGTGCGTGCTCTGTCCTGCACAGCCCTCCTGGCACCAGCACCCCGTGCATGCCCACTCCTGCCTGCCCTCCCGATGTCTCTGCAAACACTGGGAAGCCTTTCCCTGCCCTCGCACAAACCAGCAGCGAGGAAGCCCCGGCTGCCGCCCACCGAAGGGCTTGCAGCAGCCCTGGTGATGGGAATGACCAAGGCAGGCAGGCAGCAGCCCCTGGGGCACAGACAGACCCTCCTGATCCCCTCGCCTGATGAAGCCAGTTTTGTCTGGGAGAACTTGTGCTCACCCCATGCTGCCACCAAGTCACGAGGCACAGCCCCGGGCAAGGGATGCAGGAAGCACAGCAAGGGATGCTACGTGTCCTGCCTGCTGCAGGGAGGACCTTGCACCAAGGTTGCTCCCTGGGCTCCCTGAGCAGATAGGAAGCCATCCCTGTTGCTCCTTTGCACAGGGAAGACAAGCCCCCTTCGCCAGGCTCACAGCTCAGCCCTTGTTCCCATGGGGAAAGCAGGAAACTGGGATGAGTGAAAGAGCTGAGAATTTTGCTGTGGCCATGCCAAGGGCCCTCAACGGGCAGGCTGAGGTGACAGGGTCCATGCCAGCATGGTGCTGTGCTCAGGGAGGCAGCACCTCACACAGAAGCAGAGTCACCTCTGCCTGCAGAGCCCTCCTTCCCAGCTTTGTTCTGCAATTAGGCACCTAATTGTGCAGCAAGATGCAATTGCCCAATTCCTGCAAGTCTGGGGCCCTGCCCTGACGCCCGCAGGGGCTGAATCACTCTCTGCAGCTCCAGCAGCTTCATTCCTCTCCAGCATCCCCTGACAGAAACAGTTCCTGCACACGCAGTGCCTGTCTTGGCAGGGCAGGGCAGGGCAGGGCTGCCAGCGCGGCGTGTGCCACGCACGCGTCTCTGGGGGGTTTCCAGGCAGTCCCCTCATCCGCAGGCTTGGGGCAAACCAGAAAGGCTCCTCCTTGCCCTGCGCAATCCCAGGCCCAGGATGTCACAGAATCACAGAATCGTAGGGGTTGGAAGGGACCTCAAGAGATCATCGGGTCCAATCCCCCTGCCAAAGCAGCTCCCTATCTCATATCACATAGATAGGCGTCCAGACGGGTCTTGAATCTCTCCAGAGAAGGAGACTCCACCACCTCCCTGGGCAGCCTATTCCACTGCTCCGTCACCCTCACTGTGAAAAAGTTCTTCCCCATGTTGGTGTGGAACTTCCTATGCTCCAGCTTACAGCCATTGCCCCTTGTCCTGTCCCCACAGACACTGAAAAGGGGCTGGCCAATTCCCCCTGCATCCCATGTCTAAGATATTTATAAACACTAATTAGGTCCCCCCTAAGTCTTCTTTTTTCCAGGCTGAACAGCCCCAGCTCACTCAGCCTGGCCTCATAGGGGAGATGTGCCAGACCCCTAATCAACTTTGTCGCCCTTCTCTGGACTCTCTCCAGGAGATCCCTGGCTGTTTGATCCCAGGGAGCCCAGCACTGGACACAGCACTCCAGGTGGGGCCTGACCAAGGCAGAGTAGAGGGGGAGGATCCCCTCCTTCAACCTGCTGGCCACACTCCTCCTGATGCACGTCAGAGCAGGAGCAGAGTTGGGCTCCCCCGTACCTGGTACTCCAGCGGCGTCCCTGCGCCTCTGCTCTCCGCCTCCTCGGCGCCCAGCTCAGCGGAGCCGTCCTGCCCCTCCCGGGCGCTGCTGCCGCGGGACGGGTCCCGCCAGTCCTCCTCCTCCGTCAGGTCGATGGTCACGGGGACGGGGGCGGCCGAGCGCCGCCTGGAGCTCTGCATGGCCGAGGGAGCAGGGCGTGAGTGCAGGGGGGAGACGGGGGCCTGGGGAAGCACAGATCTTCCCCCACCTCACCCTCAGCCCCTTGGCCAGGAACCAGAGTTGGGGAGGGGTCGGGGGGGGAATGGTGAGCGGGGATGTCACCGTGGCCAGGAACAGAGGGGGGTGGGGGCCCAGGACTGGGGTGTCTTGAGGGAGAACTGCTCTGCAAACACTCTGCTCTTTTCCTTTTTCCTCTCCCCAGTTCAGCCCAGGCTGTTCAAAGCACACACTTCACAGCGTGGGCAAGCAACAACATACACACTGAAGAGGGGAAACTGAGGCACGGAAAAGCTACGGCATGCCTAAGCCAGAGCACAGCAGGCCTCTGGAGCCCCAGAAAAGCCCCAGGAGAACTCTGGCACTCACACAGACCCTCACCCGCAAGGGAGCTGGCAGGTCCCTGAGACTCTCCACATTGTTGGTTTCCTTGATCCTCATCTCCTGCCGGGTCTGCCCTGCCTGGAAGATGAGGCGCACGGGGGGCTTCTGCCTCAGGCTGCTCTCCCATCCGGTGCTGCCCCGGGGCCGCCCCTGCAACCAGAACAGAGAGAAGCCATGGCACAGGCAGCCCGTGCTCCTCAGGGCTGGGCACCAGCAGCACCACAGCCCTGGGGATGGGGATGAGCACGGAGAAGGTGAGAGGAGCATGGAAAGGCTGGAGCCTCACCCCTTGGTGTGACCATGCACTTCATGGCATCTCCACCAGGCTGCACAGCCGTGCACAGACGCCCCCACTGCTGCAGCTGCTCAAATCAACTCTTGTTTCTAGCTGCCATGTGCATCCTTCACCTACACCCCCCTTCACCCTCCCCTCCTTGCAACCACAGCCATGGCAGTGTGACCAACAGCAGCCAGGAGGACTGAACAGCAGGAGAGCCACAGGCCCCGGCAGAACAGCCGCCCCAGGCACAGCACCCCTCTCACACATGTGTGGGTGCTCTCCCTCCCACAGCCCAGCCCTGCAGAGACACCCAGGGCAGCTTTTCCCCTGTGGTTTCAGCAGCCAGCTTACAGAACAGTCTGACCCAGGCAGGTTTCCTGCATCCGGCATAACCGAGTTGCAAAATGAAATGGCACTTTGCAAGCAGAGAGCCCCACATCCAGCAGAGTGGGAAGGCAGAGTTTTCACCCTGGTTGGATTTATGGCTCCTTCTCCTGGAAGCTGCCTTGTTAAAAGCAGATCTCCAACCTTGGGGGGTTATTTCTGTGTCAAAACAATAAAGCCAGAAGGCAAAAAAATGCATCCAGACCCCAGAGGTATGTCAACCTAGCCAACAAGAGAGGGGAAAAAACTGGGTTCCAGCCCCCAAGCAGCTAAAAGCAGGCCACCCTGAGAGTGGGAGACACAAGATGCTTCAGTCCATCAACACAGCCAAGGCTTTTAAAAGAAAATATCAGCACAATAATTACTAGACTACTGCAACACAGAGTGGGCACTGCTGCACCACCCACCAGATCCTCCCGCTGCTGCTGCCATAATGTACATCAAGAATTTAGAAATTAAAACAAATATTATGATTGGAAATGAATATTGCATCTGCTATTGCACTGTTCCCCCAAAACAGAGCACAAGAGCTGCTCTGGAGGGGAACAGGTGAATACCCCAGGCACCAGCTGCCCCTGCAGCCAGCCCGCAAAGCCCCTGGGCAGCAAAGGCTTACAGCAGCCTGGGTGGGTGGGTACTTACCTCCTGTGCCCCAGGGAGAGCGAGCGGCCAGGACAGGTCCTCCTTGGAGAGGTCTGGTTTGCTGACACTCTTGTTATTCTTCAGGGCTGGCAGCCCCAGGGCCCCAGCATCTGTGTAGGGACAGGGCAGAGCAGCCTCAGGCTCTGAGCCATCCTGGTCGTGCCCCACACGCCTCTGCCTGCAGCTGCTCTGAGCAGCAAGGTGTGATTTGAAGAGACCAAAACCTCATCTTGGGAGAAGGAGCCCAGAGGCACCCTTCCCCCCCCATGGTGGTGCTGCTGGTGGTGGCAGTGCCAAACCACTCACCTGCCCCAAAACTGGGAGGGACTCTCATAGCAAGAGTGAGGACCTTCTTAGGGATCGTTTTGCTCCTGAAAAGCTCAGAAGCAAAAGGAAACCCTGCACCTGCCATTCTGGGCTGGTCACCAGTTCATTTAAAGCAGGACCTCGTGAACCCAAGGTGGGATTTGGGGAGCGTGACCAGAGCATCCCAGGAGCTGTGTTGCAGGCCCCTCAGGCCAGGAGCACTCCTTGGGTGGGTTGGGGCTCCCCACCCACCTCCTTCACTCCTAGGGAGTTGAAACCATCAAGAGGCAGAGCCAGCATCCCAGCATGCCACCAGTTTGCTTCTGTCACCGTGTCACACAGGGACCAGACCTTGACCATGCTGCAGCTCCCCCAGCAAGCCCTCATGATGGCAGCTGGGAGATCCCCGACCCCATGCATCCCAGGCATGGCACAGAGGGCTCACCTGGAGTGCTGGGCTTCCTACTCGCCTCCAGAACAAGGGTGGGTGTGTCGCTGGTGGGGCTGGTGCAGTCCCCGTTGATGAGGATCAGCTCTGTCCTGCAGTCTGCCTCATCCCGCACGTGGCTCTTGTCCTTTTTCATGGTTGCCTGTGGAAGCCAGAGTGGAAAGGAAATTTAGCCATGCAAGAAGCCCCAGGGAAGGCAAAGCAGACAGCAGGAGCTTAACAAGTCAGCCACAGCTTCTCACGTCCTCAGCAGAGGGATCTGACTGGAGTGGTACCAGGAGGCCTCTCTACAAAAGTGGTGGCCCTGAAGATGCACCAGCTTCAGCCAACAGAGACCCCCAGATAGAACCTGCTTGTCCTTAGGGAAGCACTGGGGCTTCTTCTTCAGGGCTGTGCAGGCCAGGCCTGTCCCAGCCCTGGCTGGCTCGGACAGAGGCATCCCAGCCAGGGCTGGAGAGCCTGTCAGAGAGGAGCTGCCCTTCCAGCCATCCTGCAGAAACCAGGGCACATCCCAGCCACCCCCTGGGCACCAGCCTCCCTGTGCTCGGGCTGCCCAGCACACCCAGCAGTGGGAGGGCTGTTAGAGCAGCGGGACACAACAACTCACATGGGGGGCAAAGTCCTGGTGCCTGCAGTGAGTTAAACTCCCCCAAAGGGAGAAATCTCCTACTTCCCCCAACACACCCCCCTCGCTCAGATCCCCCTCCCAGGCACAGGAAACCGGCAGGGCAGGGGTCTGCACTGGCAGCACCCAGGCACCACCACCCCCCGCCCCAGGGGCTGGGGACGCGGGTGCCAGCATCGCCTTGCCCCAGGAGCTGGTGCTGCACAGATAAAGCCCGGCCAGGTGTCCCTGGGGAGAGGGGGGGCCCTGCACCCAGATGCCTCTGCTTCTCCCGGGTGCCTCGCCTGGATCCTGTTTTTTGGAAGGGGAAGCTCCCAGGCTCTCCCAGAGGCACCCAGCGCTACTCTGGGCTGTGGATCTGTGCTGCAACTTGCCCCTTCGCCAGCACAGTCATTGCAAGAGCACGTAATTCAGCTCAACGAGCTGAGGAGCAAGCAGGGCTTTACCCACCTAAGGCCCTGCTAGGAAGCAAAAGTAACCCCCCCCCCAGCCCCAAAGAAACCCTGGCATTCCATGGCTGCTGCCCGCTCCCCAGCTCAGCATCGCTCCCCAGCTCAGCATCGCCTCCAACGACTTCCCTAACAATTGAGAGTTCTGCTGTGAGATGATCTGTCAGCACCTCTGACAAAGACCAGTCAGGGTTGGAGGTTTTTGGATGCCAAGGGCAACATTAAAACCCTGGAAACATCCAAACACAAAGAAAAACAGGTGTCTGGAACCCACCCAGGTGCCTGTCCTGCCTCTCCCCCACCCCAAGAAGCGTCTCCTCAACAAAGGGATGAGGAGGAGAGGAATGGCACCAGAGGGAGTCCAAAGCTCTGTAAATCCCTACAGCAGCGTGCAGAAATCCCACTGCTGCAGCACATCTGCTCTCAGGCCCAGCAAACAATTCCTGGGAGCTGCCCAGACTTGCTGGGCTGCCCCTGGCCCAGGGGGGCCGGTCCCACACGCCCGCCGACCCCGGATGCTCTGGGATGCAGCAATACACCCTGGTACAGCTCAGCCAGGTCAGCACCTCCAGGGCCTGTTCCCCCCTCCCCAGCCTGTGATGCTGCACAACAGCAGTAATCATGGCCAACAGCGATGCCACCACCAAAAAGAGCAAATCTCATCCAAAAAAAATAGTGATCTCACTTGGGAATTCATACAGCAAGGTGTGAGGGGATACACTGCTCTCTTAGCATGAGAGGGTGACCCAGCAGAGATGCTGGGGACAGAAGATGTATCAGCATGAGGCCAAGATCCAGGGAGGAAAAGAGCCACCTCCAAGCCCTGCAAAACATCTGCACCATCCAAACCCCACCAGGGTCTTCAGAGGACCTTTGCATCTGGGCTTTTGAGGCCTGTTTGGGAGCCTCAGGCAGGAGCCTGAGCCCAGGAGGTTCAAACACACACCTCAAAATGGCTTTTCCTTTCTCAGCCCAGGGGCTGCTGTCCCTGCCAGCCCTGCACTGGGGAGATGGAGGGGAGCAGGACACAGGGGCCAGTCTGCCCGGGACACACAGCCAGGATGTGCCAAGCTGTGTGCTCAGGAGCTTCAGCATCTTGGTTCCAATTACAAAGTGGGGAAAGAGTTATCCCTTTGGAAGGAGCTGCTCCCTGGCAGAGCTGGAGACCCACACACCACAGCTCTGCTGGTCCATGGGACACGGCTCAGGCACTGGTAACCAGGGGCATTCCAGTTCACCAGGCACAGGCAGGACACCTGCAGCGTTTGTGCAGGAGCAAGCAAAGCACAGGCAGGAGCACAGGCACTGCTTGCTCCAGACACTTCTCCAGCTGCACCACCTCAGGTCACTCAAGGGCCTCCTGTCACCATCCCAACAGGCAAGTGGGAGAGGGAACATCACACCACAAAGCTACTTAGTCAGTTTCATTTTCTGAAATACCTACAGCTACACAGCAGGACTGCAGTCCCCATCCCTTCTGTTGCTCTTGCCTTGGCACCAAGCTATGAAGCTGTACGCCCAAGACCATCCTACCTGCTGAAGAGGGATGTCTGTCCCACCACCCCACCGACCAAGGATCTCCCACTCCTCACAGGAATCCCCCTCAAGTCCTCCTGCTCAGGAGGAAGACCCAGCTCTTTGTCCTCACCTCCCCTCACAGGGATGCACACCAACGTGAGCACAGGGGGCACCACAAAAACAGTAAGAGCCCGAGCGCTCCCCTCACACGTTCCACCTCACGGCAGGATGAGAACAGCAGCATCCTGGTGTTTGCATGGCTTAAGGCACTGCGACCACACAGACACTACAGCCCCACGCTTCACAGAGAACCCTCGGGGAGTGAAGTGCCCCAGGATGCCAGCTCCCATGCTCAGAGCTCCCCAACAGACTGGCACTGGTGGTGACCAGGACATGCCCTGCAGCCATACCCCACCAAGACAATGAACCCGCTGACTCCAGATCCCGCCCTAGTTTTGCAATCCCAGTTTCTTTATGGTTTGCCAGATTGGTTGGAGACCATGCCACGCTGTTAACCGCTTAGAGAGATTCCCAGGGGCTGCCTGGCTGAGCTCACCAGCGGCCCCGGAGCGGGCAGGGTGGCTGCGCTCACCTGCGAGGCATCCCGGCACCGCCGTGCCCCTCTGCCCGCTCAGCCCCCCAGCACCAGGGCTGCTCCCCCAGCACCAGGGCTGCTCCCCCAGCCTGGCTCGGGCCGGTTTCAGTTTTTCTTCTTGAGAAAACAGGCTGGCCCTTATCAGGTGCGTTTCCCCGGTAGGTGGAGAGATTGCAGGGGAGACAGCTGGACTTTGCCTCCAGACAGGGGCATGCATATCAAAAGACTGGAGGGAAGCTTTTTACATGATGGCTGGGATGGCAGCCATCACCCAAGCCCTGTTTGAATAACAAAAAGAAATAAAGGACCCCAATGGCCCGGGCTCAGTCCCTCCAGCCTGGCTCCTGGGTTATCCATCCCGCCTTTAACTCTCCCCAAACCGAACATTTCCCTCTAATCCTGGGAAGAAAAGAGTTGCTGGGTTGGCAGTTTAGTAAGAAAGGGAGCCCATTTGGGCAGATATGCTCATTAAGAAGGGCAGGCTCTCCTCTCCCCTGCCCGTTTCCTGTGCCTGGCCCCTCTCCGGCTCTCGCCGCCCTCCCGCGCTCCAGCACTTCCCTCCATTTTCCCCCTGTTTCCTCTCCTGCCCCGCTCCGCTCCCCCACCGGAGCACGGCAGCCCTCTGCGGCCACCCCCCGGGCTCCAGCACGTTGCCCGCTGCCTCTCAGCGAAGCTCGGTTGAAAGGAAAGAAACAAAAAACAAACCGGCCCCTCCTCTCCCAGTGAAGACCAGGCCGGAGAAGTCTCCTGGGCAGCCACCATCACGGCCAGCCGCTGCTCCAGCCGCTCTAGGCTCTTTACCATGCTCATCTCGGTCATGTCCCGCTGAGATGAGCCACGCTGGCTCTCCCCCAAGCCCCCTGCGCCCTAGGACGTGCCCGGCGTCGAGCAGGCGAGCGGGCCGGTGCTGCCTGCGGGCAGGGCTGGGGGCTGCAGGGGCTCCGCCGTTGCACAGGTGGGTCTTGCTCAGGGGTGGCAGGTCCTCCAGCCAGAGCGCTTACTGCTTCATCTTTCCCCTGCACAAGAGGGCATAGAGCGATGACAATGATACCTCACTGTCCCCATCTCCCCCCTGCCTGGCCCGTACAGCCGGGGTCTAGCCTCCTGTCCTCCCCACAGCCTAGGGGCTGGGATGCCCTGGCACGATCTCCCTTATTTCTTTAAAAATTAGGAAACTGGAGACAGAAAAGACAATTCCTGATGCAGGACCAGCACGTTTCATACCCCCTCGCTCCTGCTGCTCTTTCTCCGAGGGAGATCGTTGCAGCACCAGCGAGAACCCCAAGCCCAGCGCTCACCCCGGATGCCCACCCGCTGCTCCCCTCTCCCGGACCCCTGAGACTTGTGCCCCACGTTGGGGTCACTCCAGAGTTCTCTTTATCCGATGCTCTCACTTCCCCGCCTCTCTCTCCACCGGAGCTTCTCCCCAGTCTCGGGAGGAGGAAGATGCCTGCAGAGGTCCCCCCGGGGCTCCCCCAGCTCCTCCCGGGCCGGTACCTGGCAGCTGAGCGTGCCCCGGCTCCGGCCGCCCCCTTCCCCTCCGTCCTCAGCCCCGGGGAGACTTCACGCCCGAGGCGCCGGCCGGGAGCTGCTTTCCTGCGAACAGAGAAAAAAGCAAGATGCACTGACAGATCCTTGACCCAAGAACCGAAAACAAAGGTGTTGAGCCCCGGCAGCGCTGCCGCCGCATCCCGGGCTCCCGGAAGCCCTCCCCATGCCCCCTGCCTGCGGGGCGGCGCTGCCCGGGGCCCGCCGAGCCACGGGCAGGGAACCCCCCCAGCCCTCCCCAAACCCTCCGCGCCCCGCAGCCACCGCTTGCCCTTTTCACCGACGAGAGCCCGAGGCTCCGAGAGTTTGCCGCGGTTCGGCCTCGGGCTCTGCCCCTGACCCGCTTCCCCTGTCCGTCCCGGCATCGCNCCCCCGCCGTGACAGCCCCGGGACGCGCCCCCGGGGATCGCGGACGCCGTGCCTCCGCGGGAAGTTCCGAAAGTTGCGATGGGAGCTGGAGGGGCGGGCGCGACGGGCGGGACCGGGAGGAAACCCTGCCCGGGGCTGCTGGCGGGCCGAGTCCCCCGAACCCGCCCGGGGGGCCGAGCGCCGGCAA
>VZTU01006811.1:23582-38152 GCA_013400835.1 Zapornia atra
CCCCGCCTCCGCGTCCTCCAACCGCGGCTCCGCACGCCCGGCGCCACAGTATCCCCGCACTGCTCCGCATCGCCCGGGGCTCCGCATCGCCCAGTGCTCCTCATCCTTCCCGGGCGTCCCGCATCCCCTCCCCGAAGCCACGCATTCCCTCCCCGGCATTCAGCATCCCTCTCCCGGCACTCCACAGGCTCCCTGATGTCTCCCACCATGCTGGGGGTCCCCCACCCCCTGGTATCCATCAGCGCCCTGGTGTCACCCCCAGTGCCAGAACTCCCCCCCCCCAAGGTTCAGCATCCCGCCGGGGGCTCGGCCCTCGGAGACCCCCAGCAGCTCAGCCCGAGCATCAGAGAAGCTCCAGCGGGGAGGAAGGGGTACCCCAGGGCCGGGCAGAGCCCTCGCCCCGCTGAACCATCCCTCTGTCCACGGGCTTTCCCTCAGCGCCCTGCCCCTCGCAGCGCAGCCTGGCGTGGACAGACAAAGCCTCACAAGTTTTACGATCAGTTTGTGTTTGTTTGTTCTTCCCCTTTCCCGTCCAGAGGCGAGACACTTGCGAGGGCTGTGCTGGGGGTGAGGAAAACAGCCTGCGCCTCTCCTGCCCAAGACAAAGCATCCAGAGTCCACGTGGGGTATAATCTTCTCTGCTCGCTTGCTATTACTTCTAGATCCAGCAGAAAACTACCTAACAGTAAGGAGGGGGAATAGGATTACCCTGATGCTACAGAAATAAGCTTTCCAGGCCAGGAGGGAAAATGAGGGAGTTAGCCTAAGTGTCTGAACCCTGTGGGAAGTGCCTGGGCCAGCCCCAGGCCCGTACAGCAGGTTCCCCCAGACCACCCCTCCATCCCTGCAGAACACCAGCACGAAAAATGCGGCTGCACATGCAAAAGAAGCCCTGCAAGGCAAGAGGAGCTGAGAAATCTGGCCTGGGTAGGTCTTTGGGAACACTGGAGATCCCAGTTCAAACAAACACACACTACATAAACCTAAAGGTAATTCGCAAACTCTGCTGAGTGGATTGAACCCAATCAAGCAGATTATACCCCAGCTTGTTTTTCCAAATGTAGGGAAGCAAAACGCTCCTGCAGGTTGTGCTCAGGAGTTTCTAAGGCACTGTTAGGGCAGGATTAGCCCTTGCTTCAAGCATCCATGAGCTCCTCTCCCTTTCTACCGAAACCTTCTTGCCTCTGTTGGCCCTGCTGACCTGCCATCAATCTCCCCACCAACTGAAACGCCCTCTTTCTCTCCTTCCTCTCAGTTATCATTTAATTCAAGAGTGCATGTCTGTGCATATTGCTTGTGGGAAAGGCCTGATACCAAGCAAAGCAGCTCTGGGCAGATTATTTGCCAAATCCCGACTCTTTTCCCTGTCTCTGCCACACACAATCACAGAGAGATGCTGCGAGTTTATCTCTTAACAGTCAAGAGAGTTTTCATGTCATCTCACAGGGAAAAAATGTACCTTTAAAGAGGATATTATATTCAGGCTCCTGCCAGGCATTTTTGGTACCCTGTGCCTGGCTCTCAGCTGTTCCTGTGGAACAAGGGTTTGGAGATGGCAGCCTCTGCCAGGCAGGTACCAGAGCAGCCCCACCACCGCTTCCCATCAGCCCTGAGTCTCTCCAGCATGGACAACTGGTGGGACATGGCCCTGGGGCAAAGCTCCTCCACTCCATCACTGGAGTGACTGTGAGAAACTGGGAAGCACGGCCAGGCACAGGTTTACATGAGCAGGGAGCAGGGGCTGGGGAGAAGTGGGGGGCACAGACTGCATGTCCCCTGCACGCTGTGCCATGGCCACGTCCCTCCCCTTAACAGAGCAGCTCTCCCATCAGCAGCACAGCTAGACTGCTCAGCACTCCTGGAAAAACATCTTCCCAGCAAGGACAGCCATGTTCACACCTGGCTGGCCTCCCTCAGCCAGCATCCCAAACCCATGGAGCTGGAGGCTGACCAGCTGAAGGAGCTGCTCTCTGTTACCATCACAACAGAGTCAGATGGGGCTGGTGGCATCCATTCACATCAGAAGTGACTCCTCATCCTCATCAATGCTTCCCAGTGACCATGCCAGCCCTTCCACAGATAACTCAGCACTGAATCCTGACCTAACCCACCCTGAATCCTTCTCCTCACCAAAGACTGCCTGGCCGTTGCCTTTTCTGCAGGGTCCACGAGTTATGGCACCAGGCCCAGCTCCTCTCTGTCCACCTTATTCTCCTACTTCACATCTCTTCCTAAAGTTCTCCTCCACCACCCTGGCCAGGTGAACAAACACCATTCCCTGCCCGGAGCTCTGCTTTGGCTCCCATCACCTGCTGAGCCTTGCTCTGCACCCAAGTGTTTGAGTTGGGACCTGCTCCATCACTCGTAAGCAGCATGCCTGGACATCCTGAGCAAACAAAGCAACAGAGAAAATATGTGCCAATACCTGCAGCCTTCAGAAGTCTCACCTTGTCATCTGTGGGTCAGTTCCCAGGCCCCTGTAAAGGCTAAGTACTTGTTTAGTCTTCTAGCAGGTAGGGAGAAGCACCAGCATCATTAAATCACCTCAGACAGTTGTGAGCTCCTCTAGTGACCCTGGGGCAGGGAGCAGGAGGAACTTGTCCTTTCGCTGAGGCCAGCGGTGACCCTCCTGATGAGTTCAGGCTTCAGGGTTTCCAGTGTACACACACCATGCAGCACCACAGCTCCTTCCCAGCCCGCAGTAACAACCATTTTCACTGCCTGGCATTCTTCACCCCAAAACCCCATCAGAGTACATCCCATGGGATGTGTCCTCTTCTTCCTCCAGCAGCTCAGTGGCCTGAGCCCTCGTCCCAGCCCCACTCTGCCAGCCCACCTCTCTGCCAGCTCCACTCATCCCAGCTCCCACTGACCAGCCGCTCCTCACCACCACTCCCCAGAGAAGCTCTCCTGCCCCCAGCATCTCTCCCGAGCCCGAGGGGAGAGCTGTGACACCCAGCAGCACAGCAGCAGGGCTCTAGCGACTGAGAACAAGGTCCATCCCCGCTGTGGGAAAGCCTCATCCTGCTGCCACATGTGGGAATAGAAATTCCAGCCTCCTGTACAGCTGGGCTGGCTTTTCCCATCTGGGGAGAACTGCCATTCACACAGAGATGGGAAGTGTTATCCCTCCTCCATGAAGTTGCTAGCCCTTCCTGTGGGCTAGCCAGGACCACATGATACAGCCCTCTAATAAGAAGAAGGCTAAAAATAAATGTCATGTGTGTAACCAGAACATGTAGAAGGTCTGCAGCTACCAGGGTGTAAACTTCAAAGGCAAAGGGCACAGAAACCTCCAAAGCCTCTCGAACAAAGCTGGCCACAGAGCCCTCTTTTCCTCGAACACAGGATACGCCTGCTGCAGCCTAATCTGCAGTGAGGAGGCCTCCCCAAACAGCCCTCCTAAACGTGTACACTTGTATCCAAGCGCTGCTCCTGGGGGCGGCTGCCAGCAGAGCCCTCACCACCCCAAACCCAGCCGCTCCTGCCCTCCCTGGGAAGGGATTATCATCCCTGCTCCTGCCCTCCCTGGGAAGGGATTATCACCCCTGCGCCCCGGCAGCGGAGCCCCAGCAGAGGAAGGTTTTGCCTGGGGTCACAAGGCCGGAGGAGCATACCAGAGCTCAGCAGTGGTGCTTCCAGCCCCTCCGCAGCCTTCGCACGCAATGCCTGCAATAACTTACTCCTGTAGCAACGCTGCCTGGGAGCAAATGGTGCAGAGAGAGGAAGGGGCTTTAAACTGCAGGAGAAACTGAAATTCTGGTCTCAAAGAGCTCATTTGTGTCAGTCTCCCCTGGGAACAGAACTAATTCCTCCAAAGTTTCAGCTGGGAAACCTCCATCGTACCAGCAAGCTGGGAGGAGTTCCAGCATCCCTCAGCCCTTGAAGAGGTGTTCTCCTCAGTCCACACAGCCTGGAGGGAGAGCCTGCAGATGGGCAGGACACACGGAAAGCAGACGGGCTCAGCGCCAGCCAGAGTGAAGGATGCCTGGGTTTTACCCCAGGCTCAGTCACACACTCTGACCCTCACCAGGCCTTTCTCAGGCCAGCAAGTGCAGGCAATGCTCCCCACTTCACCCACTGAGCTCGGGGTGACTGCAAAGTGCTCTGAGAGCTTTGGATAGAAAGCGGCATCTGAGAACAGGGCAGTGATCAAACCCTGGGATTTGATCTTTTAGGAAGAGATACTAAGGAGCCTTTCCCGGGTAACTCTCTCCAAGTGCTGAGGAAGCTTTTCAAATCTGGCAGGTGAAATGAAGCTGAAAAGTGCATCTGGAGTAGGGCACACTGATCCTCTGGCTCATTCCGGAGCTCAACATTTTTAATGCCCCATTTCCTTGTCTGTGTGTTGCTTTTTGCTGCTGCTTTTACACAATTGTGGTGAACAGGCTGCATATCTGTACCTCCCCAAACTGTTGTCCTCAGCTGGGATCAGCCTGTCGATCAGCGCATCCATCAGCGACACACTCTGCATGAGAATGGCCTGGCAGAGGCACCCAAGGGGCACAGGCACCCAGGGGCACCCATCAGGGCTGATGCTGCCAGGGGACACGGGCTGCCTGCAGCAGGCAGGAGCAGCACCGGGGGCTCTGCCCAGGGCGCTGGGGACCATCCTCTGCCTGGCACCCGTGTAACGAATCCAGACCCCCTCACCCTGCAGCCCTCTCTCTTATTTAAGTAAATCCTTTTCCAAGATGAGTCCTGGCAGAGCCAAGCCCAGGGCCGAACTGCCAGTGCTGTGCCAGGGTTCGTGGCACTCACATGCCACACGGCAGCCAAAGCAGCATCCCAGGAGATGGGCCCTTCGAATTTCCTGGTGATTGTTTGGACAGGATGTTATGTGCACGTACCTCAACTTACTTCTCCTTGGATCCTGTCACTCAGCTTTCCTCAAGAATTTGGTTTGCTGCCTTGGAAAACTGTTTAATAACCTTGGCTTCCCCCTCCTGCTGCACCTCCTGCATGCTCACACAAGCACGCACGCGTGTGCGCTCACACCATCTCTAATTAGTTCCTAAAGCATCACCCTAGAAAGGCACAGGGAAGTAAAGATCAACCACGGGCTGCTCCTGCACAGCTAATCCTGGCACACAAACCAGACAGAAAACCTGCCTCGTTCCTTGTTGGAGTGTTGCAGCCACAGAGTGCAGGTGAATAAACGGTGGTGGTTACGAATGTGTGGGATTAGTAATTGCAACTACTAATTTGCACTTGGGAAAACGCACATAAGGCTGCACAGAACATTTTAAGGTCAGGAATATTGTATTCACACCCGCTGGCATCCTGCATTACCCAGTCCATACATCTCCCTGAATGACTTTTAGTTAAGATGAGCTATTTTTAGGCGAGCATATCCTGTGGTTTTAAAGATGCCGATGCGGCCAGTTCACCACAGACCTGGTAACTTGCTGCCGTGTGAAAAATCGGCATCTTCTTCTAAGGCGTCCTCGATATTTAGGGTCGAATCCTGCCAGCACCCCCACACGCGGTATTTTCATCTTGACAATCCTATGTGATCGTGGCACACAGTCCCACCCTGCCTATAGGAAATAGAAAATCTCCCAGCCGGGCTCGGAGGCAGAGGGAGAAGGAAAGGAAGTGTGAATGCTATTTCCAGACAGACCACCAGTAAATATCTCTTAACTCCTCATCATTAGTGGTACTTTGCTGCTTAACTCCCTGTTTATAAACCACTTCTGGGATATCTTCACAATGAAAGGCGCTATAAAATTTCCTACGCTCTCATTTGCAATTGAAAGTGTCAGTAATAAAACACAAGCCTTGTGGGCTGCCAGTTTCGCCTTCCACAAAGGCTTTTTACATGCTGCCCATCCACCCCGGCAGCCAGTGAACACCTTCGAGATAAAACGGATCAGGCGCATTCACACATAGTGAAATACCTGCTGGAGAGCTGCTTTTCCTGCTCTTGGAGAGCTGTGAAATAGCAGCTTAAGGCAGGGGATTCTTTACGGATGTGATCATCTGCATCTTCCTCTTAGGGAACACATTAGTTTTAGCATTTTCTGGACCAAAGCCTTACTCCCAAGCACAGGTATAAATGTGACCGAGTAGCAGAGGGTGAGATGTTACAAGTCACCTGCCTTCCTAAATGTCTCTGAATCAAGGAGACCTCCTGCTTATGGGATTAAAATCCCCCTGTGAAGCCCTGGCCCCTTTGGCATGTAGCATTTTCTGCCCGAGGGCTGGCTCTGGCCAGAGCTGCCTCTTCCTTACCCAAAACCCACCCATGGGAGCCCAGCAGTGGGACGGGGGCTGCTCTGCCCTGGGTGACCCAGGCTCAGCAGCGGGCAGTGCTGGAAGCAGCAGCTGGAGCTTCAGGTCCTAAGTGGAATTTTCAGGGGAAAAAAAAAACCCCAAACCCACTCACCCCATCAAGCACGTTCTCATTTTAGGGGGTTGTACAGCAAAACAGCTTGCGGGGTTCAGCTGCCAGCCAGCCCTCCACCCAGCGAGGGAAGCTGAAGCCGCCGCAGGCTGTGGGTACCCACAGGCCTCCAGTTTAGCCTGTAGTTCAGGCTCTAGGCTTAGTGCAATCACACCTTTCCACTTACTTTCCAAGGAAGTATCACATGCTACAGATCTAGGAAGGTGATCTTAGCGCAATGAAGAGGTATTTGTTGCCACAGACAGACAGACGGATGCACTGCAGCTCGAATTTGGGGGTTCTACCCACTGGTAACTGGCAAGAGGCTGCCCCAAGCCTTCCCATCTAAAGCAGCACTACTCCCAGACGGATCAATGGCGCTTGAAGCTGTGCTGGGAGGCCAGCCCAGCCCCGCTCCCCCGGCAGCCCAGGCGCAGCGCGGCCTTGGGGCCGGCACAGCAGCGCCATGAGCCCCAGGGTGGGCAACCGGTCACCCGCCCCGTGCCAACGCAGGGCTCTGCCAGCTCCAGGGTGGGAGCTCGGGCTGCGGCCGCAGGGCCAAGGGGCCGCGGCCGCAGGGCCAAGGGGCCGCCTCGGGGCACGCCACGACCCGCGCCCGGCCGCTGCTCCAGGGGATGGAGGGTGAGGGGAGATGATCCACGGCGCGNCGGGAGCAGCCCCGGCCCGGGATCCCGCGGGGCCGCCGGCTGCAGCCGGCTGAGGTGAACTCGTAGCCAGGAAACGGGGCCCGGACGACCCCACAGCTCCGGAGCAGCCCCGGTACCGGGCCCGGTTGGGCCCAGCTGGCCCCACGCTCTCAGAGCAGCCCCGGTACTGGGTCCTGTCGGGCCCAGGCCTGGCCAGACCTCACAGCCCTGGATCAGCCCCTGTACAGGGCCCGTCGAGCTCCCAGGCCCCACACCCCCAGAGCAGCCCCGGTACGAGACCCGGTCAGGCTTCCAGGCCCCGGTGCCAGGGTCCCAGCCGGGTCTCATCCCGCTCCAGACAGGCGTATCCCGGTGCCTGGGGCAGGCTTGCAAAGCACAGGCCTGCACCTGGTGAGCCCCGTGCATGGCGGGAGCCTGGCGTTCGGGCTGGAAGGCGCTCAGGACTCACGCCATGCGCTGTGTGGGCAGTAGTGTCCTGTCAGGCAGGGTGTTCCCCTTGGTGGGACTGTGTGCGTTGGGCTGTGATTGCCGCCCGACCACCCGAGTCGGTGCTCCCGGTGAGCGACATGCATCAGCCTCCCGGTTGCCGACACACCGGGTGCACGGCCCGGTCTCAGAAGCTGGTTCAGTTCACACTGAAGTTAGGGGAAGAGCTGAGGCTTCTTTAGCTCAGCTTGCCAGAACTGCAGGCGTCAGGCCAGTGCCTCTTGGTTGCATGGCTGCTGACGATGGTAGGACAGGATGAGCCGCTGCAGCAGCTGACCGGCCAGCCATGCTCATAAGGTCACGGCCAGCGCTGGTGCCACCAGAGGAGGGAGGGTGATGGTGCTGTGCCCCACAGGCTCTCCAGCCCTGCCAGCTCAGAAAACTAAAAGCAGCGACTAGACCATTAATTAGTTCCTTTCCTGAGTTAGTTGGGTTACCCCCTGGGCTTTGTGAAACCTGAGAGTAGATGGTCGCATTTTTCCCACTCAGTTTTTGGATTGTACAGGATAGAACAGCAGCTTCTGATCAGCCAAGAGTCACAAAAGCCCTGTGCAGTGCTAGCTACCAGCAGCTCGAGCCCTTTGAGAGTCTCTGAAAAGCATCCACGAGCAGATCCCATCCCTAGGCATCTTGTGATGCCAAGGGCTGGGGTACCTTACCAGCACAGGTCAAACTCTGGGACCAGTGTACTTGAGGCAGGTGGAGCTGCGCCAAGGTGGTGTATCACCACCTAGTCCTGGTGGAGATGGGACTGGGGAAGTGGTGAGAAGTGATGCATGTCAGTGCCTGGCTCCATAACACAGGCCTGTTTCTTCACAGCAATTCTCAGCGCTGACTGAAGTGCTCTTCCGCTTCCTGATGGAGCCCAAGGAGGTAAGGCCTGTGCAGAACACCAGGGAGAGGTGTCTGAATGCAGCTCCTGGTGAGAAATAAGATTGTATTGCTGCTCTTTCTCTTGAGCAGGTGGAAAGGTTTCTGACTCAGCTCTCAGACTTTGCCACCACGAATAAAATCAGCTTGGGCCCACTGAAAAACATTGTCAAAAGCATTCTTCTGGTGCCTAATGGTAAGTGATACATTTGCTCATGCTACCCTGAGGCCAAACTTGCTGTCCCTTCCTGCATGCTGCTAAAGTGTGTCTACAGAACTGCAGTGCACTTGTTTTGCACAGCAGATGCTAATGGTTGCTAATAAATGCCTCAGCTTCTAAGAACCAAAAGGTCTCCTCTTGAAATACCACTGTTTAGTGACTTGGGCTTTGTATTCTTTACACCCTGCCTGCACACACATTTCACAGGCTTAACTAATCTCACTTAAATATCTCTGCATTAAATGCATCAACACTGTGACAGTGTTGTGCTTGGTTTAACTTCTACCTACAAATCAATTTTTGCCAGACCAGCACAGGCTTATGCTGGCTCTGAGCCTCCATAGGAGCTTCCATCCAAGTGACCCCGTGCTGTATGTAATTCCTACAAGGACAAACACTGTTTGAGACAGATAAGACTGTACACACCCTCTAGAGTGGGCTGGAAGCCCTCCAGGTTCTAGGCTGTGTAAAGGAGACATCTGTCCTTGCAGTCTTGTTTTAGAAAAACACGTGCCCAGCAGTTTCTCATTCATAAGCAGTGGAGAAGAGGGGCAGGGGGATTCCCCTGGAATACCCCAGGCTCCAGCACTTTATGAGATTGCTCTGATGTTGTGGCTGCTGTTTGACATGATAATGCACCAGACACCTCTGCTGCACGTTCGTCCCATTGATCCCTCATGTTATTAATAGTGCCTTGCTATTACCCTTCTGTCCTGGGTTCCCTGTAGCTCTCTTCACAGCAGTGGGGCTGCACGCAGCTCTTTCCTGCATTCAGCCTGAACTTTCATTCTGCTACTTGAAGCCATTTCTTCTGTCCAGGAGTAACACTGAAGAATTTCCTTTCCTACAGCTGTCTTGGGGGGTATTCACCGTGGAGTCAGCATTTTCTCCATTCCTGATCCTGCACTAAGTGCACGTGATCTCATCATCCCTGTTCCTCCAGTCCCCTTGTAACTTTTCCTTAGCTCTGGGATGCCACAGACAAAATCGGCACAGATTACAGGAGGTAACTTTGCCTGTGTGCTGCATAGACCAAAAGCCACGTGGGACTGGCAATCTCTTTGAATTTATGAGATTCCAGCTCTTAGCTTCAGAGAACAGAATCCTTGTAAACTTCCATGTGCTGCCTGTGCCCCAGAACAAAGGAGGCAGGCACAGCAGGGGAAAGTGTTATATGCACACGTTCACACCCATAATCCAAAACACAGCAGGTAGGTCAAATTAGTAGCCTGCCAGCCTTAACAGTTCTCCTTTAACAAGCAAAGCTTCTATAGGAGAGAAAGCAGCAACTTCAAAACACAACCGCTGCTGCCGTTTCCATGGATACCTGCAATGAAATCTCTCCCTCTCTCTCCCAGGCACTCCCATAGCCCTGACTTTTAAAGCACCGGGCATCTGCAAAGATACCGACAGGCACAACTGTATTTCCTATCTCGAGGAGTTGTGGTTTGTTTCAAAACACAGCCCAAGAACAGAGGCTTTCAGTCGCGGGGTCTCCCTGCCCGCATTTATTTGACTCGGTAAAGATTGGTTTGACTCAGTGAAAAAGTGATCTTTCTTTTTTTTATTCTTTGCCTTGTTTATTCAGGTGCCCTGAAGAGGAATTTGTCTTCTGAACAAGTCAGAGCAGATTTTATTGCTCTAGGTAGGTCACCTGACTTTCACTAAATAAAATATAATTCATATTTATCACATATAGTAATCTCATATGGTTTCTCCCACAGGCCTCAGTGAAGAGAAAGCCAGTTATTTTGCAGAACAGGTATTAATCTATTTTTTTTTTTTGCTTGTTTCTAAGCTACTAAAATGATGGGCTTTGAGTGGGGATTGTAAAACCCCACTGTGCTACTGAGACCTGTCAGCACTTTGGGTACTTTCTTCAAAACCAGCTCAGAATTTAGAACTGGAGATCCTTGGGTAACTGATAAGGAGAACTTTGCCTAATGATACTTCTGGTTTGCTGTGGCCTCCACCTCATCAGTTTCATGAGTCTGCACTTCTGTGTGGCTTTCCCTTGATTGTGCCCTTGCTTTGCATGCCTGGAGCCCCCAGGTCATGCAGTTACACCAAACACAGGACTTTCTGGGCAGGTATTGTTACACTCAACCAGCACTAAAACAAAAACAGTGAGTGTGTTAAAAGGAAATCCCTGAGTTTCATTCACAGAAGTGAGAAGGCAGATGGAGACCTCAGGCATCTCTGAAAGCCCTCCCCACCCCCTTAGCTTGCCCCCTTGCACAGCTCCACTTTGGGCTCCTGCTGTCGGGCTGCCTGGCTCCTGCCTTATGTTGAAATTAGCAGTAACATAAATAGAGGCCCCTCTGAATTGATTGCTCCTGTGTCTTTTGCTCCTGCAGTGGAAGGTGAATTCCCCCACCCTCACACGCCTGGCTGTTGGTCAGACGCTGATGATTAACCAGCTGATAGACATGGAGTGGAAGTTCGGAGGTAATGGAGCTCCAACCTAAACTGGGTGGGTGGGGAAGCCCAACAGCAGCTCTCAGCTAAGTAACATTTTACTTGGCAGTTTAGCTAACAGATGATCTCCCTTCTCTTCTTTCTGACTCACAGTGACTGCTGGGAGCAGCGAACTGGAAAAAGTGGGGAGTATCTTCTTACAGGTAAATCTTCTCCATCAGGGAGGGGAGGTTGTAGTGCCGTTAAGGAACAAGCTGCGACCAGGCGTGTGGGAAGTACTGGCTGTGAGAGGAACTAGAGGAATGCTGGGTCTCATAGGAACAAGTTCTGCTACAGTGCATCTGCTTCAGCCTTCTGTGTGTGACTGCCAGCAGATAGCAGGCACGCTGCTATGTGCTCCTCTTCTGAAGGCATCGTGTGTCACAGAAGCGTGGCCCGCTCTGAAAAGCCCTTCAGAAAGCTCAGCCTAGCAAAGGTCACGCTCTCTTGGGGAGGGGTGGGAATGGGATCATTTGTAAGGACTTCCAGAGAACCTCCCAATGCCTAAGGAGCCTGTTCCTACAGTGACACTTCCCAAAAAGCCTGTCAAAGACGCCTGTGCTTTGCAGCAGTCAGCCTGCCTGCAACACACAGTGTGTTCCTGTACCTGTGTCTTCATGGTGCTCAGAATACAGGTGTCTCTGAATTAAAACACCTTTGTTTTTTTCTTCCCCTCCAAGCTGAAGCTGGTGGTTAAAAAAGGGAGCCAAACAGAAAACGTATATATAGGTGAGTTAACAGTTCTGGAAAAGGAGCAAGAGTTTGAATACATGAAAGCAGAGCAGCAGCTCAGAACTCTGGGTGTTGCTGGAGGTGGGGGGAGCTTTGGGTGCTGACCCAGCGGGTGTCAGTGCCAGAGCAACACAGTAGCTCTGGAAGTATTTAGGAACACAGACTGTTCCTAAACACCCACAGCAGTCTTCACATCCTTGCCTAAGTAAATACAGATACTCTACGGAGCTGTTAAAAGCAGTGGGAGCAGCATGGCAGGCAAAGTAAACCATCCCCAGGGGTCTGTTGCTGTTAGGAGAATCCTAGCCCAGCTGGTGGAAAGAAACAGCTGCTGATATCCAGTGTTGAATCCTGCCTAGCTGAGGGGAATGCAGGGTGCTCTGTGGTAGCACCAGAATGGCTTTCCCAGTGTAACCAGAAATCAAAGCCTTGATGCCTCTTTTTTTCTGCAGAGTTGACTTTGCCCCAGTTCTACAGTTTTCTGCATGAAATGGAACGGGTCAAAACCAGCCTGGAAAGCTTCAGCTGAAACTGCATGGGCCTGACCTAACATCTGTCTGGGATGCTGCATTTCCCCTCGTGGGCCTGCAGAGCTGCTCTCACAGCAGACTCTGACACCCTGGTGAGAGAAGACAAGGCTGTGCAGCAAGCAGCAGTGTCACAGCCCAGAAGAACCCATCAATCCTTCAGAACCTGAAACTTTGGCAAGTGTTTGGAAGCAGCTACGAGTCCACTCACCTCTGTTTAATATCTACTGTTCTGAGAAATTGTGGTCAGAAACATGTGGATGCTTCTGTTAAAACAGCAGAGAAATAAAGCTGTTCCCATCCTGCTCCGTTTGTATTGGAATTTGATTTGGGAGAAAAGGAGAAGCAAAGCAAAGCATCATTTTCAGACGTGGAAGAGTTAAACAGAGGACAAGGGAACCAAGGAGAGCATCTAACCCTGTGTATCCCTCAGTGCTCACTGCCAGGCCTCTCACTTCTCCCATACTGAGAAATGGATTGATTACCTCCTTCCCAGCCATGCCTCCTTGTGGAAAAGTATCTCAGTGAGAGATGATTTTAAATCTCAAAGCACCAAACATCTGCTTCCATGCACGGGGGAAAACCCTGTCAGGGGGTGACAGATAAATCCAGTCTGTGTGTGCTGGGCTCTAGTGAGCAGCTCCTGGATCTGCAGTTTGTGTGACATGGCACAGGTAGATCAGCCCTTTCCTGCCCATGAAACGCTGTTAGCTTGGCTCTCCCAAGGATGAGCTCTTCAGGGGTAAGCAGGGGGGTGCCCCAGACCCGGCACAGGGACAGTGGAAGATGTTCTGTTCACCATGGTTCCTCCTGTGTCCAGACATTTAATTGTCCAGTGCTTCTTGGCATCCCAAACTCCCTGTAGCCTCCTCCTACCAGCACAAAGCTGAACACAGCTCCCTCTTACAGCATGCTCCCTCCTCTGACAGGATTTCCTGAGGCACCCCCAATATCCCTGACACGCTTGGCAGTCAGAGTGGAGGGGATAAACAGCAGCATCGAGGGAGATCCCAGTGAAAACACTGTCTCCAGCCTACACCTGAAGTGTAATTCACTGTCCTGCAGCATCCTGGAAATCTGCAGTGGGATGAGAAGCACTGTGACTCCCTGAGCAGACTCCTGCTTCCAGTTAAAGCCCCACACAAAGTCATGCTTTCTATGAAAAATGTGTCACAGAGCTCCCAGCAGCTCCCAGCAGCTCCCAGCTTTAAAAACCCAGCATTTTCCTGCATTGCATTTCATGCAGTTCTGCATGAGGGACCAGAGCCCGTAGTGAGTGTAGGCTGAACTGTGTTTGGGAAGCAGCTCAGGGAATCCTGCTGGCAAACCTGGGGAGGGTATTTGCATATTTATTTTCCCACTTACCAGGCCATTCAGAAGCATTTCAGGCTTTGTCACACGATGACAGTAAATTAAAATAATTTAAAATCCTCTGAAATAATACCCTGCAGAACATTCCACCTCCTTTTGGGTGGCAGGGGAAGCTCTTTCAGGGAGGAAGGAAAGGTCCAGAGGGCTGCTTTCTCAAGACAAAAGGATTTTTTTTTTGCTTTACAATTTCTGCTGCACACTCCCATCGTTCCTCCTCTCCCTCCCAGTGCCAGGGCAGCATCACTCAACCCTGTCCAGTTACAGGGGGAGCTGGCCCGTGGTGATGCTGGAGAAGATGCCAGGCTCAGTGTGGGTCAGGAATCCGCTGCCCCCTGCCCGGTTGGGATTAAGCCGCTCAGGGCTGACGCATGCCATGGCCCGCTGACCCCAAGCACTGGGGTCACCTCCACGCTGCTCCACAATCCCCATGGGCATCTCTGAGCAGCGGCACTGAGCACACTGCTGCTGGGATGCTGCTGCCACCCACGCTCCCTGTACCCCTGAAAGGGAGCAGCCTGTCATCCCATGCACTTGGCTGTGCGTGAGCCGAGCTGGCAGCGCTGGCAGGGAAGGGGTGAGGGGAGGGAGCTGGCAGCACCGGCCCAGGGTGACACCAACCACGGGGAAACTGGGCTGCCCTTCCGATGGGGCTGGCCCAGGGGCACGCACGGCCCTGGAAGCACAGCAGGACGGCCATGCCTGCCCTGCACAGCCCTGGAAGCACAGCAGGATGGCCATGCCTGCCCTGCACAGCCCTGGAAGCACAGCGGGACGGCCATGCCTGCCCTGCACAGCCCTGGAAGCACAGCAGGATGGCCATGCCTGCCCTGCACAGCCCTGGAAGCACAGTGGGA
>VZTU01006828.1:0-15007 GCA_013400835.1 Zapornia atra
GGTACAAGAAGAAACTGGTTGTGTTTACAAAAGATCAGCTGAAGATTAAATGAGTATGTGCAAGGATGGGGTTCACTCGCGGGCACAGTGAGGAAGACTATTGATGACCACCAGAGGACCCCCCCTCAACATAACTACTCGTGTTAGGGACATTTGAATATGATAATGACTTCCAGGAAATAACATAAATATGCTAATCATTACCCTCCCCTCTTTGTATTTAAAACAATCAGCATAGCTAACCAATGATTTTTATAGAATAAGAATATACATAATTGAAGCAATCAAAAGCCCATCATTGTAAAGGTCAAGCTAAGAAGTGAGTTTTTTGTGCAATGATTTTCACTAAAAAATGTATAAATGTGTTGTGCTTTGTATCTGTGAGTGAACACATCTTTGGTGGAGCTATGCCCCGTGTTCCCCAGTGCTGGAATAAAAGAAGTGCGTGATTATCTGCTTTGTGTGGATAAGTTCTTCACGACTGTGACACATCCACCCCCTCTCCACACCCTTCCCTGTACCATCCTGGAAGAAGAAGGGAGAGAAATCATGAATAAAGTTAAGTCTGTAAAGAAGGGAGGGGTAGAGGGGAGGTGCTTTAAGACCTGGGTTTACTTCTCATTATCCAACTCTGGTTTCACTATGTGTGTGTAGCAGTGTAATACATTAGATGTTTATTATTTTTTCCCTTTTATTCCATGTTGAGTCTGTTTTTCCTGTGATGTTGATTGTGAAATGGTCTCTCCCTGCCCTTATCTCAACTCCTAAGTCTCTAAATATACATTTTATCCCCTGTCCAGAACAAAAGGGGAGTGATAGAGCAGCTTTGGTGGGTGTCTGGCCTTCAGCCAGGGTCAAACCACCTCATTTGTGTTCCTGATTATTTGAGTAAAATTTCATCACTTTTAAAGATGCCTGTGGATGGAATTTTGAGGGTGGAGCGAGACATGACACCAAAACCATTTTCTGATAAATCTACTAATTTCTTGAATTGCTTTAGATCACAGTGAAATAGAAATAATAAAAGGTAGTCAGGCATCATTATAGTCTAAACACTGGGGTTGCAGTTAGCTTGGAGGTCGGTAGGTGTCGCGCGGTGGTAGTTAGGACTTGGTGGCCGGAAGACGTCGCGCTGTACGGAAAGGTAGCGCCCCCTCTCCTAACAGCCAATAGCGTTTGGTTTGTGACGTAAGCAGACGGAAATACGGTGGTAAATCAAAGCTNACGGAAGTCACGTGGTAAATCCAAGCTATATAAGCCCGTGTTACCTACCAATAAACACCATTTGCCGTCCACCATATTGGTGTCTGTGAGCTGATGGTCCGAGTGGCCTGGATGTGGCCGTCGTGCTGTTCCTGAACCAGGTCACCACGCCGCTTGAAGGCAACACACTGGAGTCTCTACAAATTGTTATTTTTAGAGTTATTATGTATTTGTATAGTTTTTCTCACAAATTTATTGTCTGAAGCTCCAGAGAATCCAGCTTTCTGACCATAAGTATTTGGATGTGGTTTGTTTTGTTTTGTTTTAATTTCTACTTTATATATGTGTATATTTTGATCTCGATGTAATATAAATAACAGTTTTTATACATGAAAAGATTTTAATTTATTTTGTTGGTAGTCTTAAACACAGTATATTTATACTGAAAAAATGAGAGCTAGTCAAATATTTAGAGAATTCTTTGTGTAGGTAATACAACAATTGAGCAAGTAACTTCAGATTATTTTATATAACTTTTACTAGCTTGTAATTAATGCAGTTGATAGAGGAGTCTGCTGGAGTGTTATGTAAAAACTCAATTGTTGCTTAATGTCAATTTAGTTTTAATAGATACTGGGAAATGAAGAAAACCCTGTAATGTATGTGCACGCAGGTAGGCTCCCATTGAGCTATGCCTGTTTATGCAAGGGCAAGACATGAACAGAACTACCAGTGTTTCTCATACATCTTCATTTTTTTCCTCCTATTGTTACAGATACTGTGCCTGTATCTAATTAAAGACAAACAGAAGAGGGTTAGACATCACAAACTAATCAGTAAGAACAGTACTCCTGCTGGGACTGCACACAAAGGGACGATTTTCACTCAGCAATCACTCTTCCTGTCAGTCTAATTGTTGTAAATTTTGTCCTTAAACTGCATATATACATATATATATAAAGATGAATATATATATAGAGACACACACACAAACACATACACATAGACATTTGACATGGATAACCCAAGCATTTTCTGTTAGGTGAAATTTCATGATGTAATTTACTATGTATGTTAATCCTTTACAACATATGACCTTGTTAGACTCAAGGCATGTCTCCTAAGTCTTGCAAATATGGGAATAGATATTTCCTGCTGGTGGGGTTTTACTTGTTTTTAAAAAATATGTTTCTTTTTGCCTAATTTGTCTTTGCTATTAACCATTGCCGTTTTGTCTAATGGTCTATTAGGTGATAATGCTTTTGTACTGGGACCATTTAATTATGGTTTAGGAATCACTTGATGCAGAGAATATCTCCAATCTTTCCTTTTTCCAATGAAATCACTTTTTACCATTTTGGGAAAATAGTTGCTTTTGTATTTGAGCATTTTCTCTGTAGTTTGTAGTATTTGTGCCTTGGGAATCCTCATAATAGCCTCTTTGAACATGGCTAAATTCTAGCTCGAAGAACTCGTGCTCCGATTCCTATGAAATTGGCATGAAAATGTTTTTGTTTATGGCTCTTTATAGGTTTCCATTGCCTTACTACTGCTACAGTTATTATTATAATGTCATCTGAAATTATAATGAAGCCTGGAAATGAATGAGTGAAGAAAATACGGTTGTTGTGCTGACCATCTTTAAGTCAGCCTGAAAAATCTCTCCTAAAAAAAAGTCTTATGCAGGTATAAGTGAAATAGTAAATTTTCTTTGTTATTTATTCTCATGCTACTGAGACTATTAAGAGTTTATTTGGTGTCACCAATAATGGTGACTTTATTCTTTGCCCTAGAATGTAAATCCACAGTGAGTACTTGGGGGAAAAAAAAAAAAGCAACACTCCGAGTAAACTAACTTCACACGCATACTAGAGATTGTATAGATACTGGCAGTGAACATTCTATCCATCTTTTTAGCATTCCTTACATACTTTATTTTAAACACTAAGGTAATCAAAAATGCCCCACCCTCCCCTACCACCTCCTCCCCTAAACAAAAAACAAAATAAAAACAAAAGCAAAAAAACCCACCCTGTAACAAAATGATGACTGATCAAGTAAATTTCATTCTGATTTCCTCAGTGTGTGTATATTTATTCATCAAATTTATAGACAAATAGTATGTTCCTTTAGTGTTCCTAATGCAATAAACTTTCTAGGCAGTTCTTATTAATACTGATTTTCATCACTGTTAGTGACAATCAACAATCTGTCAATTTGTGTTTTACAAGGACTGTACCTGAGTGCTTTTTTGATGGCTAGAAAATTCAGCTTGTGCAAAAGAAACTTTTAAATCTTACTTAGGTGAGCAACCTGTCAAACAGACCTTTAAGATTACAGTTTCCTAAATTTCCATTGGATTCTCTTACTCTCTTTTCCTTCTTTGACTTCCTTGATATGAATTATTTCAAATGTGATCATCATCATAAATCATTACAACTTTCCTATCACAAGCATCATGCTTCTATGTGTCAATGAATATTCAGATTTTTGGCACATGAGGTCACTTACTGGGTTCCATTTCAGCTCAAAACGCTTTTGGGTTTTTTTGTTGTTTTTTTTTTCCAGTAATCTGACATTTGGCATTTGGATAAAGTGCTCCACTCACCTCACTGACACCTTGCCTTTTTACTTGGAACACCACTAATATATGAGTCTTATTAAGAATCTGTTTCCAGTGTGTTAAGTCACCAGCAAATTTTCTCTTTCTGGAGAAACTTGCGTTAAAATAGCTTCGTTTGACCCATGTAACTCATCTAAAGAACTTATGTTTTATTTATGTTACATATTTAAATTATTATACATTTAAATTCTCTCTTGCCCTACAGATGCAGCCAGATGTTTCAAAAAGCACTGCTGGCTTTGAATGGACAGTTTATCTTTTGTGTCAATCCTGTTTCACGAGCAATAAAAACAGCAGCCCACTAGGCAGGATGTTTAATAAAACTAAAAACTGGTTAAAAAGTATCGTCATGTACAGCAGGCATGTTGACCTGGATATCAGAGATCTTTTAGCAATGTCAGGTAGAACTGCTACATAAGTAATATATCTCATTTAAAATAAACTAGTCATAGAATTAAACCAGCATTCATTCCAGACATACAAAATAGGCACATATAAACATATGGCGCCTGAGCATGAAGTAAAGGAGATGTAGGCTCTGATTCGGCTTCTGAAAAATGTAGAGTACACAGAAAAGACACAGTTTCCCAAAAATGTGGTGTTGGTGTTCTTCAGAAGGTCTCTGAAGGATATAGTACATCTTATGTCTATTGCTCCTGTGCTACATCCCATACTCCTTGTGACTTTGTGGTGTTTCTGGAGCCTGCAATAGCACAATATTTCATTAAGAACTGCAGTTTATGACAAATGTTTGGAAGTTCTTGCACTTTCATCTGTCATGTTCTTCAGAAAAGCATTTAGAGGAGCACCTATAGCTGAACTTTCAGAGAATGAAATCATTAAAGATTCATATATCTCCAAGTTTTAATCTAGTTTGGACTGTTGACCTTTATTTATTCAATTGCTAGGATTTCTCATCTCAGAACATGCTGAGTTACAAAAACCGCTTTGAACCCTACCTTGGAAAAAAGTAATGCAAACTTCTTCTATTGCAATCCACTTTCTGACTGAGTCAAAGAGTCTAAGCAAATAATTCCACGGGGAAACCCTGTTGGGGCAATATGCGCCATGCCCATCGTTTTCTATTAATTTCGGTTTAAGTGAGACTCAAATGCAGCTCCCAAGTGGGAAGTTGTGGTGTCCACCTGAACTTCATAATGCTCTGTAAAGTTTTAGTTTAGGCTGACTTTGGCGTTTCAAGCTAAATCATGGGCAGCACACACACCAGCACCAAGCCTTGCAGCACCATTAAGACAACAGGGAACGGTCTCAAACTGCACTTCAGTCCTCCAGGATTACCCCAAAACTAAAAGTAGTTAGAGTTGCCACTGGAGCTGCATATTGTTGAAGGCATCTAAAATGACATACAGAAATCCTGATAGTGTGACTGCACCATTTAAAGTCAGAGGACTCTGCTTACATCAGTCCAGCAAACCACCAGATTTACCTATGCTGTTATTAAGAAAGAATTGGAATTGGAGTGTTGACTTTCTGATCATATTAATTCTACTGAAATGTGCTGACTATAGCCTTGCTAAGTCATGATGTGTAGTGTTTGTGCAGTTTTGTTGAGCTGGTTCACTGAACTTAACAACTGCCTTTTAAGAAAGAAGTTTTGTAGTAAAAATGATACTACCAATCACCTCATTTGTTTCATCAATATATGCAAGCGTAGTGTCTCTTCAGAATTAAGCAATTCAAACCCAAATCTTATGCCACCTTTTACAGCTAACTCAGTAGGTTTAACTTTGTAAAAGATAGAATGTATACAGGTAAAAACAGAGAAAAAAATACATAATTCAGGTACTTAGATCCTTCTGTTCTGACCAAAAGATATTGCAGCTAGATATTATAATTTATAGAAGTAGTTGGTTTTGGAAAGAATTAATCACACCAAATCAGTAAATTTTTTACTGGTAGAAATTTAGACAGAATCAAATTCAAAGTCCTTAGTACACATCATCTTAGTAGAGAAAGCTTATTTTTGTGCACTACTACCCTCTGGTTGGAAACTATGTCAATATTTCTCAACTAAAACTCTTTTTTCTCTAGTACAACTCTACACATATGATTCTATTGGTGTTTGAATGGATGCTGACCAAAACCAGTTTCACTGAAACTTATGAAAGTCATTAGTGAGAATTAACATGGAGAATATGATTCTTCATCTAGATGGCCACCTATTGCTATCTTATCTCCAAATTCCTTTATACCCTCACTGTGATTCCTAACAAATACTTTGTTCTTTTCCTCCTTGGCTATTACAGTTCTTTCTTGAAAGACCTCCTAAAATTCCATTTTCTAAATGTCAAGAAATCTCAGCTGATACCTCATTCCAGGAAATAAGATCATCCACTGTCACCTAGGTTTCATATTGATCTTAAAGACTGGTTAAAAAAGGCCATTCTATTTTTTAAAATGATTACCCTATCTATGCCTATATCAGAATACAATCATTATGTAGTTCACCCTTTTCATTTTGAGAGTAGGTTTTTATACTCCTCAGCCCCTAAGTTTCTCTATCATTTTTCTTCACCTCATCAGAAAGTGATCAGTGCAACTTTGCATAAAAATATGAAAGACAAAGGTTATGATATTCCCAACATGTGTCTTGTATGGCAGGACGAGAATTAAAACCTCAGATTCAAACCAAAACCACCAAAACCCTCTGTCTGGGGGGTCTGGTATACCTGATGTGTCCCCTAAGAACACTATCAACTATTTCTTTGCTCAGCAGATCTTTGTATTTGTAAGCTTATGGCATACAGTTTTAACTCTCTGGGTTAAACGAACAATCTAAATGAGAAGAACAAACATGCATAAAGCTTGTTGCCTTGTGCTAAATCTGGACAGCCACAGGATTTCTAACTCCCTGCAGCAACTCCTCTACAATCACTTTTCTGAACAAGCTTCTCTGATTTGCAACCTCCTTGAGCTCACGTTAAGGCCAGCTGTCCTAATAGTCTAATCAAGTCTCTTTAACAAGTCAGCTGCTTTGTTCAAGGCTCCTTGCAGCAAAGAAAGAGTTTCTTGGATCCTGGGAGTTTTTCATTATTCATCTGGCACTGCTTCTTTGTTTAGAAAGGGAGTGTAATAGCCATGAGGTGACTTTTCTGCAGTGGAGACAGCCTCTCACAGCTTGACAACTCTGAATGTTTTGTGCCATAGCCCCTGTCTGCTTGTTTCAGTGGTCGCATCATTAAATGATGCACCAAATGCGTGCAGCCACATAAGACTAAGCTGTAGTCATGGGAATTTATTCAGATAACATTTCCTGTTGCTAACCTTCAGCGCCATAAAAATAAGTCTTTCAATTTTGAGACACATCATCTTGCATTGTCTGTATCACCATATTAAACATTTCATGCCAGATATGTTTTTTTCATTCATCACAAATATGCCTATAACAGTAATTTGAGGCACACAGTGAATTTTATCAGGGCCATAGACCTACGTGAGCAAATCGCATATTTCCTTGTATCAGGTTTCATTTCTACTGTTAGTCTTTACTGATTTTTATCTGAGTTCACTGCATTTGTGGTTTTAAAAAAAAATTTATCACCAGGAAGGGCTCCAGAGAAATTTCCTTGAATTTATAAGATATTTTTTACAGCACAAGAATATACAGATTTGACAAATCAGCCTTCCTAGTCTATTATTCCCCATGGGAATGCTTCCAAAGTAACTTTCCTCTTGAGAATCAAGGGGAAGTGTTATCCTGTTTGTGCTAGTAAATAGAATCAGGACACAGTATTTTTTTGGTGTGTATTCAAGTCCGCATAGTTAGACATATCTGATTTGATGTATTTCATAGTCACTGTGGGTTTATTTGAAGAAGTAAGGTTGAATAAATTAACTTAATGACACAAAAAGAACGTGGTCTTTGGTGTTACCTTCTCTTTCAACAGATTTTACGTATAGCTTTAAATTGACCCATGTCACTGGTTGTTCCACACTTGTGAAGTTCTGTACAACCCTAGTTGCAAAAGAGTAGCAGCGATCCTTCGATAGAGCAAGCGATGCTACGTTTCTCCCTAGGTGGTGGAAACTGCACACACCTCTGAAATCACTGGAAGTTGTGTGGCTGTAGCTATCACAGACATGGTTGCATTTTGTTCCACTAAAGACCCTTCTGCCAACTACAGGCAAAAACTAAACACCTATTTTAGAGCCGTAAGAAATTATTTAGAAAATAATGCTTCCAAGCTTGGAAACTGATGGCTTCCTCTGCTAAGAAATTGACAGTACAATCTATATGTTTAAAATGGCCAGAATTTCCAGGATTATTTGGACATAAAAGGATGAAGTATGTTACAAATACAATATGTGATGCAGACTAAGTAACTTTTTTGAATCAGGTAAAAACTGATAATTGACATAATATAAAATACTACTCAAATCACTCAACCAAAGTTGTTATACACTCTGGTATATTGGTAGTATTCATGTAGAGGCAGCAGATAATATTTTCCAGTACGAGTTAGATTGTGTTGGAACACACGCCTCCAAGAACATAGGTAAAGTATCTGATCCAAGTTGTGGTTGTATGGGCTCATCTTCCAGATCCTCAAATTCCCATGGCATGACAATTATAACACCTTTCATGTGCAGGACAGAAACCAAGACTGAGTTTTCTTTAGTTGCTCTTAGTTTTACATCTGTCTTGAATCATTATCCAGATCACAGTGACTTTTCTAGAAAATAGAGTTTGAACATTTATTCAGAGTGAAAGTTAAATCTGTTGTCTAACCAATGTGCCAGTCTGTCACAGTGACAGGGTCACCATGGCCCTACGAACTACAATGTCCACAAATTTTACAAAATTATTTCAGAAGGTCCCCAACAGTGTATTTCTGTCATGCCAAGAAACTCACTCACAGTGTTTGCTTAGGGGCTGAGCTCGTATTCCAGGTGGAGCATCTTCAGGAAAAAGGAAAGGGGTGTCAAGCTGGTTAAAAATTTCTGCAGTAACTTGTTTATCTAGGTAAAGTGTTTGTAGGTGGGCTGCTTTGTACTATAGCAATTCACTCGTGCCAGCTTATCCAGACATTTTACATTATAGAAGACAAGGTTTAGATCATCTAGGAAAGATGTAAAATACTATTTACCCTAAATACTGCACATAATGGCAGCCTCTTTTGTCCCGTGCAGGAGGCCAGCTGCCTGCAGGAGTGCTACTGCAGAATACTGGTTTGGACTTTTTTCCTTCTTAAGTGGGTGTAAACTATCTGCCAGAGTCCAGGCAGATGTCACTGGGACAATAAACGTTGTCACTCACGCAGAGGAAACTACATAGAACAGGGCTGTCTGCCTAAATTTAAGACTGGTATGTTACACACACATGGTGTGTGTAACATTCTTCATTTTAAATCAAGATTCAGTGAACGTTTAAAGGAATACATTGATCTGTTTAATGGAAGAGGGTTTGTAAAATGATAGAGTAAGCGTCTAAACATTAAAAACCTGATTCTGTTTCTCTAGGGATCAAAGCACAGTTGCTTCCCCTAGCTTTTTGGAGGTTGTTGACACCAGTGCTGCTTCTGATACAGAAGACAGTGCTTCTATGCCTGATGATTATAACGTGAATTCATATTCCACTCTGAACCTACATCAACCAGTTGGTTTGCTGCATAAAGCACAGTGAGGTGGGTCATGCTCATCCACAGGCTGCGTCTCCACAGGTTGGCCCTTCTGTCCATTGGCATTTCTCCACTTTCCTAACAACATCCCTGTGGTAAAAGCCCTTACTCCTTCCATTGTGTTCTGAAAACAAACAAACAAGCAAAAAAAACCCCATGTGCTCCCAAGTCATGTATCAGCATAGCAAATCAATAGTAAGGAGCACAAAGCTCTTCAAGAGAGTCTCGTTTAGATAACACCAGCTATCAGCTAGCTGCCTTGCTTCGTATAAAATATAATTATACTTCACTGTCTTGGATGTGGATTTAGTTCCAATTTAAAAAGCAGTTAATTAGCACATAGAACTGAAGTTAATGAAGCAAAAGTACGGATCACTGCCTACAGTTTACTTGTCTCTGCCAATTGACTGAAACACCTATCATTTGCTTCAGAAGAGTGAACTTTCCTTCAGACAATTGTCTGTTGGTGCAAGACATTGATGCACAAGGAGTCATTGTGTATGGCAGAAAGAAAACATGAAGAAATGGGGCATAATTAGCGGAAAAAAGGCCTTCTGTTTATGTAATTTCAAGAATAGCATCCTTTTCCAGCCATGCTTGAGACATCTGCTTTAGGATCAATTCTTCTGCACTCCTTGAAAAATTTCTTTCCTTTAAAAGAAATTTACTTGTAATATTAGATTATATGAAATAAACACTCCTATTTGCTTCATTTTTTGCTTGCTTATTCTCACTTTCACTCTTTTTTCTTGTCTTTTCTTTTTTAATCTTATGAAAAAGGATAGTACATATTTAATGAAAGTGCCACAAGCCTTTTTTAGTTAGCCTAAATGGTTTTCTTCCCAAGTATAAATTTGCATTTTCTGTGATTCTTGGTGACATTTGATTCTCTGCATACCTGCAGGCTACACTGTTAAAGGTTAGTTTAAAATTCACTCAGTTATTTCTGCTCAATTTAAAGTGACCACTTTTGGGGAAGGCTGCGAATTGCATAATGGTTATGGTCATGCAAAGATCGAAGGAAAAAAAAAAACCTAGAGAATAACTTTGGAGGCAATAGTCCACTTTATCCATTCCTGTGTTGTGTGTGAACCTCACAAACATCCCCGAGGTGTAATCTCCTGCTGAATTACTATTGTATCTCAGGTAACTGAGAATTTTTACTTAAAGCTTTTGCACTGTGGCCACATAATATGTTAGGACGCTGTGAGAGAAACAATTGGATTTACATCTGCTCATGTTTTAAAAAGTACAAGGCTCTAACCGTAGATGTACTGCTCTCTGTCATGGTCTCACTGGAGGCAGTGCTTTCTCTTTGGATAACTCTTGATATAATGCTGGTCCTGAAAAAAACCATATGTTGCCAAAACAACAACAATTTTGATAATATTTCATTTGAACTAGCTAATGAGGCAAAATTCCTACCTAAAAAGTGAGACCATACGTGAAATGTAGATGTCAAGGGTCCACCCCAGGTCCAAGTTCTGGGTACATGCCTTGGCTGCATTCCAGCTCCAAGCAAGGCAAGTCGTGGGCATAAGCTTCACACTTCAGCATGATTTCCAAGACGAGAAGAAAACCTCAGGCACGCATCCTCACTCAGCAGTGTTGTCAGGAAGACAGCTGTTCACAGACCTACAGCACAAGGAGCAAAGCAGTTCTCGGCTGCTTCAAGTATATTTCCTGAGTCCAGATTTGTCCTATTATTAATATGACTGTGGGACATTCTAGCCCATGTGAGTGTTTGAAGCAGTAAACTATTGCTTTTGGTTGGTACAGCTGTATGCATGAGGAATTTTCTTTCTCTCTCTTTTTTTTTTCCTTGTGAGATTTTCTCAGCAATGGTCACAGGCAGAATTACAGAACAGTTTGGTCTTTTGTGGGGTTTTTTTTTCTGTTTGTTTTTTTTTTTTTGTATTTTGTTGGGTGTTTTTTAAGGTAATTGCATTGGAAATCTAATTACATTGAAAATATAATTTCCATTTTCTAACTGCAGACACAGGTAATGCATGTAAGTGAAGGTGAGGTGGCATTTGGCTAAAGTTCTGCCCTCAGATATATGCATTTCCATTCTTTCAATTGATCGTGTCTTCTGCACCTCTTACGCAAGGGGAGGGCAAGATGGAGAAGGAAGCATTATTGTTTTATGAATTATTTTGACTTCAGGCTTGGTTCTTAAAGCTTTCAGAAATGTTTTAAAAGGGTTACCAACTACCCCCCCCCCTCAAGTTCTCACAAAACTCTTAAAACCATAGCTGCAGTTATGTAGGGATCATACACTCCAAAAGAGATGTTGTCCTCCAGCATGGCTGCTGCAGTGCCCAAGGGTGAAATTATTTGAGCTTTCTGTGTCATTTGTTAGACCAAATTTCAAGTATAGAGGCAATGTAGGAATTTAAAACCCACTCACTTGCAATGAGATTTAGGCTTTTAAGTGCCTAAGTCACTTAACAATATTGTGCTTTTAGGCATTTTACAGCTTCTCTTCATTGCATTGATTTCTATATTTGGAAACAGTATTTAAAACTGTACTTTTGTAAGTGACTTTTCATATTCTGTAATTCATGTTATTATCTACAGACTATTCAGACTGATATTTAGTTTTTCCACTGAAATACACTGGACTTGATTTCTTCTATTTCATTTTTCTCCTCAGATTCACTAAAGAAATAAATGAAAATACAGGAAAAATACCTGCTAAGGAAGTGGATATACTCCTCATATATGGGGACAATTACATCTGAGGAACAGTACTGGTTGCTGAAATTGAAATTTCAGTTCATGATAAAAGCAGCCTTTCATCATCTAGGAAGCATCAATACAGGCAAATGGAGGTTGGAGACATCCTATAATGAATGTATCAGAAAAGGAAGTCATTTTGCTCTTCTATTGATTAAGACAGTCACTCTGGTGCAAAACAATTTTTCCATTCACTATTTGTAGAGTCTGTTGGCAATAACTCCGTGATTGTTGATTTTAAACCGAAAATTTAGCAAAATATTGGAACAGAAAGGAAATGTCAAAAAAAATTCTCATTCGTTCATCACAGAAGACTGGAGTTCAGCAGATTTTTCCTTAGAAAACTACAGACTCAGTCAATAAATAAACAAATACTGTTGGACTATCTCAGCTGTATTAGGATTATACCACCTGCAAGATGGTTGCTACCTGCTATTAACCGTTGGTAAGGAGAAAAAGAGCCTGCTGTTAATGAATAATTACCTCGTTGAAAAAAAGGCAGAACTACTTCATTTCTCTAGCTGTCTTGCTGTTCTTGGGAGCTGGAGATTGTGGTTATTATAAAAATTTCCATTCTGTAAATATTCATCACCTGTAATAGATTCATCTCCATTGTCAATGATGGATTTTCCCACCAAAAAATCCATTCCTAGTGATAGATTTCCATGGCAGTGGCCTTGCATTGAGCAGTCTTGTGACACAGTCTTATAGCAGAGTTTGTCTCAGCTGAGACTTGCCATTTTCACCTTGCTCAGGTTGCTATTTCAACACAGCTTGCTGTTGCTGGTAACTCACAGGCTAAGCGTATCCAGAACTTACATACTTACATGAGACAGAAGGACAACCCATGTCAGTTTCTTCCACTCATATGCCAGGTCACCTTTATCTTACCATTATTCTGCAGCAGACACACAGAATACCACAAGGACAAGGCCTGCATGTATAGACATTGGTAACCTCCAAAGATGAATACAAGATGCATTCTGCAATCCAAGCACCAGCACATATTCTTACCTCACTCAACATTTCTGAATTTTAAATATGCTGTGAACTGTATTGTAGTGAGAAAACAGATATATGCACCAGATCTGCTAGATTATGTTGTCAGCTGTAGCTCAGTTCTGGCTTCATCTTTTATTTCTTACACAAGAGCAGACCTCCACTTTTGGAATGGGAGGAGGTAAGAGACAGCCTTTATGTGCTTACACACTGATGGGAAGTTTTGAGAGCAAAGAGAAAAATTGACCATGTTTGGCACATTTCTATGTCAAAAACTGCTCCTTAAACTTTCCAGAAATTCACAGGGCTGAATAAAACCCCTGTATCCAATTAGTAAACAGCTTCAATGAAACCTTCAACATTTAGATTATAATTTGCATGTAAAAAAGCAAAGAACAAGATAAAAAAATAAGTTAAGCATCATGTCATAGTGAGTCATCAACACCTTATACTTGTGAGCAGTGACCAGTTAGCAAACTAACTGTCCCTGTCCAAAAATAATGAATTGACAATAAATCAGATTTTTAAAACACTGCATATAACCTCCTGTCTGGTACAGAATTGATGCTGTCTTTCAAAATTTTATAACCAAAACGGCTTTTCAGCACATCCAGAAGAAGAAAATCAACTTACAACATTGTTTTCTTATGAATCATGGTAGATAGAAGCCATATTAGATTAGATGTTAGGAAAAAAATTTTTACTGTGAGGGTGGTGAGGCCCTGACACAGGTTGTCCAGAGAGGTAATGGACACCTCATCCCTGGAAGTGCTTAAGCCGGGTTTGATGTGGCTTTGGGCAAACTGATCTAGTGGGTGGGGGGAGTGGAACTAAATGATCTTTGAGGTCCTTTTCAACTCTAAGCATTCTATGATTCTATAATATCCTGTGAAAAAAAAAAAAGTGTTAAAATATACCTGTCTCCACACATATTTTATTTAAAAGAAATTTTCATTGTCATAATAGTTTGGGTTTTCTTCATTTCAGCATCTGATGGTTGTTTCTTTGTTCACACAAGTCTTGTACTGTGTGTTTCTTGCTAGTGAAAGGCTGTCTGACAGCTGCTTGTTTGTACAGAAAGTCCAAAACAAAAATGGTGGTGATGGTACCCTGACACAACACTTCATTCTGAATCATGGAAAGTACCTTTTCTGGTTTAAGGAGTAATTTATTTTCTGTCAGGGACTAAGGTGGCTCAATGGTATCAAATGCTTGTTTCAACTGTAGACAACATATTGCTAGTTGATTAAAAACTGATTAAACACTCCCTCTGATTGTTCCTCAAGGGTCGGTGCTGGGACTGGTGCTGTTTAATGTGTTTATTAATGATATTAACTAGGATTGAGTGCACCCTCAGCAAGTTTGCTGATGACACCAAGCTGAGTGGTGAAGTTAATTTGCCAGAGGGATGAGATGCCACCAAGAGGAACCTGGAGAGGCTGGAGAAGTGGGCCCAGGTGAACATCATGAGTTCAGCAAAGCCAAGTGCAGGGTCCTGCAACTGGGTTGGGACAACCCCCATTATCTATACAGGTGATGAGGAGATGATGTGCCAGAAAGCAGCCCTGAGGAAGAGGACTTGGGGCTACTCGTGGATGAAAAGCTGGACATGAACCACCAATGTGCATCTCCAGCCCAGAAGGCCAACCACATCCTGGGCAGCATCAAAAGAAAAAGTGTCCAGCAGATTGAGAGAGGTGATTCTGCTACTCTACTCTGCTTTGGTGAGACCCCACCTGGAGCACTGTGTCCAGCTTTGGAGCTCTCAACACAAGAAGGATGTGGACCTCTTGGAGCAGGTCCA
>VZTU01006830.1:1063-55348 GCA_013400835.1 Zapornia atra
GCTCAGGACAGTACATGCTTATCAATAGAAATAACACCATCCAGGTCTCTGAATACAGACTGTCTCTACAAATCCCTGCAGCCTGCTAAAACAGTTCTGGGGTTTTTCTCTGCCCTGGTAGCCTAAAAATTATCTTGCATAATTACATTAGCATATAATTAATTGTATATTACTTAAGCTTTTAAAGACAGCTGTTTCAAACAGTATTAACTGACATAGCATGAGTCTGATTTCTCTTTTTGAGAATAGTATTATGTAGGTGTGGGAGTTACAGCAGATGTGGTTTTCCCTAAGCTGTTCCATCAATTAATCCTCAGCTTGAAAGTGAAAACTGCCTGTTTTAGACTCTTCATACTCCTGAAGCAATGATTCTTTTAATTATAAGTTTGGAATGGGGAGTTTGTTGATACTTGTTTACAAAGACTGTCAGTCAAAGTTACTGATTAAGACCTGAAACTTACCAACCTGGACTGTGGTGCCAGTGTGCCCTTTAGTTAAACTGCATGATTAGGAGGAAATTCAGAATAAAAGACAGATGGAAAAATGTTAAAAATGCAATATACTTGAAATGGGTGGTGAAACACTGGAACAGGCTGCCCAGATTGTAGTCTCCATCAGGGGAGATATTCCCAACCCAAATGGACATGGTCCTGGACATCTACTCTAGCTGTCCCTACTTAAGAAGGGGGATTGGACCTAGATGGTCTTGGGATGTGATTTTGTTTTTCTGTGAAGTGTAGTGCCACAGCAGTGTGTCAGGAACCAAAGGCAATGTATAGCCCACAGTAAAGAAAATGTCCAGAGTTCATGCCACACAAGTTATTATGTCATAGTTGAGTGCTGAGGATGGCTCTAGGCTAGTAAAATTGGTTAGAATAAGCTAATGATGAGTTGAGACTTTGACAGTCTACTGAGATCCACAGCCTGCAACACCATTACCTCCCTTTACTGTACAGGATGTATATTTAAAACTGGGTAAGCCAGTAACAACTAGGTGTCCCTTGAGAATTGCATTTCTTCTGCTAGTACACACAAAGTACAGCTTAAAACTGTAGCTGTTAAAAAATGTTAATGAATACTTATTTTTATAACACCTTGTTTCTCTTTGCCTTCACTGCTTTCAGGCATGCAGAGGCTCTGAATTTGATGAAGGTATACAGACTGATTCTGGACCTGCAAATGACACTCTGGAAACAGATGCCAATCCAAGATACAAAATCCCAGTAGAAGCAGATTTTCTGTTTGCATATTCTACGGTGCCAGGTAAAGAAAAGGGGGTCAGGCTGGGGATAGAATCCTACAAATTTGTCACCTATATTGACCTGATTGAAGACTGACTCCCTACTTCTTGAGGTTTCCCAAGACCAAAAATATGGAATAGTACTTTAATAATGTGAGGTTTGGCAAGTTAATAGACACTATTCTCTGCTTCAGTGAAGTATGATATGTGACACAAGTGCTAAGAAGTAGACTTGCTGTGTGTGCATAGTTCCTCTTTGCTCAGAATGCTTCACACAAGTCAATACATACCTCTCTGCCATTCCATTCTTCGGCAGAAGATAATAAGAAAGAGGAAAAATAACCCTATGTACTTTCTTATCTGTCTTTCCTGTAAGGTTATTACTCCTGGAGGAATCCTGGAAGAGGCTCCTGGTTTGTGCAGTCTCTGTGCTCTGTGCTCAATGAGCATGGAAAACAGCTTGAGATCATGCAGATCCTCACACGGGTCAACTATGTGGTTGCCACAAATTTTGAATCACAGTCTGATGATCCACGCTTCAGTGAGAAGAAGCAGATTCCCTGTGTGGTCTCTATGCTCACTAAGGAACTTTACTTCTGAAAGTGTATCTTAATGCAGCTGGTGATGAAAGATGAGGATATGATTTTGGGTGGAGATTTGATTATAAACTGGAGTAACACATTTTTTAATAACAAAAATGTAATTACACTAGATTTTTGCATTGTGTAAGCTAGGGTATCTGATATATGGACAATGTGCCAGATTTTAAAGAACTAAATGCTGTGGGCCAGCGTGGCAGCTAACACTAATTACTGTATCTTGATTTCCTTTAGTGTGGCTGTCATGATTTACGGCTAATGAAGATGTTCTGAGAGTCAGCTACATGACCCATAAAAGTTTATTCCAGAAAACAGACCATAAATTAAGAACAAAAAAAAAAAATTAAGTCTTGACACTACATCTTTCCTTTCACTGCTAGCTCATGGAGCCATAACTTCCTCAGAAATTTCAAAGATCATCACATTATGGGTATGTCTAGTGATGAAACAGTTTGTAGCTATTTAAAAGGGTGTTTTGTAGTCTAATATATTAATTTCCTTTTTATGACATTATTAGTGAAGACTAATGGTTGGTCTGTGCTTAATCTGGAAGTCAGTTTCCTTAGTTATCTCTCTAGAGAAGATGGATAAATTAAAAAATCAATACTTGAAGTTGATCTACCTGGATAGTATGGAAATATAACAAATAGAAAAGTCAAAATTACAATCTTTGTAAGATTGGCAAACTGTGATTGGATGGTGCCTTGTTAAAGCACCATGGTAAAGATTTTTGCCTTGCAAATGACAATTAACTGACAGAACAGCCTGAAACAGTGGTATTGCAGGTTTTCTGCTTGCAGAAATAAGAGATGGCTGCTTGTCCATTCAGACGTTTTGGACAAACAGGAGGCTTTGTTATAAAAGACTACAATGTAATGTTGAAATTATAGAACTGTTTGATCTAGTAACAAATGTGTGTTTAGATTCTATTTGTGAGGAATTTTGACAAGGCTGGAAATAGTTACTTGAATCAGAAACCAGAAGTGCCTTTTTTCGTTGCTGTATGGTCTTGATTTTGTATTTGGAGTTAAGTCGATGATGTCTATATTCCTACTTTTATATTCATTTTAAAATTGGTAGCTAGCTCAACAAAATAAGTTTAATGATTTGGTTAAACTGATGAATGAATAGTTGTTCACCTCTTTCCCAGTTAAGGCACTCTATTTTGAAATCTTCTAAGAACATAAATGCATATTATTAAAGCCAAGTTACCAAATTAAGTTTATTTTCTTACAAATACTGTGGAATAGTGAAGCATATATTTTTTCATAAGTCAAAATAAATAAATGATTGTTTTATGGATGTCTTGAGCATGAAATCAATAAAGACCTTTTTTTAATTTCCTATGAATATCTGCATGTTTATCACTCAGTCTGATGAAATGAAAACCAACCAAAATACATCTCAAAACCTTTCTCAGCCAACCATGCAGACTGTCTTTGGCATCTTTTCAAGATGAGGTTTACAGTGTCACTTGAAAAGTAGTTTAGAAAAGTAAGCTGGCATTGAGTGATTTGGGTTAGGCAGGCCACATCCTCTCTTAGAGTAAACCTAAATTATTGAAAAGATTTTAGTGGAAATACCCTAATTTACCCCTACTTAATCTTGCCCTGTGTATAAAACACCTTTATGCAGTGAACTGCCCAGTGGTGTAGCAGTTCATATGAAAATGTTCTTCCCCTTACTTCTGGCAAATAGCTCCATCTTAAACTACTTTCTGGCAGTAGAGATATTTCCATTTTATCATGAGAAATGTGTCCAGGGCCCCTCACTACAAGAAAGACATTGAGGTCCTGGAGCATGTCCAGAAAAGGGCCACCAGGCTGGGGAAGGGGCCGGAGGGCAAACCTTATGAGGAGCAGCTAACGGAACTGGGGTTGTTTAGCCTGGAACAGGAGGCTGAGGGGAGACCTTATCACTGCCTACAATTACCTGAAAGGAGGTTGTAGAGAGGTGGGTGTTGGTCTCTTTGCCCAATCAACAGGTGATAAGATGAGGGGGAATAGGCTCAAGCTGTGCCAGGGCAGGTTCAGATTAGATGTTGGGAAAAAATTGGAACAGGCCACCCAGGGTAAGGAGCACACTTCTTCTTGTGTAGAGCTTTTTCCTTAAAGGATCTTTGAGAATTATATTTTATTTAAGAAAAACTGTAGCACATCTAGATTCACTTAGAAGTGAATGGGGGAAAATATAAAAATGACTTGAATTTATCCTGGGTCCAGCCCAGAGGGACTGCTGAGAAAGAGGAGTTATTATTAGTGAGTCTCCTCTCCTCGGAGCGTGGAAAAGCTATTTGCCCTGTTGGACATAATGTGTAAAAGAAAAAACAAAGTGGGCAGAGTGAGTCTTTATCAATTTTTGTTGTACATTTACCCTGACCACCACTTAAGTACGGATAGCTTGGGAATTTCCAGCTGGCAGGTGAAATGGTAGGTGTCTGTGTAAGAAAAAGGCAAATGAATAATGTTGTCATCTGATGCTCTGTGGTGCTCTAACGTGGTAAGCCAACAAGGCATCCAACATTGCAAGAGATATCCGGGTAGACCAAAGATTTCCTGGCAAAAGCACTGCTGGTATCTGTGTGTGGAGGCTGTGCCAGCAGCCTGAGGGCCTGCATTCCAATTTGCCTCCATTCCAAATAAGGGAGCCTGACCCCTTCACCTGAGCAAGGCCAGGCAGCTGAAGAGTGATTTTTAGCTTATTTCCTGATTAAATTTATACCTGTTTTCTGTCTAAAAGCAAATCCCTTGCCATCTGCAGGGTACGCCATATGGTTTAGCATGTAAAATCATTATCATTAGTTATATATTGGATGTTTCTGGAGAGAAGCCAAAAAACTCACCTGTAACCAAGACAGGCACTGAGCCCACAATGAAAGTTTATTGTCATTACATAGGTAGCATCAGAAATCCTGCTTAGCAGTGGTATGTTTTAGTAAATGCTGTTCTTTAAATCTGAACCTGGCTACAGTTCGTGGTACTTCATGATCTTTTCCAGTTCTTGACGTTGCTTTATCTTCCAGCCATGGGTGGATATTACATTTTAGCTCAGGAGGAACAAGGGGGCTGTTTAGAAAGCTGAACCCACAAAAAACAAGCAGTCTCCAGGCTTTTTTCTGCCTGGGAGACATTTATAGCCCCCTCAAATGTGCCTTTTTTCCCCCCCACTGCTTGTACATGAATATTAGTCTTCTGGACTTCCCCTTTCAGAACGGTCTTTAATTTGCATTGTGTGGCAGAAATAGGAATTTCCTTGTGGGTCATATTTCAAGGTGTTTGTATTTATACACGGACTGCCAGGCAGCAGTCACAGGGCAGGGCAAGGACACATCGCGTTTTGCTGCAGGAGGCAATAGAGAGAAGCTGGAGATCCTGCAAGGTTTATTTCTCTAAAACCTTCTACACCATAAAGACATTTTGCCTGTAAGTATTGACGCAGTTTGTTTTCCTTATCTTGGCATTTGATTGTTGATGCTTTGGAATCGCCTGCACCTGAATCATTTGCAGCACTCTGACTGAAGCGCCTCATTGCGTTTCAAAAGGTTGAAGGCAATCAGATCTCTTTAATGTATGCAAAAAATTTGAAGGGTATAATTACAGAGTTGGCATTGTCTATTCTGAATTAGACATAACCTGTTTAAAATATTGCTCTCCATTGAAAAGACAATTAAATGCAACAATTAAAAGCTTTCTCCCCAAAATGTAGCGTGAGATAGCGCAACTGTAATCTCATGGGGTTTTGTCTTCCCACCTGCAAATCTTGACTTTCACTGAAGCCCAGAAGAGACTTTTATCCTGTCATAGGCTCTTGAAAATGTTGTTTAGCAAGAATTACATTGCTTGCCAGTCCTAGTGACTCCATGAGTCACGTTGGAGAGAATATTACATTGCCTTTCATTGCAACCCCAGGCGTGTGCCCCTGCTATTGACACTAACAATTTGACTTTTGTGTGCAGTCATTTTTAGTTCTTGAAATTGCTTTTTTTTCCTTTTGGGTTTTTTTTTTTGGTAGGCATTAGAAGAAAACCTTAGCAGTGAAATTTATAACAGCCCGTCACAGCATTTGTACAACAAATCTTTCTCCCAAAAAGGCAAAATACGTTTCCCTAAACTACAGCTCCTCACCCCCTCCTTAAAAAATAATAAATAATAGAGGCAGAAAAGCTCTGCAGAGATCTCCAGCAGACCCAGGTTTGCAGTGGGTTGTTCTCATTTACAGCACGGTATTGCCTGAAGCAGGAGGTGTGGATGTCTACAGCTTTAGCTGTGTGCCAGAGGTAAAATTTTGTGTGTAACCCACCCCATGTCAGGCAAGTGAGGACAGAAAATAACCAACCACATCTGACCACCGCTTCTAACCACGTAGCCACACCATGTTTACTTCTGGCACCATGAAGTAGATAATTGAAGAAACAGCAGCAAAGGAAACACGTTAAATCTCTCAGTCGAGCCAGGCAGCTCAGCAAAGAACTAGGGAACAGTGCTTGGAATCAATCCTTCAGATTTCCCCAGAAGATGTTCTGCAGCTTCAGGTGGAAAAGGCTGAAAACTTCACTGTAGCTAACAGACAACTTCAAGCCAAGTTACTGAAAGGAAGGGATTTGTTTTCACAAGGAATGAGACTTGCCTTACTTTTGGGGTAAAGCAAAGGGAAACTTTTGAAAAGCTTCCTAAATGCTGTTACATAGAGACACGGTGCTACAAATTGGAAATGTGAGAGAAACTACATCTGATTCCAAATAAATAGGGAAGCAATTATGAGATATTAAAAACCTGCCCATTGTGCACCCGGTAGTGCCGTGCATGCAATCGACTGGGAGGGGTGCAAGGCTGGCATAGGGAGCACAAAGCAGTAGCAGTGCTTCAGGGCTCTGGACCCTGACACCCCAACATGTTCTTCTCAAAGGAAAGCTCAGAAAGGCAAATGAGCACCAAAAGCCCCAGTGAAATCCCATTAACCAAACCCACCTCTTACCTCCCTCGTGCTCCATCTCTGTGTTCCTGCACCATTTAAATCCCACGGGCTGCTGGCTGCATGTTTTGTTAAAGGCTTATTTAACAAAACTTCAGAGAAGTCCATGGAAATGCATTGGTGTGATCTGCCTCCCTGCCAGCCTCTGTCCCCATCTCTACCCAAAAGCAAGTTATTTACCTTCTTCTCCAGTTTACAGCAAGGTTCCCATTTCCCTGCTTATACTGGAGGAGACGTTGCAAAAATAAGTTGATGTAAATAAAAACAGATACTCTCTGTTTGCCCCTCTGAAAAATCTTAATACTAATCTAACTCTTAGAAAGCTGCAAAGTTTAGTTCATCACTGCTTACAAATTGTTCTGAGGACACCATACTATGAATGCTATATGCTTGCAAATTATTATAATTACCATAGGGTTATGTCAAGATTTTCAAAATAGATTTAAAACTCCTTAGGCCAAGCTATGCCTATTTTATACAGAGATGATCACACTGCCAAGGCAGTGTCAGAAACAGATATGGGGGGAAAAGTTCCTAGCTTACAAGTGTTGTGTCTAGTGCAAAGGAAGGGGCAAAATGAAGTTCTGTTAGGAGGTCTCACCACTTCCTAGGTAAATAATCTCTTTGGCCTATATAAATTTATATTTTTTGTTATTTATATGTTTTGTTATCATTTTATAATTATATTAGAACAAATACAATATTCTAGCAAATAATGTATAATTTACCTTATGATACAAAATATGATGCATTATAGTTTAATTAAATTAATAATTACTATTATGTATAGTAATTATATAGTTGACTATATATTTTTCTGTGCTTATTTTATATATTTTAATCATAACTATGAAAATAAAGGTGTGAAATATTTGTTATTTTCTCAGGCCACTGTGCATGCAGTGAAATGCTTCTCAGCAGCAAGGAAAACTAAAGGAATTAGATTCAAAGATTTTGCTCTCTACTATCTGGGTGAAAGAAACAATTGGGATGGCTTCTGCAAGTAAAAGAAATTCTGGAGGTACAAAATTTCATTCACTAGATTTGTCAGTAATCAGGTCAAATCAGGTTTCAGTCCATTCTTATCAACATATGATATCATTCTCTTTGCCTTCCGCCTGCCAAGGATTGTGTGGCAAACAATAGGTGAAAAACAGGGGAAAATAGCATGCTGAAAAATTTGGAGATAATTAATACACTGCATATTAATTCAGCCTCTCTGCTTGCTTCCTTAAAGAATCTGTCCTAAATGCAGCACTTCTCTTTATAGCAGAATTTTTCTTGTCCTTGCCATGGATCTTGAACTGACATTTGTAAAAAACATCCTTAAAAAAAAGGACAAAACTTTAAAAGTAGCTGGGAACTGGAAGATAGGGTCAGTATCTCCAAGGCACTGATCATGAAACCTTGCCTCCTCTGATATCAGCAGTAAATAGGCCTTCAGAACCAAGCATTTCTTGCATCACCACAAAATTTGGTCATGCTGTATTTCCCAGAACATTCATATATTCTCCACTGTCCCTTCCTGGAAGATCCAAACTGAGGCTGACTCTGCTCCTTTCAGTCACTGGGCTTCTAAGAGAGGACCATACATGGGACTTACAAGTCCCATACATTTCCTATACGTGGTTTATATCTTAAAGAATGAAATAACCCTCCTTTCCTTGGGTGTATTAATGAAAGGGAGATTTTGACCAGAAAACCACCAATGATTAGAAAATGGCAATGTTAAACTACAGCTGGCCAGAGTATGCAGGGTCATGAACAAATGCATTCAGGCATTTTTTGCCCCAAGGCTTTAGCTCATATTTTGCTGTAGGACTTCTCCCTGCGCTCATATCATGATTTATGCTGTAAGATGGTCTGTCTCTAGTCATATTTACAGCCTATCCAAATTGAATGCCATCTACAGATCTCACTAGGGAGCTGGTTACTGGTTCTCAGATCACTAATTGTGAAGTTAAATGAGACCAGGCTCCAGAAGTTAAATAAGACCGGTTAAATATGACAGAGGCTCATGGTATCTTCTGAGTCCCCTACACTGTCACTAACATTTGTGTACAGTTTGGGCCAGTTGCCAGCAGTAACACTGGCATCAGGGAAGCATGGTCTGGCCCTATATTTTGTCTCCTTGATTTGTGTTTGTCTTCTCTAATTGTAATGTGGCTTGTGGCCATTGAAGCACAGAAACCCAGCCCTTGGCAACAATTTCCAGTTCAGGCAGGTCTTTTTAAGAAATAAATTGGCAACAGATTAAGTAATGGTGCTCTTCATTTCTCTTTGATTAGTGAGAACTCAAGACATGTTTTGCCCTGTAAGTGGAGTCTGCAAGCATGGATTCCTCATCAAATCACCACCCCTTCAACTTCTCAGCTCACAGGTATACTAGCATAGATTAGTCATGTTCCAGGAATCCCTCAACAAGCTTCTGTGATTTCTGCTATCCTGAATTTTAATGGGAGACAAATTACTTTCTCTTTGGCAGAATTCCTGGAAAAGGCGTTTTTTCATCCTGTCCAAATCCAGCAAGGGCAATTACATCCTCAAGTATCTAAAAGGCCAGAACATAAAAGGCTCCATAGCTGTCGATCAGTATGTAACTCAAATGCATCACCTTTTTATTTTAAATCATGTATCAACACTTAAGTAGTCACTGATTGTACAGGCACTTGTTCCTGACTGGGGTTCTTCATCCAAATCCTGCTGAAGTCCAGAAAAGAATCCCTTGGGCTTCTGTAGGCTTTGGGTGCAGCTGACAGTGTTTGACATATGTAGAAGCAAAAATCCTAAATTGCTTTGATGACATCTGATACTTTGAAATGAGTGATTGTGGTGAGGGAGTACCTGCAAACCAGACATCTTGGCTCACATCACAATACTGTGATCCTGAAAGCTGTGTTCCTCTAGTAGAAGATGTTTTATCTCCTGTGAGGCCAGTGCTATGCATTCACTCACATGCAATAGGGATGGGCTACACCACTCTTAACCACAGCACACAGCCTTTCCCACCTGATGGCTTTGCAGAGTGCTTTGCAAGCTGTGCAGATGCCTCCTGGCTTTCACGTAGCCCTTTGGGCTTCTCCTGGCTGCCCCACTGCCTCTCACTCTGCTGAGAAATTGCTCTTCTTGGGCCGGTTTTTTCATCCCTACTGCAGCAAGGCTGGGTGTCATCAGCATTATACTACCCCCTCGTGGTATACATACATGGACAGGGAACTGTAAAAGTAAAGGGAAGTGTAAAGGTTTTACCAGTCAGATCTGGAGCTTAATGCTCCTGGTGCTGTTTGGCATGGACATGGCTTGACTCAAGTTGCTTTTGTGATTCTTTCATTAAGAGGATTTATATTGTGAAGCTTTTGAAAAAAAGTCCAGTTTGCTCAGTGGTATCAGGTTACTGTATTACCATCATTGTTGCTGTTATTATTTTTACTAATTTAACTCCTTGGAAATTAATAGAAGTAGTGCTTACACTTAAGTATCCATTAAGAGTAATTCTTGTCTGTTCCACTTTCCCTCCATTAAAATACCATTAATGTACAATTAGATTCAAATTTATTGTTCTATAGTGGTTCAAGAGCAACTGCCAGGGATTTTTCTTACTATCATTTATTTTCAAGATTCTGTGTTAGACCAAACAACCCCTTTTTTCAGACATGAGATTCCAAAATCTGAATGTGAGTCTCTGCAACAACCGATTCCTTGTTTTTGCTTGGAAGTTTCCTCCACTGAAAGGCTATCTGTTTTGAATGTGTGCACTTCTTTTCTTGAGAATATTTTTTTGTGGAAAAATGTTTACCTTTTCCCACAAAGATCTCATGATATTATGCTGTGCATAGCGTAAAATACACATGTATGTAAGTGCATGTGTGTATGTATAGATATATAGCATGTTTCATATGGTTATCTTAACAGAATCATAAGTACTGAAGTTGGCATAAGCAATTCTGAAGTTATGGAAACAGTGAGGAAGATGTTTAAATGCCTTCCTGAACAGGTGATGTCCATCAGTACTGGAAAGAGATGTTACTACCTCATTGGGAGCAGCAGGTAGGCATAGAAAGATGTGCAAATGCAATATGGCATTACAGCCAAGCTAATGTAACACAGAGTCACTGCTGCAGAGCAAGGTCCCACTCCTTCGCAACCCTTCCCATCCCTTCCTGCGCCTCAGCTACTGGTGGTGCAGCTCTGGGACCAAACGATTCAGCTGGTTGATCCAATGGAAAACTGCTCTTTGTTTTGTCTAATTTTTTTTTCCCCCTGTGGCCAGGTTAATTTTTGTTCATTCCAACAGGTGAGCTAACCTTCCCTGCAGCCACACTGTTAAAACAGCCAGCATGGGAAAGGAGCAGGATCATGGGGCTGGGAACAGGGATGCCAGTGGCAGTGCTAGGGCAGACTGTACCAGTTAAGGGTCAAGGGAGAGCAGACAGCTTTGTTGTCTCACCCAGCAGCTCCTGGGAGTTTGGAAAGCTTTTGCTCTTTATGGATCAATCACGGGAAATAATCTTGCCCCCCAAAGTAGGTTGTTAATCAAGGGAAGCAGATTGGAGGGGAAAATTTCCAGAAGCAATGACTGGGGCCTTTACTGCAGCAAGGTGGCATGCTCCCTGCTCTCCCAAGCTGCAATCCAGTCCTCAGAAAGGGCAGAAATTGCTGCTGTGGTGGTGATCATCCAAAGCTCAGTTAGGTGAGGGAGGACACTTGGCACAGTGCTCCTCTGCTGCTGCTCCCCAGCTTCTTGTCTGCGGTTTCCCAGTCACAAGGATGTCAGGGATGTTTCTGCCTTTATGCAGAAGAGCAGCTGATGTGTGAAAGGCTGATAAGCGCAGAAGAAAAACACATACCTGTGTGTTACTTGAGCGTGGCACCCCACACCTTCCCCCAGGGGAATGCTCCCACACCCCACCTTCAGTGAGAAACGTTCCAGAATTAATCCGAATAAATCCACTGCAAGCATAAAACAGGGGTCCTTGCATGCCATGGTTCTTATCCTGCTTTCCCAAACTCATTCCCAAGCCTCCTTTAGCTGTCTGTGGCAGGACTCAGCAGAGCAGCATTACATATGGCAAGTGAAGCAGAAAGCGGCATCTGACCTTTCTGTCTCTCTCCCCCTCGCTGTGTCTCTTGCACGTACACACACCTCCCACATACCTTTTCACTCCCAGACCTGGGATGTACCTCTCTGAGGTCAAACTTTGCCATCTGGCTGAGCACTTCCTTGAAAGGAGGGTGCAGATCTTCCCTATTGGGTTTCAGGAAGCATTAGTTTGGGCCCTAGAGCAAGATGTGGGTTGGCAATTGGGTTTTCCCTGTATTTTACCTGTGAGAAGGTTTTCACTTCTGTGGTTGCGACCTACAGGCAGGAAACAGAGGACTGGGTCTCTGCAATATCTTCAGTCTGCGAGGAGGCCAAGAGAGGAGGATGCTGCCCTCAGGTGACACGTTACTGCACTTGATTTTAGAAAGAAAAGTGTCATTTCACTGGAAACCTGTGCAAAAGAATTTCCCTGATTTTGGCCTTGCAAGCTGAGTCTTGCCTTGCTAAATCAGAAATTCATTTTCTTTTCAATCCTGTACCCTGACTGTATGCACTAAGCAGGCATTGCACAGTCTGCCTGTGCTGGGATTGATTTTACATTGACTGAATCTCTTTGAAGAGTAAGCCACATGGAAATTAAGAGGTGATTGACATTATGAGGCAATGAATCACACCATTGATGCATCAGAATGAAAATGTGTGTTATTGTTACCTTGTGCTTTTTGGTTGTATTTACGTGCTGTTTCACAAACTGATCCACATCCAATCTGTCAGTGTAGGAGAAACTGCAAGCTCTTAGTTCAAGCTCAGGCTGGAGTTTCTGCACCATGTTAGCCTAGCAGTTCAGACTCAGTGCACTAAGCTACTTACATCCCTGCAGCTTCATCTCAGCTCAAAGTGCAACCAGGACAAATTTATATCTGCCTGAAAAATGCCATGTAGGCAGCTCTGAGCTACTAGAAATAAAATTTGGACTAGTGGGATGGGTTGCTGCCTTGTAGTCCACGCCCATTATATGCCTACCTTCTTACACTGCTGTCACCTTATTCCTAGAACAAAGATCTTCCAAATCCAGAAGACAGAAGCCGGTCCTTCTCTTTGCCACTAGCCTTGAATTCTGTAGATACAACCAGTTTCCTGGAAAGGCAAAGTTACCAGAAGGTAAATAGATTAGCCATCCTTAATAATGAGTTTGCTCCTAGGGGTGACAGTGGAATTTTATTTGTATAGCTGCTTTTTTCCATCAAAATTTGTTCAGAGCCTGTGCAATGGGTTCCCCAGGTGGTCTATTCTCTCTGGTGGGGTTCCTAAGTAGGAACTGGATTATAACATCAGAGATTCCCCACAAAGGAAGAACATTTTGAGGAAAGCCTACATGGAAGTAAAGGCAGGTGTTGATGTCAATAAGAAACTATTCACTGGCTGTCTTAACTGTCTGGTAAAGATTAGTGTGCATAAAACAAGCCCCTGCAGATCTGCTTTGTATGCCTTTGCAAAGCCATGTGATGATTCTTTTGACAGCTGCCTCCCACATTCCTCCTGTTCGGTGACTGTGGTTTTCTTTCTCTTTCTCTTCAGGCTGTAAAGCCTAGAGTGGAGTTAAGGTCCAGTTCCTCTGTGCCTTCCAGATTGTCACCCTCAATTTTTAAATAGAAAGGAAGGAAAGCATTACTGCTGTCTTAGAGCAATTGCAATCCCTGTCCTCTGGTGACAGGCTGAACATCAATCAAGGGAGTGCTGGTTTTCTCCAGTCACAAAGTTGTGTGCAAATGGACCAGCTGAAGGAAGCTGAATGCGGGTGAAGCACCTTTAGGAGTCAACTTTTTTCTTTTGTATACAGGAGAATGGTGCCTCAGAAGACAAGAGCAGGCCTAATTCAGATCCTGGCCTTCATCAGGCTCAATGTGACCCACCAAGAGGAGTGTCTGCAAGCCTGGTGAGAAGAACAAATCAAACAGCTCTTGACTTGCTCAGTCAGCAGAAGTGACTAGTGGCTCTTATCTCACCCGAGTATTTCTAACTATAGATTATTCATCTACTTTCCCAGCACACTGAGTTGGTTTTCACTATGAAATTTTCTAAATATAGCCTATTGTCTTGTTTAGCACTGAAAATAGCCTTCTGAGAACTTGTTTGGAAGCCTCTTTTTAAACTTTGTTTCTTAGAAGCAGATCCTCATTGCTTCTGTGCAGCAATTGCAACTTGTGGCAGCTCTCACAAATTTGATCAAGAAAGCTCAAGTTGCACTGCTTGAGGATTTGCTCTTCCCATCACATTTCTCAGCTGTGCTGCAGTCTTCCTAAATGGCTTTTTCCTGCAGGCTCTGCCAGCAGCAACTGAACAATCTAATTGAACTACAGGATAAGGGCTTGTTAAATTGAGGCACGCCTCAGGACCGACCTTCTGTAAACATAAATAACTTCAACTAATTTAGCTTCCATATCTGGCACAAATGATGAAAAAAGATAATGATAATGAATTTTACCGTGTATTTTTGGCTAAGTGTTCTGACCTGTGTCCCCTCAACAAACACCTGCAGCAGTTTCAGATGGTTTGCACCCCTGGATGTCTGCCTTTGCAGCAGTCAACAGACAGCACAACCGAGGCTCCATCACACCAATATGCAGTTTGGCAGCTGAGTTTAAACCCTTCTTTATTAGCAGTTTGTACATTGGACTATGATCTAGCATGGCTGAGATACAAGGAAAAGCTCTGTTCTGCTATCACAGCTAGCAGGGTGGTAAATCATGTGCTGCAGTCACCATCCATGTGTACGGGCTGGCAGCAAGTATGACATAATACAGCTAAATTTAGTGGAAAGTAGAGAAAATAGGTGAAGCTACGCTGCAATGCCATGGGCAGTGAGCACAGCTCAGCTGATGCATGGTACTTTATGAAGCTGCAAGAACTCATTTGTGAGTCTGACTTCTGCCATGCGTTGAATTAACTCATAGTCAGATTTATCCAGTGCTGCTCCAGATGCATATCAAGGCTCTCTTTCTGTCTCTTATGCATGCCTTTGCTGTCTCATTCATTAATTCTTCTTATACTTATGGTGCCTCAGATAGCATTTGTTGTATGCAGCTGTTCAAACTGGGACAGACTGACCAGAAGGGTTAAAAGATAAAGAATTTGAACTTTATCCTTTCACCCTGAAGCAGGAAGCTTATATTTCTGTTTTAGCATGTGTGAAAATAAATAGCTTTGCCATAGACCTAACACAAAACAAAATGACTTGTTCATTCGACAAAAATATTTCCCTTGCCTCATAAGTTCAGCGTCTACTAACATCTCTGGATCTATTCTCTGCTCAGTGATGTCTAGACAGCTGACTTCCACATTAATCCCTTGAATTTACATCCTATTGGAAGTATGACTCTGCATTTCTAGTGCCTGATTCATTTTATTTTTACCAGTGGTTCCCTCGCCCAGGCTCAGGTCACTGTCAGTAGCCATTACCCGCGCAAACAGGCCTGTCAACCTCAGTTGAGTTCACCCATGCAGGCAGGGACACAGACACCCAGGAGAGGCCTGGGGACCTGATTCCCTTTCAACCCACATTTTGGAGCTACATGTGACTTAGCAATTCAGTATCAGCCGTTCTGACACACAGTTTTCAATACTGTGCACCAAAATAAGGAGCCCTGACATGTATCACCCTGTAATGTTTGTTACTCTATTGTAGGCATTGAGGCATCTTTGTCAGGAGTCTGGCTTCAGTATCTGTTAGACACACCTGGGTTTTTGAAAGAGAAGTTTCTCTGTCCAAAGGCAACACGTAATTTTTGACCCTTTCCCTGAAGAGCCTAAAATTTAACAATCATTGAGTTTGAGCTGCTCTCCAGGTTTTGTTTCCATCTTGTGCTTCAGCCAATTTTCTCCATCATCTTGTACTCTCTCATGTAAATCCACACCATGGTTCAACAGAAACTTGAAGAACTTGCTTAGCTGTATGTCTGAGAGTTATTGTACACTGAGGTTAGTTAACTGCATTGCTCTGGTTGTAAAGCATCTGGAGGGACAGAGATGTCAGCAGACTGCTGGAGGGAAACGCAGTGCTGCTGCAGCTTAACCTTCTCCTTCCCATTCTCCCAATAGCCTGCAGTGGTACCAAGAGGGGGCACTGCACTTGGCAAAAGGTAGTAGACGCTGTCAGTGATTGGAGGCTCAGTTTGGGAAACTGATGAGTGCCGTCTCCTCTCTGAAAGTTTCTAGAAACTTAAGGATCTCAAAACTTCATAGAATCACCTCCTCTTCCCCCTTTTCCCTGAGTGTTTGCTCATCTGATTGACCCAAAGCCCCTGAAAAGTCAGTAGGAAACCCATTCATGACTTTACATCATGACCACAGCGTCAGTCTCATTTCTCCTGGGGATACCTTATGCACTTCCTGAAGGACCATATGTACCTACAGCATGTGCTTTTTATGTCATTTATACCAACAAGGAGCAAAAAATCAGCTCTAATTTCTATTCAATGCCAGTTTCTTCTCTTCATATGTAAGAGAGTAATTAGTTTAATTTACTTTACCTTGAAAACAGCAATATATTCTGTGGCATATTTAGCAATTATTAAAACGATCACCATGGAAACCAAGGCTGTAAGTGGAGAGATAAAAACCGGTCGCATCACAAACATGGCATGGGGAATTGTATTGGGAGGCAGCTAAATACTAATGACCATGCTCTTCATTATGGTGAAGTCAACAAGGAGACATAAAAATGAATAGTTTATCTTTGTGACTTAGAAAGGTGAACTTGGCAGGGGGATTAATTTATCCTTGACTGACTTAATTGTTGCAAACATAGTATTTTGGGTAGTTGTGGAGGCAGAGTATCACTCAGGACAGAAAGGGTTCAATGTCAGTTCTTGATCCCTCTGGGGTATGTTTTAGTTCATGGGGAAGTATAAGTCAATAGACTTCTCATTAGTCAGGGAAATCCCAAATTCATTCTTTCCTTGATAGCAGTTAAACAGTGCTTAAAAAGGACAAATTATCTCCAGATCGACTTCTAGATTTCCTACACATTTTTTTCCTGGTGTGAGGATTTTAGAACTGAGTGCAAATAAAAAAATCTTTTCACCACAAGTGACCCTAAAAACATACAGAGTCACACATGAAGTGTTTAACCCACCTGACTTTTAAACAAAATAACAGGCAGTGAATATGCAGTTAGTTGCAACTGCCTGGTTGCCACAAATTTGTCTGTGAGAAGTACCAATATCAGTGGCCAGTTTTGTCCATGTGTGGTGGGTCTCAAAAGTGCAAGTAGGAGCACAACTACAGAAACCTTGTTTCTAAAACAAACTGGCTCTGAGAACACCTCTCTCCAAGAAGAAACACGTCTCCCAATGTTTTCTCTGCATATTTGCTGGTTCTGCTACTTCTCCATGTAATTGAAAACCACATGTTAAAACAATCTGTATAACCTGCTAAATACCCATTCTGTTAACAGGACAAAAATCTGAGGAAAAGTGAGGAAATTCAGCTGTCATCAGATACAGATGAAGACATTAAAAAGGATGAAGAAGACTATTACCAAACTCCCAGCAATATTTTAGCAAAGGTAGTTCATCAGTTCATGAGTTCTGCTGGTTTGTTAATAGCTCCAAGGAGACGTGAGACATGTAATGAGCCAAAGAGGAACTAGTACCATGCAAAAGAAATCCATAGATAAAGCAGTAGGTAATAGAGCTTTCATTTATAAAAGGAAAAACCACTAGACTCATTCAGATGATCTTTCTGGTAAAAAGTGGCATTTTGACAAAAACATTGCTGATTTTGTTGACATTCCCTAAATTGACTGTTTCATGATAAATGGCTTTTGCCTATTGTATTATAGGACTTTTTTTTTCAATAATGAAAACTTCATTTAGAAATTAGGGGTTTTTTTTTAAGTTGCCAGGAGTTGGACTTGATGATCCTTCTGATTCCCTTCCAACTCAGTATATTCTATGATATATTTTAAAATATAGTACTGTAGAAGCACAAATAAGCTGCATAAAACAAAGCACTACTTTAAAAATAACTGTCAAACATTTTGGTATCAATATTTCACTGTGAAACAAGGGAGTGGGAGGAATATTGGTAATGTTAAATTTTGGCATCTAATCTGGGAGGTGATTTCTCTAGGCTTCCAATGTAGTCAATGGTCAGGAGAAGCTAACTAGTCAGTCTTCTGCAGAAGTCACAGCCTCTTTCCAAAGCCTGTACACCTAACTGAAGTACATTAGCAATATGATTTTGTCATATAACCTGAGTGCTTTAAGCACATCCAAAGTACAAGAGTCTTTTTCAACTTGCTTAAGTTAAAACGAACAAGATTTTGGTGGTAGGACTTTAGAATGCAGCTGGTTGTGTCCTAGCATGAAAGGGAAGCAAATGGTAGTGGTAATGATACCAGATAACATTCACTTCTAAGTTTCAACCACCTTTCTAGCTCATGGTTTCTGGGAAGTGACTTACATGGGGAAAGCCAAGCTGTATTAGCCAATGTGTTTAAACAGCATAAGCTCTAAAACAAAAAAAGGAAATTAAGATTTTTTTTTTTTCTCTGTAGGTGAAGCTAGAATAGAATCATAGACTCATAGGATGGCTTGGGGTGGAAGGGACTTTCAAGCCTATCCAGTCCCAAACCCCCTGCCATGGGCAGGGACACCCTCCGCTAGCCCAGGGTGCCCAAAGCTCCATCCAACGTGGCCTTGAACCCTGTCAGGAATCTAGGGACAGCCACAGCTTCTCTGGGCACCCTGTTCCAGGGCCTCACCACCCTCACAGAGAAGAATTTCTTCCTAAGATAGTTACATCTTATGTTGTTATGTCTTTCCAACAGTGCACTACTGAAGTAGCAAGGCCTGAAATTACAGCTGAGTCTGATGTCCCTGAGCAAGAGAACCCAGTGCAGGAAAACCCACTTAAGGAGAACATTTATATGCCAATGAAATCACTGTAAGTAACAACTTAATTAAATTTTTGCAAATTAAAAGTGACATAGTGGTAAAGATAGAGCTGTTCTTTGTGGTATTTACATAGCAAGATCTAGACTCTGCATCATGTTTGAAGGAGTCCTTCTGGTTCACAAAGTTCAGAACTTGTGGGAATACCAGAGTGAAATTCAAACTCATCAACATGAAATTTTAACTCATGTTGCACACTCATGCATTTAGACAGGCTCTGACTATAGGATGCTGACTATTGTTGACTCATACTTTCTCTAGCTTTGACATAATGGTCCATCACTTTACTCAGATACTGCAGCCAAACTCCAGAAACCTTTTGGACAAAGCAGGCAGCATTATCTAGTGGTTTACAAGAGAAAGGCAGACATGGGGCATTAGGTCCCATTTTTTTCCAGTAAGAAGTTATGTGATCCTGAGGAGGTCTTCTTTCCCTTTTCCCCTGCAATGAATGGGTCTGATGCTGTGTACTGCTGCAGGTACAGTGTTTGGCATGTCACAAAGAAGAACGTGAACCTTCTGCCACGGTGGTAGTGCCACAAGGAAACTTTACAATCTCCACCGTACAGCATGATAAACTGAAGTGTGCTACCCAGTGAAACCAAAGGACCATCCTTAGCTATGCCCTGCCACCTACAGACAGTCAAGTCCTATGCCACGTAGTCAGAGGCAATTGGAAATGCAGACCCACAAACCAGTTTATTCCAATAGACTTACTCAAGCTCATCTGTGTCTTTGAGAGGCCCTGGAAGGAATTACTATAGAAACCTCACAAGCCTGTGCTATCTGAGTTAAAATATACCAAGAGCAGCTTTTGCTACTAACCCCAGTCCTGTTTGGGTGTGGAGGTGAGTTGGCATTATAAAAGCTCATCAAATAAACCTAAAAGGCATTCAATCATGTTTGAGTTGCATCTCCCAAGGGACAGAATTACATCCCTGCAGAAGCCAGTACAGCCAAGGCCAACAATCTGTACTCAGCTTCTTTGTCAAGGCATGTTGTTAGCTGAAATGTTTTCAGGCTTAATACATAGTCTTCAAATACTGCAAAGGTTTATTCTGGGATTTATGGTCTGTTTTTAGAAGGAGTTTATTTTACTTAGTTGTACTTTTGTCCACTGGATATTCTACAAGAACTTGTTATTCCTTGCTTCACTGATGGCTGTTTGATCCAGCTTCAAACGCAGCAAGAGTATGTGGAATGGCCAAACCAGTCCATTTTTTATCACCAGTCCTCTTCACTAGGTTGCTGGATGAGAGTTGCCAGCTCACATGTGAATGTGATGGGCTCCTCTCTCTTCCCAAACGCCAAGACAATGGTGCATGTCCAAGAGACTTGGAAGCAAACAGAGATATACAGCTCCCAGAAAGCAGTACCAGCCAGCAGCCAACCCCACAGAGAAGGCAAAATTCACTACCACTATCAGTGGTGCAGTTGACTATACTGCTTAAGTAAGTGTCTTCTCCGTTTCCCCTATAGATTTCCATTGAGGTACTGGTAGAGCATGACTGATCTCTGATGCTCTCTCTCACAGTCAAGTTACAGATAAGACCCAGCTGCAGAAGTTGGATATATTTGTTCCCCTGGTTGATATTAACAGTTACCTAAAGCTTATCGAAGCAGCAGGACAGATATGGTAAGTTCTGGATGTTTTGTGATGGTGCCTGACGGATATGAATGAGACAATCAGTGTAGGAACAGAAGTGTGCAACCACACACATCCATGAGCAGTATTGGCAGTGCTGAACAGGGGGAGGTCAGTGTGTGCTGGTACTTCAGTGATTCCTTTCTGCTCTTTCTTACTCTCCCTGTGCTTGAGTTCCTTTTTCAACTGCTGTTGAAAATGGCTCTATGGAATTGAGATCCCTTGGCATGCTGTGTAGTAATTAGTGTGGAAGTCCCACCCTAAAAGCTATTCTTCTTGATGGGAAATCCCTCATTACTGCTAGTCAATTTTACCTCTGATTTGGTGAACCACGGTGCATCTCTTAGAGATACAGAGAGGGGATATATCTTGTGATAGGGTAAACAGGGCCATTCAACCAAAAATCTTGCAGGCTTTAGTATAGGTGGCCATGTCCTTTGCTACTGGTGACAAAGCCAAATATTAGGAAGCACATACAAGGGATAGACTTAAAGTCCCATTTATTTGACTTCTGTACTCCTGTATGTACACTTAAGTCTTATGAAGGAAAAGGGGATTTGTGGAGAGAGGTGACAGTCCTTAATAAAACCTGTCTGTCCCTGTGAAGGGTGACAACACAGAACCTACAGGCAGAGAGGGACCCATTTCCAAACCTATTAAATTCAGCAATTCTCTCTCTTTTATCAAATCCTCTTTTTTTCCCCCCTTTAGCCTATTGTCCCTCATATTATTGACCTACATCACAAAATTTTTTATTATAAATAGTAGCACCTGCAAAGCTTTCTGAGACTCTCAAGCTAAGTGTCAGCTGTAAGTGAAAAATTATGTGACATAAACCAAGCTGATTTCAATTGGATGCTAGCACAACATTATCTCTGAATTAATCCCAGCACTGGTTCAGGGGTAGGAATGAGTGCTAGACAGATTTTCACAAGTAGGTAGGTGTTAAGGGCTAGAGAACATACATCTTGTTGGTAGTCCCACTGGAAATTTGTGTTCCCCCTAGACCTTCAGTGTCAATGACTAGGATAAAGAAGAGGGAGCTGAAAAATGCTCAGTGTGTATTCCTGTGCTATAAAGTGCTGAGACTGCCTTTTAGTGTCACTCCCATATCCACATTGACCAGTGGCACTGTGTGCACAGCAGATCACTTTGTTTCAGCCACGACCAGCAAGAAGAAAAAAACACCATTGTAAAAAGGCCTGGAAATTGAACCCCATCTCAATAATTTGGACTGGATCTAAATTTACAGAGCTTTCTCAGTGGAAATTCATGTTGAAAGAACTTGGAACTGACTGTCAGGTCAGCTAATTCAAAATAGCTTGTCACCAGGGAGAGTCTGTCAGAGACCAACAGGAAAGAGATACTGGAATCTCCATAAGGGTCCTGTCAAGACAGCAGTGGATCTCTGATCCATTTTATCCATAGATAAAACACATGCTATTAAGTTTTAATTCCATTATTTTGGGATAACTTTGTAAATCATCTCAGTCAAACATAGGGCTAAAACATCTGCAGCAGTGTACATGTATCTGCAGTGAGTCTGGCCGACTGCTTTTGAGCTGGAATCCCCAACTCCTGGTAACTCCTGGTAACCTCGGTAGCACCAGTCTCACTTGTTAACAGACTGCAATGCCAGTGTCCTGAGCTTTTAGGGGCACCTGTTGAGACAAATGAGACAGCTTGATTTCAGCTAGAACAGGATCTAAAAGCTGCGAAGTTGTTCAGCCTGGGTGTTATTTCCAGAGGGCAGTACCATCAATGCAATCCTGCTCAGCCATTGCCACCTTGTTAGCAGTATCTGGATACCCCATGTTTCCTTCATTGTCTGTCCTCCTCATACCCCAGTGTCTCACAGTGGATTGGTCCTTGCCGACTGGGATGTTTGTTTAACCATGGAGACCACATAGTGGCTGTGAATGATCTACAACCCCGGGATGTGGAGGAGGCTTACCTCTTCATCAGCAGGTCTGCAAGAAAGGAGGTAAGCCTGACTAACCTGAAGATGATGGTCAAATGAATCAAGCCAAATGAGAAGCAAGTTGCTTTTTGCATGTCAGGTGGCTTCATTCAAACCAGTTTACGCAGCTTTGCATTTGGCATAGAATCATAGAGTCTCCTGAGTTGGAAGGAACCCATTAGGACCATTGAGTCCAACTCCTGGCTCCATACAGGGCCAACCATGTCAGAGCCTGGGACTGAGTGCTTTGTTCAGATGCTTCTTGAACTTGGCCAAGCTCAGTGCTGTGACCACTTCCCTGGGGAGCCTGTTCCAGTGCCTGACCACCCTCTCAGTACAGAGCCTCCTCCTAACATTCAACCTAAACCTCCCCTGTCACAGCTTCATGCCATTCCCTGGGGTTCTATCCCTGGTCACCAAAGAGAGGAGATCAGTGCCTGCCCCTTTGCTCCCCCTTGTCAGGAAGCCATAGTTTGCAATGAGGTCTCCCCTCAATCTCCTTCTCTCCATTAATAGCTTCAGTACCAAATAGCTCCTCAGCATCATTCTGATGTAGCTGATCTCTTATTCCTGGACTATTTGGGGAATGCAAGCTCAGCAGTGGTGCATTTAAGGGTTCTCTTAAAGACTCTGAGCAACCCTAAGAGATACTGCAAGACAACCATAAATTAAAATTACTTAGTCCTTTTTGGCTAAAGCCCACAAATTGCAAACTTTGGGAAATAAATGATTGCCTCCAGAGGCTGTGTAGGTGCTCATAGTTGTTTTGGGTATTGAGCCTTAGTCTCCTACCACCTATTGGTTAACAAATGTGATACCACCTGTTCTGAAGAATGTGGGAGATTTCTAAGTGGTGCCCTAACACTACTCTTATCTACCATGTGATGTTTCTCTCAGATGGAGTCATACTTCAGTATCCAGGTTCACTGACACATGCTTGAACACATTTGTATTTGAATTTAGCTGAGGATTTTGAGGTCATCAGATGCTGTTGCCATTTAAAGAAAAGAAAGGTAGTCTCAGCAAGGAAAAAATACTCATCTCTCTTAACAGGGCGCTTTTTTATTTAGCTTGTTGAAATACCAGTTGGATAGTAGCACAAATGTTGATCAGATACAACAAGCTATAAACATTTGTCTCTTTTTTCTTTTTTTTTTCTTTTTTAAGGTGAAACTTACTGTATGTAGGATTCCACATTCAGATATCTTCCATGTTAAAGGTTGCTCATGTTCCTGATAAAAAGACCTCAATGATTAAGTAAGTATCAAAGTCCAAGGGAAAAGATCAGTGAGATGAATGTGATACATAGTGCATGGAAGTAATCTTTAGCCTCTAGAGCTGCCAGACATCTTTTGTTGTTGAGGCACAAAGAGTAGAGAATGTGGATTTCATTTTCATTTCATGTCCTGATAACTTGTTTTGTTGACATGAATGGCTCATGTTTTAGTTTATTTCATGTTGGCATGTATTTCAATCAGATGAAAAAAACCTTAGGGTCAAATCATTTATGAAACCTCTGCACTGGGCATACTTTGTGCTTCAGAAGAACGTACTGGTTCACACCTCTGCTCACCTCTTTACACACTGAGTTTACATTTACACTGAACTTGTAATCAGGGGTGTGGAAACAACCTACATTTGGAACAAAGCCACATTTTCCTTTGTTTCCCCTTAGCTACAGAAAAGCAAAGGCAAGCTGAGAGCTGTAGTATTGGAAAGAAAGCTGGTAAATAAAGTGTTGTGCAGTGATTCAGTGGGGTCTCCTCTTGTGTTACGCCCCTTTTATGATACAGCCACAAAGACACATTCAAGGGGTGACAGGAAAAAGTGCTGGTTAGAAAAAAGCAACATTGTCTGGAGCACCTCTGGGGTCACTGGCAGCCAAAACAAGCCCTGAGTGAAGAATGAATGAATGGATTTGGGAGGTAGGGGGACTGACCTGCTCTGTGAGAGTGTTACTGGTAAAGACAGCTGGGAAGGCCAGGGAGAGAAATGATGTGGACGAAGGCGTGTGCACTCAGCCCGACCCAAACAGCGATCACTGAAAGAGCCCGATGCTACCAAGTACTTCGGCAGGGGTGTCACGGGTACCGCAGCATTTCCAGAGCCAGACTCGTTTGTTTCCCAAACAAGGAGGTTTCCTGCAGATATTCCTGTGTGAAGATGTCTTGCTTCCATTGCTCTCATAGAAACACAGGTGATTTTCAGCTAACATCACACCACAGAGGTGCTGGTGCTTGGTATGCGGCTGCCTGCAGGGGTGCCTTTAGGGGATGCCCAAAGGGAGCTCTGTACCGCACTACAGCGACCTGCATCGCTTACAGAGACCTGGAGTGAAGAATACAGACCTGTTCTCCATATGGATACTTACACATCCATATGTACATAGTTATATGCAATGCATACATATTCCCATAAATCAGACTGTATTCATATACAACGATGTGGCAACAAACCAAATCACTGGTTTTGGGTACAGATAGTTTCATCTTGCCAGCTACAACCAAAATAACTACTGTGTTTAGCAGGCATAGGATTATTAGTATCAAGAGGTTTATATAAGCTTTGATTAAGGAGGATTTCACTGGAAGGAGGTATTTGTCCAGCTTCCAATTGAATTAGGCCAAGTCAACCAGTACAGTAAGAAACTACACTCATTAAAATCAGCATTGGTGCCACGTATTGTGGCACTGAATTTGACAAACCTGCTTTGTATAGTTCCTTTAAAATCCAGGCCAGACTTTCTAAAAAAGTGTTATAAAATTTTATTTAGGATGAAAACAGCATTGGTAATTCAAAGCTAACAAACACGAATATTTATGCAATTTATTCAGACTCTGCTCCTATTCAAAACATTAATTTCCAGACTGAACGTTCCCACAGCCTGCCTCTTCTGCTTTTGAGATAAGAGAGTTTGGGACATGCTTATCTGTCAAGGTGAGGAAGGATCACTTTTTGATATTTCCATTTCAGTGGTGTTCAAAGGCCCATTTGTGCTGAATTCTGCTTCGAGACAGAGGGAAACCCCAGTTCTGGAACCACAGAGGCTGAAAATGGAAGAAAAAAACACTCCTTGGGAGCTCTTCTTCAAAGCTGCTGTAGGACTCCTTTGCCTTGCCCCAGCTCTTTGAGCACAACAAACCTATTTCTGCTGAAGGAGTTTTTGAGGGACGGGATGGCTGGCCATCACCATGCAGGGTTTCTTCCAGATCTCCAACTGTATCAGCCTGCTAGGACAGTTCTGTATGTCAGAAACCTGAAATCACAGATCATCTAGTCAAGATTATTCACTAAGGACATCGCCCTCAGCTTTTCCTTCTAACATTTGCTTAAGCTCTTCTGAACTTGAGAAAACGAAAGTCCAAGACTCATCCCTCTGTATAATTAGCAAGGGTTTTTTTTCAAATACTTATTCTAGATTGTCTTTTCAGAAAAGAAGGACCAACTCATTTTTTTTTTTCTTGCCCTGCTTTCAGTGGGCACAGGGAACTCTTGATTTCTACTGTTTCCAGAGAAAATCCAGAGAAATCTTCATCCTGGAATGTGTTTGTTCTGCCTGTTCTCCCTTCTCTTTATTATTATTATTATTTGGTTTTTTTAGACCAAAACATCCTGCATTCTTCTAACATGTTTCCCAACATTTCCTGAAAGCAGTCATACGTCACTGAACTGCGAGACGAGTACCTTGTTTTCCAGTTACGGGTGAACAAAGCAGGTGAGACAGCTGGAAAGGAATTTCCTGGAACCTCATGAGGAAACATTTCCAAAAAGAGGTGAACTAGCCCAAGAAGCTGTGAACCATAGCTGGTGGTGGGACAAGAGCCACCGCTGTGGAACCTGCACGTGGCTGTGCAGTTGTTGAGCAATGCAGGCTGCACCTCTCGGCCGTGGAAGAATGTTACATTTGGACAAACCCAGGGTTTGGGTAGATTATTGTAATTGATTATTACATCACTTTGCATGATGATGATAAACACAGATAATTAACATCATGTATTGGCTGGTTAATAACACAGCGACACAACACGGAATTGGTATCGGCACAGTAAATTCCAGTAGGATGTGCGAAGTTGTCTGCCCACATATGATTAATAAATGTATTAACACCTTACAGCACATTGTATGCTGCAAATACCTCTCTTTCTCCTGACACAGTCCCTCCTCATCCTCCAAAGACTACCTGGAACTTCCCAGTAACCTGCAGCTGAGTCACCAAGCAGCCCTTTCAGAAGAAGCAACCCTTAAAAACCAAGATCAACCTTATTTTGTAACATTTTTCCCAATGTGGAAGTTTTACTTTTCTTCAAATGAGCAAATTCTGCTGAACCTCTGGGCTGTTTCTAGAAGCAGCAGGAGAGGGGGGACGCCTTCATGCCTGGTATTATCACTGAGGACGTTTCAAATATTTATCCTAGAAGATCTTTTTAGCAAAAATAAAACCCACAAAACCTATTACCACTGCTCACTTTTAGTCCTGGAAGACCTGAAGAGAATGCCTTTAAGCCCATGCTGTCTGAAGGGTGACCAGTAATTTTTTTAGATTACCTATAGTCATTTTAAATGTGACATATAAGCAAACAGGTGATGGTGTAGCTTCTTGTTGCAGCATGCTGCAACTTGCGGTGTCAATCTTATTTTAGCTGGTCTCCAGGTAAGTTTTGGGCTATGGAGGATTCCTGGCAGGTGTTTAAGTTGACATGAGCTGAAATTCAGTGAATCTACAGATGTGAAACCCAGCTGGAAGAAGGCTGCAGATCCCAAAGCCTTCTCACACTACCAATCCCATGAAGTAACGTGCTTGGAAGCAGGGCCAAACCCGACTGGATCACGTGCTGCTTTGAATTGCTCAGTCTGGAAACTGGGTGTGTGAGAGAGAAAGCCCAACAACCTAAACACATGCGATGTGATTAGCTAATGATTAACATGCTCCTCACCATTTTGTTTCCTGCCACTGAATTTCCAGTGCAGCATGGGAATGCCAGTACCTTTAGGTTATTTCCCTGGCTCTTAACTCATGGCACGTTCCCGTGCTGCACTCACACATCACTGCTCGCTGATTTTCCCCCTTGAATTCCCAAATATGAATGACTCTCTCTACCGCTCTCAGCACCCTCCTCCAGCAGGAAAATGTCAGTTTTCCAGGAGAGAAGCAAGTTCCAGAACAGAGTGAAAGTAATGGTAAGGGAAGCCTCCAAACTGGCATGAGGTCACTGAAGAAAAACAAAAAGCCCATTGTACAGCAAACACGAACCAGACATGCACCCCCTGTGCTTCCTCTCCCGGGCAACGCTACCGAGAACTGGGCTTGACCGGGTGAGCCCAGCCAGGAAAGGGTATCCGAGCTGCCTGTGGCCACCCTGAACTGGGTCAGAGACAACTCTGTGCAGTGCGGCGTGTCACTCAGTGTCCCTCCAGCCCGGGGTACCCAACCAGAAACCCCTCAATGCGGCCAAGCCGTCAGCAATTGCAGTCAATGTGGAGCAGCTGCAAAAGAGGTGAGCAGTATCACCTTGCATACCGCAGAGAGTGGTTCTGTGGCGAGCTGGGGACACCAGCAGCTTACTTTATGTTTTGCCTCAAATTTTCTGGTGCCCTCAGGAGAGCCATGTCCTTGCACACATTCCGTAAAATCCAAGAACTGATTTCAGACACATTTGCAACATGCTATTGCTTACAATGGATGTGATCTCCAGCACCACATTTCATACTACAGATTGCTTTCCCTCATAGAACGTCTGCTGGCAACACCTCCATCACTGCTGGCACAGGCACTGCTTCGTCAGTGCCCCACGCTATGGAGAGATGATGATGTGCCTGTTTGGTCTGAAGGGAGAAGACACCCCTCATGCCCTACAGAAACATGGGTGACCCTCAGTTGCCCTTCAGGCAGCACCGTCATGAGCAAGCATTAGGTGATGGTCCCACTTCACTGCGGGGAGCTGGCTCACTCCAGTCCTGTGCTGCTTCAGAGTGCAGGGTCAAATTGTCCAGTGCTTCAGGCCCCGTTAGGGGACACACTATTATTTCTAGTGATACTTTCTTGCTGGTGCTCCCTTCCCAGTGCAGGGGCTAGAGAGTGTACTGAATCCTCAGCAGAAGGCTTTAACCACAGGACCATCTACCTCCAGGTTTGGGGAGCTGTCTGTAACCTGAGATGCCCTGAGGACTTTTTTGGTTTGCTTCCCAGGGACAAGCAGCTGTCCCACATACTTGTCTGGCTGTTGCCAGCCACTTCCCTCCTGCAGACCAGCCAGAAGGGTGTGCGAGGAGCTTGGAGCATGCTGGGCAGTTCCTAGAAATGCCACTGGAATTTCAATGTTCCCTCTGGCCCCTCAGTGCTTTATAATTAATTGTGTCATTTAATGAAAAGGAGAGGCCAGCCAAGGTTGATGCAAATCCTTCATTCAGCAAAAAGCACCTCTAAGTGAAACCTCATCTCTGCTCTGCAGCAGCGAGGACACAGGGTGGCCAGGAGTCCTTTGCTGCTCAGCACCTCAGCAGTCCCATCTCACAGCTCTTCAGGGGGCACCAAGCGACTGCGGTGGGAGCAGGACTGGGCTGGCAGCAGTGTCTGGCCATGTTGAATTTTCCACCTGGGGGTGCCTGGGTCACTCTGTGCCAGAGAGCCAGCTTCCTTCAGAACCCAGCACTGAAGGAATTAGGCAGTTGGTGGGAGTGCTAGGCCCAGGGCAATTGGGGGTGATAATCTCATCTTTTAAAATGCAGAGTTGCTGTTATGGTCATTGAGTAGTTGCTCCAGAGCCCTAGTCACAAGCTGTCAGCCCTGGGGTCTCTTCCCCAAAAGATGTAACACCTCCAGCACCAAAGCTGAGCTTCACCCTGTGAAGTCTCCTTAGACTCCCCTTCCCGGTTTGGCTCAGTTCTTCTGCCACCAGGAAGGAACCAGAGTTGACAACACAGCTTAAAGGAGGTAAGAGCCAAGAATACAGTCCATCAAGCAGTTCCCAGGTGGCCAGAGAACCCATGAGCCACCTGCACGCCTGCCCTGCCTTCAGCCCTGACACTTCCAGTGACAGGCCATCCGTGCTGAACCATCAGCAGCGGGCAAACGCTGCTGCGCGATGCAGTGTAAGCGTATACCATCCCAGGCAGCGCTGTAGAATAATTGCAGGGTTTGTAACTGCAGGCTGAAAACCTGAGACACGAGCACTAAGAATGCTGTTCCCTCTTTCAGCAGTGTTAGGGTATGGATTGGCCAAATAGAGATGGAGACTGTCTTTCCCAAGACCCTTTAGCTTTCGTTTAGACAGCATCTACCTGGAACCACCATGGCACAGTGCAGGTCTGCCTCCAAAAGCCATGGGAACTGCAAAACAGCTCACATGCACACACAGAGAAAAAAAACAAGCCACCCCACAACAAAAACCCAGAGCAAAAAGGCTTCTGACCTTCCTCCACATGGCAAAAGTTCCTTGTAAAAGTGAAATCCCCAAGCCCTTGCTCTAGAAGAGAAAAACACATCAATCAAAGTCTCTAGCTCTTGTAATCCCAGAAGAAGAATGACACAAAGGGAAGAAAAAGCTTGGAAGAGCTAGAGCAGATGCCTTCTCTGCCCTCACCTTCCCGTGGAAATGTTTGAGTTCTTGGTTGTGTGCTGTGAAACCCATTCGGAAAGGCCCACTGCATGTTTGGATTTCTCAGACATGTCCTTTCCCACCTGAAAACGTGGTTCTGGCAGACTGTAAAGGTCTTGTACATTTGCCCGGGATTTCTGGGCACTTGACCATCCCAAATCTATGCAGGGACCAGCTCTAGTACTCGATGGAGCATCAGTCCCAGCATGCCTGGGGTCTATGCAGGCAGCAAAGCATGGCAGCCGTGGGGTGTGGGAACAGGAGCATGTCCACTGGCTGGTTTCCATGCAAACAGTCCTGGCTAGGGAATCCCTGAAACTCCCTGCCTTCGAGTCACTGGCACCAGAGGTAGATTTGGGATGTGGTCGTTGGAGGAACCAGCCAGTGATGCAGGTGGGGCGTGCAGGGAGGTAGAGGAGAGCAGGCAGCATGCAGCCAGGCTGGCAAGGGCAGCTGCGAAAGCCTGCCACTGCTCTGCTCACGCCTGCGCTGCAGGACAGAACTGAGTGGTGGGTTTTGCAGGGCAGAACGGATGTCAAAATGCCACAGAACATATTCCTGAAACCCAGGTGTCCACAGTGGGCATCACCGAGCTACATCCAGTTTTCCTCCTGTCTCTGTTCCTGCCTGTGCCTACAAACCACAACATAAACCTGCTGTTTAAGCCCCACCAAGGACTGTTGGAAAGATACTGCCACCATCTGCCATGGAGGTGGCACAATTTTTTCAGCCAGGGGGAACCCATAATTTCAAGTACTTGTTCCTCAGCAGCCCCTACAAATCAGTTGCACATTCCACATCAGGACTCATTTTGCCAGCATAATGTCATTTACATGCTATATGCCCTTAAACTGATCAGATGCCCCACAGAAATTCTGACCTTCTGCTCTCCAGTTTGCCCCATTTCTCTTTTATTTGCTGTCCAAAGCCCATGTCATTCTTCATCAACGTAATTCTGCTTCCAAGCAATTGTCCTTGTGTTCCTATTTATAAGAGTAAAGGTGAATCCTGGCAGCTGAGTGTTTCTGAGAAACCCCTAGCAGTGGAGAGGAGAACAGGGAGGAAGGAAAACTGAATCATGAGTAGCTATAAACAGCAAGAGGGGTTGGGGGGTGGAAAAAAAGAAGTCAAAACCAGTAAAACTGGAGTTCTGTGCTGTAAACACATTTTTGGGTTTGGTGATTTATTTTTTTCTTGAAAGGTTGTTCCCTGGCATCAGTCAAGTGGCAGCAGCGCCTGCTCTTCCTTCAAGGCTAGCTGAGGCACAGAAATAACTCAGAGTTACGTGTCCAGTCTCTTGGGCACCATGATGAAACACCCATCACTGTGATCCGGACACCCTGGGAGTTTCCATCCATTTTGCTTTGTCTTGTTTAACTCCTGCAAACAGCACTAGCTGCTGGGGCCGCTCGCAAGGCTGGGAACAGCACAAGGGTGTTTCAGCACGGCAGTGAGGAGATAGGAGGATAACTGCTTCTCCCCACAGGGCACCCACAGGCTGCTGCATCCTCAGCAGCTGCAGCATCTCCGGGGGCTTCACGGTGTGCCTGGTGGTGTGACCTGAGCCAGAGATCTTCATCTCAGTGAGCAGCCATCCTGGGTGATGGGCTCCTGCTCAGCTTTGCCTTGTTGTGTTTGCTGCTGGTGCTCTGCACTGCGCTGGTGTGACCTCACCTTGAGTACTGGGGACAGGTTTGGGTGCCACAGGACAAGAGGGACACCAAAATATTGGAGAGTGTCCAGAGGAGGGTAATGAGGATGGTGAAGGTGAAGACTTATGAGGAGAGGCTGAAGTCCCTCGGTCTGTTCAGCCGGGAGACGAGGAGGCTGAGGGGAGACATTACTGCGGTCTGTGGCTTCCTGACGAGGGGGAGCAAAGGGGCAGGCACTGATCTCCTCTCTTTGGTGACCAGGGATAGAACCCTGGGGAATGGCATGAAGCTGTGACAGGGGAGGTTTAGGTTAGATGCTAGGAAGAGGGTGGACCCGCACTGGAACAGGCTCCCCAGGGAAGTGGTCACAGCACTGAGCTTGGCCGAGTTCAAGAAGTGTCTGGACGAAGCACTCAGTCCCATGCTCTGACTTGGCTTGGCCCTGTGTGGAGCCAGGAGTTGGACTCAATGATCCTTATGGGTCCCTTCCAACTCAGGAGACAATATGAGTCTGATTCCTGACAAACAGCCCAGGATCACAGCCAGATCAGTAGCAGGCAAAGGTAAGATGCATGGTGTCCCCAGCAGGTGTAGAAATCAGGCTGCTCATTTGAATGAACCTCACAGGCACAAACTGGAAGGCACACGAGAGCCAAAGTGACCAGTCACTGAGCATTCATTTCTATTGTTCTGTAATTCCCTAATTAAGCACCACATTTCTGCCCCCCGGGGGTGTCGGTACCTGTCACAGCAATGCCGTGGGATGCCGCTCTGCCCTGTCCCACTGACAGTCTCCCTGCAGAAGAGCTGGGAGGAATGAGCCGTGCTGCAGGTGACCACGGAGGTGTTCGAGAAACAGCAGGCTCCTGCTGATCCGCAGAGCTCAATTCCTCAGACGGTCGCTGGGTAGCAGCACAAAGAACCGAATTTCAGCTTTACCTCCCTCGTTCAGGCAACAGCAGGGCAGAGTACCAAGAAAATAACACTGCTTCAGGAGCAAGTGAAATCCAACCTGTCTTTCCCGGACGGAGGAAGCCTCACTAGGATAAATGCCCCAATGCATCTCCTCTCTAAAACAGGAGCTGGAAAGCAGGTGAGATCCTGCAGCACTGCATTTGGGGAGGTCTCTCTAGGAGCTGACAAATCACTGAGTAATCAGAAAAGAATTAATTTTGCTTCTCACAACAGAGTTCACCAAAATCCGTGACTTCTCACAGAGGAAAATAGAGGGAAGCCAGGAGGGGTCGGGGGCAGCAGGGGTTGGTACCTCGAGGCAGAACCTCACAGCCAGCCCCAATCTTGCTGAACTCAGCTCCAAAGTCACTCCAGTTCACATTTGTGTCCTTGAGTCACCTTTTCCTGGGGTGCACGGCTGGTGTCTTTTTCCCTGAGCTGATGAAGTTTTTTATCCCCTCTTCATCCTTAACAACCAACACAACATACAGAAGGAAGAGTGAACAAAGTTAAATACGAATGCCAAGTGGGAAAGCTTAGGGGTTTTAAAATCTGTTTGTTTTATGTAAGTACTTATTGGAAACTGGCACAAACAAGTCACTATCTGCTCTGAGATACCAGAGCAGATGTGACAGAGTGGAAAAGCCTCTCCCCTGCCAAGGTATTTACTGGATTCGATAACAAGGTGCCGTCGTACAGCAGCGGGTAAAGGTTCAGAGTAGAAAGGGGAACTGGAGAAGGAATCCAGGCAGTGCAGGGCGCTGCCACTGCAGGCTACTGCGGCTCCACGGAAGGGAGCGGGTAGATCTAAATTCAGGGGGAAGGCAAGTAGATCTTGTGTGCTGTTTTCCTTACAGTGAACAGTGACAGCCCCTCTTGTCCCTCCGTTTCTGTTCGGGTGCTGTAAGCTCTTTCTAGCTGTTCCATGCACTTCTAATGAGAGATTAAATTCAGCACTCCAAACACACATTTGTCATCTGAACAAACACGTGAAACTTAGGTACAAGAGCTTCAACTCCTGATATTTGTACTGAGAAACTTCCAATAATCCCTGTGAATCTCATTCATTCCTGTAATTCTTTCCCCTGGATATTAATACTGTTGCTTTTTTACAAACAGTCAAGTGGGAATGGCAGAAACCAAATACGATTTCAAATGGCATCATTTCACTGTGAATCCTAAAGACATAAAGCAGCCTGTGCCCCACCACCCAAATAAGATGCTCTTACTTGCTTTGGTTCTGAAAAAGAGAAGCATCTGGTCTGCTGTAGCTAACGAAGGATGGGAAAATTTGGGCTGAACATTCTCCTTCTCAAAACTCACCTGCTTTTTTGTCCCCTGCCAAAGAAAACTCACCAAAAATTACTCAAGAGACACAGCAAACACATCAAGGCAATAACTGCATCTTTGGCCTGAGATGGTAACAAGTCTCCTGTGTAATATCCACAAAAACATTGTCTCGGGAAAAATCAATCCCAAATTGCTTTACAGATGTATCTGAAGTCACGTTATCTCATAAAACAAACTTACTTAAATAGAGATATATCTTAAGAGCCTTTACTAAGCACATATGTGTAGACAGGTTTGATGAGGTAAGAAATGCTTTAAGCTCAATGACACCTCAGTTCCTTTCCCTGCTCCATGTCACTATCCATGGACAGTTCATACCGAGGTCTTAACAGAAACCCAGCACCTTGATGCTCCCTTTCACCACCCGCATGTTTTTACCCCCCTTTCCCAACAGCGTTGCTTTTAGCTCATTTATCTGCCCGTGGGGGTGATATGTAATCAGAGCAGGAGTCCTGACGGGAAATACAAAGTGATTCTTCAGAGTGGGTGGCTTTGAAAAACCATTCTGGGCACAGATGAAGCAAGTGTTAGAGCTGCCCCTTCCGTTCGCTTCGCCTCCTGCTCCGAGCCTGTCAGCACTAGAGAAACTGGAAGAGCCTCCAGGATGTTCCCATCTTGCCTCAGTAAAATCCGGTGTTACTTGTGTCAGCAGGCGAGACTCACTCTTTGATGTGAAGGCAAGGACACAGGCTGACTCATGCCCAAGGGATGCTGGGCAATTCTGTCCTTAACAAGGCCCAAACCCCTCCCAGCCTTGTCAGGCTGTTGGCTCTGACTAGGCAGCGCCTTCGCTCCAGTTACAGCCACCACTCTACACCAAAGAAACTAATCATTTCACTCCTGCACCTGTAACAGCAACGCTGCCAAGACTGAAAAGAAACACATTCACTCCTTCATTAGATGGAGTCACTCAATCCTAATTGATTACACCTATGTAATTATTGTTTGTTTATATTAAGTATCTGCTTTTGCATCCTCCTAGGTAATCTAAGCAATCTCATCCTGTTATTAATCTCCTTCCTTTACTAGTCAGGAGAACAAAAATACTAATTTCTCTGTAAGTTTGATTCTGAAGAGACTTTTTTCCATACAAAGGAGGACAAATAACTGTAACATGGAGATGAAATGCTGCAGAATTTGAGTCTACCCACAAAAAACAGCTGGTAGAAGTGCAAATAAAAACCATGAAGAGGCCAGAAGGCTGATGCAGGAACCCCTACAGCAGTGTTGGCAATGGGAAACAGAGCAGAGAGGTAAAAATTAAACCCAGCACAGAAGCCACCCTGTTTGCCCACTGTAATGAGGCTGTTCTCCAGCGTCAGCTCCACATCAGGGCAGTATTAACTGTCAGCCCACCAGATGCCAATGTCAGTGTCCTCCAAGATGCCTAATTTCCATTGATAGTTTGAGAAGGAAGTTTGCTTTTAAAAGTAAAAACAAACAGAACCAAACCCAAAACCACAGAAGAAACCCAAGTCATCATTCTGAAGGACAGGACAGAGAGGGATAGGATGAGGTGAAGAGCCACCGAGGGGCAACTGGTGTCTGGCACCTCCCAGCTGCAGTGTAACAGTATGAGAGCCCACACGCACATTCATTTGCCGGAGGAATTCTTGGAAATCCATGTATGAAAGTAAGATGATGTCAGAATTGTAAGATCTTTGACTCTAGGGTGCTCACTCCAGCCCCTCGCACCTGGCACAAAATTAGTCAGGAAAAAACCTCAGAAAGCCAAAAAAACAGGCAAAATTCCTCAACAATTCAACTGCTAGAAGCATTTGGCTGCCAAACAGAATCCCCAAGTTTGCTCTGACTTGTAGAAGGCATTAATTCAGGCTCAGTATTTGTAAGGGCTGTAAAAAATACTGTTTCACACACCTACTCCAAAAAGGAGTGGAGTCTTAGGAATGAGCATGCCAGTCCCCGACAGTTCTTGCGATAAGGACAGCTATGTATGCATTATGTAAAACAAAACCAACGCCATATTTCAGTGAATGTATTGAAAGATTTGTGAATCAGTATGAGAATTCTCTTTCCATCAGAGTTTGAGACAGTTATCCCTCTCAGAAGACAGAAATAAAACCAAGTGACTTCACATTGCAGAGTTCGTCATTCAAAGACAAGGATCTGTTTATAGTTACACTGATCATTAAAGAAATGCTGTCCTGACAAAAAAATAGCACTGAACTTTTTGGATGAGCTATTCCAGGAGGGTTGGGTGATGATTCTTTATGCATGATGCAACTTTTCTAAGTCCTAGAAGTTTCAAATTGTTTTTATTTTAGTGCTTATAATTACACTAGAGAGCCTGCACGCAACCACATACTTCAGTGTCGGTAAGTACCAGGCAGATACTGATAATGTGTTAGGATTCAGGGGAAAAAAAAAGCAAAATGAAACTTACCTTTCTACTGCCAGAACTAGTATTTGCCTTTCTTGGTTTCTCAAATTTTACAAACCTGTCCACAGAACCCCACCAACCCAAATGCACTGTAGGAGACTACATGGAGAAGAACCACTGCCTTGCTTTGACCACGTGCTGAGAATTTCCACTACCAGAACTCAAGAGCAATTCTACACAAGCAACACACCCAGCACGTTCACCAAAGGTATCACAGGCAGGTTTCTCAGATTAGCAGCTACTGTACTGAATAGAAACACATTTTTCTCAAAAGAACACACAAGTTTCATATAGGATTTTTATTTAGAAAAAAAAATAAATAAAAAAACCCAGAAAATCTTGAGCAGAATGTAGGTAGCAATGTCTTTTATAAAAATCATTCCCCAAAGTACTTATGCTGCAAGAGCCTGAGCCAATCCTCTCTCACAAGGTAAATTTTGTTTACGAGATTTAAATCACAATAGCTGGTTCTGCCTCATGGAAAGGAGCTTCTCTGAAGCCTGAACTGACAGCTCGTGACACACGACTAGCATCTACTACAGTAACTTCTTTCCAGAAATGAGTAACCTGGAGGCAGTTTCTCCCCCAGTGTTACACCTCTGAGTACCTCTGTAATCTGAGGAATATTAAGAATGGGGAAAAAGGAGTAAGATAAAATAACCTGAAATATGCATTTGCAAAAAAGTTGTTAGAGGAAAGAGTAAGTAGTAGGTATATGATAATGCAAGGTGCCTTTTATGTTTCTCCTCAAATTCAGCTCTCTCAGGAGAATGGCAGCTTAGTTCTCTCTCCAGAAAGCTCTGTAGAAAATGGAGTTAAATAAAATTCACAGGAACTGTCAATTCCCACTCCAGCCTACTTCCTTTGAAATACACACACTTCCATATATTTATTTACACCTACTGCCCTCAGTCATCCAGTCTCTAAAATGCTTCTCCATCAAGCTTCTGGCTTTCCAGTCACCAACATTTACAGTGGGGATGATTTTCTGTGGCTTCAGCCATTGAACAAAACGTTTCATTTCCAGGTAGCTGCTGTGTTCACTATAAGGAATCCCTGAAATGAAACAAATCACAGCAATCCATCAGTCTACTTAGCTTCTTGCCAAAATACTTTTGCAAGCCTTCCAGCTAAGAAATACTTTAGACAGTATCTTTTTAAATTCATACTGGAGAGCTAAAGTTTATAGCCAAGGTAAAACAAAAATCCAGATATTCCTTCTGGAAAAATTACCTTGCATTAAGTTACCAAGTCATTAATCAATGCAAACTGGGCGACACTGTATTTGTTTAAATGAATATTAAAATTTTAAGAAGATTCAACTCTGACCACCAGTAAGAACTGAGAAGACCCACAGTCCCTCAAGTAAGCGAAGTACAGAATGAAATCTTGGCTCTGGAACTGCACTGCCACCAGCATCAGTCGGGCCAAAACTTTACCCATGAAGCTTCTACATATATCAGAGAAAAGTATTTGCAGGAGAAGGACAGGAGCAAAACGTATGCAAAAACCTGCATTTCCAGTGTTTGTGATTACTCAGTTCATCGATCCCTCCTGGAGAGATCCATCTGTTCACTTGCTCAGTGAGTTATCAGAAAAGGCAGAGCTTACAATGAACAACTGGGAATTTCCACAATAAAAATATGACAACCATCCATGCAAAACTAACAGCACTCCATCTCTACCATTCTCGTACCATATATGGTGATATTTCCTCTTGTCTGAGGTTTGATATCCATCACAGAAAGGCATGAATCAGAGTAGGTCCACCCAGTAGGTTTGAAAGCCAGAACTTGATCAAAAGTCTCAGAAAACTTATTCAAGTGATCTTGCAAACCCTGCAAAAAGAATATAGATATATTGAATCCTATCAAGTAGTGCATTACAGTTTGAAGATGTCATGATGGACAAACTTCGGGCTAAATTTTATTTTCCCATTTTGAAATTAACTTTTTAATTTTAAATACCATCTGCCTTGAAATTATTAATAATGGATAAATTTGCAGCACATCTTGTACCTTTAATATCTCAACTGCTTCATCTGAATCAGTGTATATTGACAGCTACGCATTACAGACCAGAACATGTAAGGCATAATCACACCTTACAGATGTTGCCCCTTCATTTGTTCCTCTCAGCTGAAGGTCAGCAGTCCTCCAGCTGGGTGGTGATAAAAGATGGTGAAAGCCTGCTTCTGTGCAAAATCATCAGGTGGAAAGTGCCACTGAGATCTGCTTGTGCTCAGAGATTAAGCGAACTACCAAAAAGATCACAGCAAGCCAGTGCACAAGTTGAGTATTGCTCTGAGCACTAAACCATGTTTAACCACATCTCCATTCATAATAGGAAGGAAACCACCTCTCGTCTCTTCACTCAGAACAAAAAAAATTAACTAGAAAAAGTTTCCAAGTTGGCTAAGTTAGTCTTTGATGTTGTTTAAGCTAAGGTTGGGAAAAGAATGAAAGGGAAGTATAAGGAATGTACAGTCCTATTCCTGGATAAGTGCAATCAGTGTTATTTCAAAACATAAAGAGGAAATCAATTTCATGTGTCTTATAAAAAAATCTTAAAGGCACATTCTCCATTGGAAAGCCCTACAAGATTATAAAAGTCAAAATCATAAACTATTTAGTATTTCTCTTCCTGCTGTGGATATAAAGGCTGATTAACAAAGGTGGGGAGAGGGGGACAGATAGGCTGTGACAGAACACTAGCTAATCTGTCAGCTACTTGAAAATTACAGAGCAGGGAAGCAGAAAGCTCCCTGCAACACTGCCAGAGTGAATAGCACTTTCCATACAATGTCCAGTAGCAACATACTGAATACTGAATCCATCAAACCAGGAACATTAAAACCAACAGGAAACCCCACCACAATACGTTTCATTCAGCAACAGGAATTGTGGCTAGCTGCCACGACTGTAAATGTTCAGCCTTCACTAGATTAAAGATATAACATATCTTAAGGTAGTAATTCATGTATTTGATCCCCCTGCTCCAATGAAAATGAAATACAATACTTCAACCACCATTATTTTCATATTAAACAATGCTAATCTGCTTTCAAATTTTGCTATAAATCAAGTGTGCAACATTCACATTAAGGATGCAATTTCAATCTCAAAAACATTTATTTGTGCACTTCAGTCACAAGACACTTTTGACAGCTGCCCCTCAGTGCTAGCAGGAGCGATTACTAAGCTAAGCAACCTACAGACCTGAAGACCCCAGTCCTCTGGAAATCGCCTGCTGCGTACTGAAATGGCAGAAGCCTCCATCTTTGATTGTTACAGAACGTTGCAGAAGAACCATGCAGGCATTTTAGGAAAGACTACCTCTTCCCACAAAACAAATTACTGCACTGTTCATTTACAACTAATCCACTTTAAATACACATTCCAATTTCTTCTTTTATTTCTTTAGCCAAAGCTGTTCTAAACCTTCATCCTTTTGAAATGGAAAATACATTTCATTGCTAAACCAACTTCCTTCAATCACCATGACGGCCAACTACAGTATCACTAAAGTCAGTGGTAGATGCAAACAGGTTCCATTAGGTAACAGAAGACTCAAACATCATTAAATAGCTAATTCACAACCAGCCCTAACACCACTTAGACCCACATGGCTTATTCAAGAACAGCTATGCAGCAGTACACACAACAGTTCTTGTGTTTTCCTGGAGTAAACCCAAATATTGCAGTGAAGTACCACTTCTCTGAGGTTTTGGGTTGGTTTTTTTTAAAATCTTTCTTTTTCATATATCAAGTCCACTTGCAATATGGCAGAAATCAATGTTTCCATTATTTTCAATAATAAAAGAATCGTGCTACAATTCTTAAAACTATCAAGCCTGGAGCACAGAGAGATTTGTTTTTTCTGTTAGTAAAGAGCGTAACAGGGAGAAAAATGGTGCAAAACTCTAACTTCTAGGAGATACTATAATATAACAGCAGTGTTTGGATATTTGTATTCTAAAAAAGGCAAGTTCACAGATGGACTCAACTTACTAAATAAGGACTGAATCTGAGATTTTGACTGAGAATACTCTCATAAGGAATTAATGGATTTGTAGGTTTGCAGCTGAAACTACATGAGCAGGAAATGAGCCCAAATTAAGAAGTGGGATTGTGTTTTTTTGAGTAGGGCTAAGGATTGAGTAAAAAGAAGTAGGAGAGACCCAGAAGATTTAGTGATGAGGTTCACTAAAAAATTCTGGCTTTCCCAGTAATAAGCCTGTAATTCCAGACAAAACCTGTATAATCCAGCAGAAGACAAAAACATGCAACTGGAGATGATGACATCAGCATTTACATGGTCTGTAAAAACAGGATGATATCATCCATCATTCTTTAACTAGAAAAAGATTACAAGTGAAGACATAATTTATTCTCAAAAATATTGTCTTTTCTGAGGTCATGTTTATTGATTCTGCTGGACCAGAAAGAACATAAATGGCCATAAAACCTCATCTTTAAGCACTTACCATTCTCCACATTTTCCTGATACTTCACTCCACCTAGGCATTCATCTAGCTACTGGCCTCATCAGATGTTCAGCACCCTAGAAGTCTATCTACCATGACTAACTTGCATGGACCCAAAATTACTAATGACAGCATGAGACCACATTCCAACAACTTCATACATGAATTCAAAGCCCCAGTACATGTTACACCAGGACTCCAGTCCCTTAGACCACCGTGCCTTTAATTTTTCCTGGCCCTTTCCAGGGTCCAGGTATCACTTCTGGCAAGGCTGTAGATTTGTCTAGAAACTCCTGTTCTTAGAGATGAAACCCTGCACATGAAACAACTGCTTCTCTCTGAGAAGTCTGTCTAGACATCCTTGTTGTATAATCACAAACTTCTGCCTGAAAATCCAGCTACGTATGGCATACACAACAGGACACATAACAGCAGAATCACATAACAACCCAAGACTAAAATATATTACTGTTTAAGACAACACATTAAAAATAAACCCATACACATTTCCATTACTCATTTTCTGCCCCACCGTGGAAAAGATTAAAGAGCAACATTAAAACATTAAGATATTATGTTCTATCTCCTGCAGTTCCCATCCAAACTGTATAGCCTTTTTCTCCTTTTTAGGTCAGCTCTGACCTTGCCTAGTCCTGCAGCTAAATACCATCTTGCTCCAAAGGATTTGCTTGAGATGGCACAGCAGGCCTGAAGAAAACGAATCCAAGTCCATAAGGCACAAGTGACCACTGTTTTTCTCTTTCTTCCAGGTTACTTTTAATCTAGAGCCTGCTGCTTTGCTCTAAGGCCAGTCTGTACTTTGTAGTGTATTTAGAAAAACCTCATCTCCCCTCACCTCCAACTAGTCACCTTTCCTAAATAAGAAACTCCCACAAACACTCCCAACAACAAAACCCCACTGTCTCAAATCTCAGCTGAAACGTGCATTTGAAATCAATTTAGATGAAAGAATGAGTTAAAATAAACTGGTTTACTTGCTTTTGCTACAGATACTAGAGATTGTGTAGAAAAACTAAAGCATGTGTATGTATCATTCACTCAGTGTGTTTATTTGTTTCTGTGTGAGTGTTCATTGATTTTCAAGTACACTTACCCCCACGTAAATCCTCAGCATGGTATAGAGAATAAGATACAATTATATGGAAACCGAACTGAGAGGCACATGGAACATCCTAATCCTTTTCAATCAAACAGCAGAATGGAAGTCAGCCATGTTCAAAGGCTGCCTCAAAACAGACTCATAAACACACAATCCTTTTCCTATATCATACCAGGTAAGAGACAGGCTGGAAACAGAGGCTCCATCTCACAATATATCAATCGTTAATAGGACAGATCCTGTATTCATGACATAAATGTACTTCAAAAAGGCCTGCAAAGAGCAAGCCTCTGACAAACCTCATCTTAACCTGTACAAGCACTGCACTGAACTGAAATTACATTTTCTGTGCACCACGTTTAATGCTTAATTGCATTTCATTTTCAATGTAGTGCTACATGTCAAAACTTTACTAAATAAACATGGTCTCACAAGAGGTTATAAAGCACCAAACACAACACTGTTGAGAGGAGAAAGGAGTAAGATTAGCCCACAGGTTAATCAACAGAGGCTATTTTCTGAACTTACCTTAAAATTAATTTGCATCATGGGAAGAACATGAAGCAAAGTACCATCCCAGTTCATGCTGATTAGGGAATTAACAGCTGTCGACTCCAAGCACTGCAGTGTTTTGTACTTATCATGGGACATACTTGCTTTTGAACCCAGAACTTCAGCAATTGCTTTAAGATTAATTGGGAAGAAATCAGACAAAGAAAATTGTAAGAGTTAAGTTTTTTTCATTTTCTGTTTATTTTGCAGATATTCCTAACTGTAGCACTGGATGATTTTTACTATCTAAAAAAACCCATATTCAACACGATACAGTGTTGAAACCTGTAATTGCTGTTAAAAAGCCCTGGCTTCTACATTTTAGCACCAGAATTGTATATGAGAATTGGAAAGAGAAGGAGAATCAAATGACACTTAAATCCTAAGTCATATTAATTTGGTAGAATGTTACCAAGGTGAACTGGTATTTATGTCCAAGCAGGCAGAAACATGTGCAGCATTTGGAACGTGTGACAAACAGCCCACATTAAAGGCAGACTAAATTTCAGTGAAAGTAAATCTTGTCCTGATGAGTTTAAATATTCTCAAAAGCAGGAACAGTCTGCCTCCCTGCTTTAGAGTATACATTTGGCCAACCATACATTGGTTCCTAATGCTGTAACCAAGTGAAGCATAGCACACAGAGTTTTCATTACATCCGAAAAGATGTGTTGTGGTTTGGGGAATGTCTTGTTAAAATTTATTTCATCAAAACTGATTACTATAAATATTTAGGAAAAAACACAAACCTGGAAGGTTTGCTGTTTTCCTGTTAGCAAAGTAGAATAACAATTACATCCCTTTGCTGTTACTTGACAACATGAAATTATTAACACCAGAAGTGTAATAAAGACCTCATTTATGCTTTTTCTAAGTGTCATTAGCAATTTCCTCACCACAGTCAATTAAATCAGCTCATTCAATTAGGATCCAACTTGGTTTTCTGTATATTCAGTGAGGTTTGTAAACATGGCAGAAAAATATTTCTTTCAGAAAGTTACAATTTCTTGATTAGAAAAGCAAAAAGCTAGCAGTAGAATTATTAAATACATTTAATTTCTTTACACAATGTCTGACTATGAAGACCAAGAAACCCTTTACATCTTCAACAAAAAGGCCTTTTAATGCTGATATAGATATTTATTCAGTTACTTTCTCCAGTATGCTTTTTTTACATACCTAAAAAAACTTTTTCTTTTCCAATGGAGTAGGTGCCACAGACAACTAGTGTACGTGGGTTTAAAGTCACCATCTCGAAGGCAGTATTGACAGCAAACTGGATAACTTCTTGTTGAGAAGGAAAAGTGTATTCAGGACTACAGTATCTACAGCATGGAAACAAGATACACACTTTGTTACACAAGATGGAAGGCATCTAAATTTACTAAGAAAGCCCTCAAAACTGTATTTATACAAAGTAATTAAAGAACTTACCCTTCATAATTTCAGCCTATTTGAAACCTGTTTCTATAAACCACTGAGGTACCCAGGTGAAACTGTTGCAATAAAATTTACATTGCGTGTATCAGCCTTTTCTCTCCAACCATTCACTTGTCTGACACTGACACTAAATTCTGCAGTTTTTTCTCTATAAATACCAAATGCTTTTTCAAGCTAGATATTTGTATCACTTACTAATTACATCCTTATGTCTATTTTTTCTTATGCACACAAGCCATAACATAAGGCATTATTCATTCGCAGAAACATATGGAACAGAAATAAAAGACTGCAGCTGGGCATTAGTCATCGTACACAGAAAAACAGTTTTATATACATGAGTCAGAGAAAGGTCTAATGAAAACCTGGACAACTGATTTAACCATTTGGCATTTTTTCACTCTTTAAATTCCCCCCTCCAACCCTTTTCATAACAGAGTTCAATCTACATAAAACCAGCGCTCCAGGAAACTTCTCGTTTTAGACCTGAACACTCAACATATGAGTCTTGGCACCCAGAATTTGATACCACTTATAAACAGTAAGTTTATCTCAGTATTTTTTCCACCACCCACTTTTATTCTCTCATGTAACAGCGTAACAGATGAACAAGCTAGACATACATGGACTTTTAATAAATATCTGGCTTTATTCAACACTAAATAGAGCTAACAAATGTTAGAACAGAAACATCATTCATGCTTATATTTATTTCGTTTACTAAGACTTACTAAACTGAAAAGAGGGTAATATTGAAGAAACAAAAGTTAAGCAAAACTTACGTGGTATCAAGGTAAAGGGTGTGGACCTGTTGAGCAATCAAAGCAGGGTAACGCTCCATGGAAGGATCTGCCCTGAAGTCTCCTGTGTGCAGAATAACAGTTCCACTTGGCAGTCTGAAAAGGATCATTGTGGCGCCTGGACAACTGAAACAAACAAAACCCCCATACAGATCACGTTAGTTCTCTATAGCAATAAACTGCCTTGTGAGACATACCACCCTTTGGTAGCAGGAAGGTGTGCAGAACAGCATTTTACATCACAGCTACTATGCAGAATGATTTAGCTAGAAATTCCCATATTCTAGAGGAATTCCAAAGCTAACCTTAGGGCCACAGAGAACTTAGACTTGAGTTCTCAGCTGAGATGGAGGGAAGAAAAAAACCAATAATCCAGCATTAACTCATTAACTGCCTTTTTGGGATGCTTTGTTGCCTTCTAGGTATGACCAAGATGCTGCCTCAGTTGCAATCTCTCTGAGGTACTATTACTTGATTTAAAGGAGAAACAGCACACCGAAGAGGAGCAGCATTCTTATTCAGGAGAAACAGAATTGTCTTATTGCAGGTGCATATTCATTCCCCCAGGACTTATTGAAGCATTTCCTCTTCAATTCTATTCTCAGACTTTAAACATTATCCTCCATCCAGAATTCCCTGGTTATAAATACAATTCTCTTAACTGGCCAAAGCGAATCCGTTGCACTCTCTCCAGTTCCTCACCAAAGCTGTCTGAAGGGCAAATGCTCAGGCTGGCAAACCAGAGTGGGACTATTTTGGACATGAATCATCTGCAAAGGGTAAGTGAAATCTCAAAAAAGGAAAAACTGGAATGAATCAGACTTAAAACGACAGAACCGGTGAACTCTCCAAAGAGCTGAACTCTGTACCTAAGGTTTATATGCCTTTTAAACTAAAGCAGGAGATCAGAGAGACAAACAGGAAAAGTGTCCAAATTACATAAGCAACAAGGCTTCCTTCATTCCAAGAAAGGGTTCTCAGGACTTCATGGAATCTTATCTCTCCAACTATAAACAAATCCTAAGATAAGTAATATTCAAACCAGCTGTGACACAGTGCTGGGTTTCAATACACACTTCAGAGAAAGGACTTTTCCTCTAGCCCATAGCCAAATAAGGTACCAAGAGGCATAACAGCAAGAGCTGGAAGTCAGGTGCTACTAAACATCAAATCCAGCGTTACCACACAGTGCCAGTGTAACACTGGACAAAAATCTCACCCTTTGTCACCAAACTGAGTAGAAGTCCTGCTGTACATTTCAACAGGCTTTTCTTCAAAGCTCAATTTTCAAAATGTTGGCTAGATTTTGTCTCTTCTGGGATCCAAAGTCCCACATTTTTCTTCAGCAGAAGATCTAAGTACTTTCTGTTGAAGCTACAGAAACCTAACATACCTGATAATCAAATCTAAGATGTTTCTAACTAGACACCAAAAAGTGTCCAGGCATCTATAAAAATCATTCAACCTCTCAACATGATCATGAAGTTATGTGTGATTAACACTATGTATTTGTTACAAGCAAAAAAAATAAAGTTAAAATTATAAAAAAGCCCAAGTTTAATTTTCAAAAATAACTCATCTATTTAAAAAACTACTTGCAAGAAATTCAAGTTCCAACATGTCTAATTCACTTCTGAAGTGAAAATGCATGTAACTAAGCCAACAGGCACCTCAAATATTTTTACTCTTACTTTTTTCAGGTTCAGAAACCTACAAATCATGACAACATAAACTGTATCTCTATAGCTATTCATGTTTAATATTATATATGTAAAATATTTCACAGCAATGCAATGATACGTACTGATTGGCATCAAGCAGCAACACTTTGACCCCATTCACTATGCATTCTGTGTCCATTGGCAGCACGTGCACATACTGCTCTCTAACCCGAAGTTTGCTCTTCACCAGGTTGGCAGTTATCTGTAAGACAGTAGGGATTTAATATGGAATAGGAACAAAATCTAAAAAAAAGCTTTTTTTTTTTTATTTTAGAAGGCTCTCAAAGCCAGACTGTCAGGCTTAAGAGAAAGTATAATCAAGCCCTGGGTATAATCAAGCCTTTCAGGAGCATTTCACCTCTCAAAAAGCACACTGAAGAAAAGCTGTCTGAAAACAGCAAACTTTTAAAAGTCTGTCAACTGTTTATGGATTGGAATCAAAGAGGAAGCAAAAAAGGGGAAATAACATCTGTTACAAACAGTCAAGTGAAGATGAAGTGGACAGAGCCTTCTGAAGAAACAACTGAAGAAACTTCCAAGCCCTGGATCTTATCACCGAAGACTGCAGTCATCCCACACCTACTGGAAGGGCAACACGGAACACAAACATTCCAAGAGACTTGCAGAGTCAATCAGAATAGTTTTTGATACAGGTTCTCAATGGGTCGATTAGGCAAGGTGCCATATCATGCTATAAGTAAAGAGTTGGTTGGACATATGACAGCTGATGGCAGTCTTGGCCACCCAGCAGCCTGAAGGACAGGACACAGGACCAGACTAAAACAACTCCATTTACTGAATGTGGAGAAGAGACAGCTTAATGTGGAATCTAATTTCAGACTTACGTCACCTGAATAGAGTTACAGAGAAGTTGGAGCCAGATTCTTCTCCATGAGAAGAAGTTACAATCCCAAGTTTTAAAAAGGGACATTTCAATATTGAGTATTAGGAAAAAAAAATTCAGAGTGGTTAAGCACTGCAACAGGTTTCAAGGAGACAGAGTGGAATCTGTCCTATTTTCAAAATTTGACCAACGAAGGCTCTCTACAGTCTGATCTAACTTTGAAGTTAGATCAACAATGCACAAGAGATTGGACTACATGAGCTCTAGAGAGCCTTTTAAACCTGATTTTTTTCATGGTACCTAGACAGAGAAGTTTCACTCATCATAAGTCAAATCAGGATAAGTACCTCTTACAAGGGAAATTGAGATTCCCCATATGTATCCACTGTGCCTAACTGACCCAGCAAGGGAGTATGTGATCTACTATTTACTTTCATCAGTATAAAAGCAATTACAGTTTTAAATGGGTTTGGTAATATCATAGAATCACAGGATGCTTAGGGTTGGAAGGGACCTCAAAGCCCATCCAGTCCTAACCCTCTGCCACGGGCAGGGACACCTTCCACTACTCCAGGGCGTCCAAAGCCCCATCCAACCTGGCCTTGAACACTGCCAAGGATTCAGGGGCAGCCACAGCTTCTCTGGGCACCCTGTGCCAGGGCCTCACCACCCTCACAGAGAAGAATTTCTTCCTAATATCTAATCTAACTCTACTCTTGTTCAATTTAAAGCCATTACCCCTTCATCCTATCACTACACGCCCTCTTAAAAAGTCCCTTTCCAGCTTCCTTGTTGGCCCCTCTAGGTACTGCCAGGCTGCTATAAGGAATATAGCAATCTTCAAAAACCTTACCTTATTACAGTAGATTGGAAAAGTGAAGTTTTTTGTTAGCCCACAATAATGATCAGAATGAAAATGTGTAAGAAAGTAAGCTGTGCAGCCTTCGATTTCTCCATACTGGAAGGCATCAACTGTAAAACCAGTTCCTACAACAAAAAGGGAAGAGAAGCCAGTCAGTAAATAAGCATAGTTCAGAACCAGTTTCTAATTAAATTTTCCTTTTGTTCTTTTTTTCTCTCATCCAAATTAGAAGGGAACACAGTTACAATGCCTACAGTTGAAGGAGCCATTTAAAGAAAAGCATGGATTGCACATGTGTCTGTCACAAAGAAAGATTTTTCTCTTATTAAAATAAAAATTCTAAGGATTGTCCACATAGACTTCTACAGGCCTCCCAAATACCTGTTGTTCAGCTGTCATCCCACACAGATGGCAACTGGTTAAGTAAATAAAGAACATTTATCTGCATCCAGCTGGTATTTTTTAAGATTAACACAGATTAAAAATTTAATGCCAACATATTAACACAAATAAAACAGGTAACTACATCTTAACAAAAGGCATTTTGCAATAAAACCACGTTTTTTCAATTACTCTACATTTAATATTCCTCTCAAAACATGCTACCATATAATTATCAAGCAAGCAATCTGGGGTATTTGAATATATCTGCTGAAAAGAAATGTGACTGATTTGCTGTTGTAGGCTTTCAGTGAGGTGCTGTTTGTATAAAGATGCTGCATAAAAACAGCTGCAGAGAAAACCACCCTTCTCTCTGAAAATGTTTGTTTTTAAAATGCAAACATGCCAACAACAGTCCTTTTACATGGGATTATAGTTTCTTCACAGACTGACAGAACTGATTTACCTGGTAGTGTGCAAATATTTTTCATTTTATGTTAAGCAAATCTCCCAAATTTTCCAGGAGAACTAGGGATAGGAGTATTTGCAACTCAAAATTTAAAAATACAAAATCACAGCAGTCTGCTAATTAAAAATCACAAACCAAAAAATCACCAACTGTTTGAGAGGTACAAGATTCAAAACTTGAGGGAGGCTGACTTACACAAGGCCATAAGAATAGATACATATCATTAGCAGCATATTTAAATATACTCCCAATACAGCAGTAACAAAATTCAGAGCAGAAGTAATCTAGATAATAGCAAAGCAATTCTAAAATTGCATTGTAAGCACAGGAATCTACTCTTCAAATTTATTATATGTGGAAAAATGTCTCAGCCCATGAAAGCCATGACACTGGTGTAACCCCATGACTTACAGGTCAGCCTTCCAGTAGCAGCTTGGCACGTAGGATGACTAATATATTTCTATCTGGCTTCCTCAAATATCTACCTAATACTAAGACAGTCCTTCAGTGGTAAACAGAACTGTGAGGATTTGAAGCTTTTTAAGCCCCTGATCCATCATCCTGTATCTTACCCAAGTGCTTGAGGAGGTTCTGAGAAATTCTTGGCTGTTTCTTTGGTTAAATTCTTCTGCTTGGTTTCAGTTCTATGTTTTCACAGTTGTACTTCATATTTATAATACTCATGAATTTCAAATACAAACTTAAGACTTAATTTGTGTAACTTAGTATAAGGAAATAATTGCTATTGAGAGCTCCATTTTCAGGTACAACTGAACCAATGTGAAACTTGAAATTCAGGAATTAGGGGTAATATTAACAAGGGATATATTCAAAATTATTTAAGAAAGTAGATCCATCTTTTTGGTACTGCTTATATTTTCTACTTGCCAAAAACATGCAAAAGTCAGTCCTTAAAATCATTTTCCAGAGATAATGATTTCACTGCCCTTCACTGAGGAAGCCATTGTTGACTCCAGTTCTGCAATCAACCTTCTTCTGGAGATCTGCACCTACACAAGATTTTATCAACTTAGATGGAGTGAAGAAAATTCTTTATAAGCTGCATGCTGAATGGTTATGAAAAGTGAAGGTATTAAAGCCTAAAATTGGTGGGGGAAATACAACACTCAAGCCAAAACCAGTTAAACTCTACAAAAAGCAAGAGTCTTCTCTCACCTGGTATTTTCTTGTAGAAAGGGCAGTGTTTTTTTCTTGTTCCTTCACCTGTAGTAGACAAATCTTTCATTTTTTTTATCCACCTTCGTTGGCCACCAGAACTCACAGCTGAAAAGGTTCCATTTTTATTTGAACTTTCTGTAACTGCTTCTACATCTTCCACAGACCCTCCAGCTTTCCTTTTTTCCTGTCTGGGCCTCTTTCCATTGGGACTTACTGAACTTGGTATCTGCTTTTCCTCACTCAATTGAGCCTCTACTTTGCTCTCCTCTTTTACTTTGGGCTTTAACCCAAAGAAAACACCAATGTCCATTTGTTTGAGTTCTTTGGCAGAACTGGATTTGGCATTCATACTTGCTAAAGAAAGAGATGACACTGCTTTAGAGATGGGGCTGGGAAAGCACACAGCAGCTGTATTAAGATTTCCTTCTTTCTCTGCTACTGATGGCAAACTCTCTTGGTGAGCTGTGTTTTCAGTTGCATTAGCAGTCATTTTCTCTGTATTATTTAAAACATTACTTGGGTCCCTCACAGCATTAGTTTTATGCATCAGAAGAGATGTCTCTGTAAAACTCACATATGCAGAATCCAAAGCACCAATATCTTCTGCTTCTGTGTTATCTGCTTGAGCACCACAAGAAGTCAATTCTGGCTGTTCAACCTCCTTGCTATTAAAATGAAAAGATGACCCACTGGTTAGTGCCTTTTGCTGATTATTCACATTTGTTGAAGTACAGAACTTGAGGTTTGTGTGGTTCTCAGAAACAGTTTCCACACTATGATCCAGATGGTTCAATGTATTAACTTCCTCACAGTGATTTTTTTTAATTGCAAAACTTCCCATGGGACACTCACGCTGAGGCTCCTGCTGTAAAAGAAATCCATCAAATGTTTTAAGCGCCACAGAATTAGATTCCTCATCTTCAAGGTTCTGGACTTTGAATAATTTATTTTGTGATATTTTCACTTTCTTTTCTTCTTCCTCAGTTTCCTCTTCACTTTCCTCAAAAGTGCTCAGTGGAGAGTAAGAAATTTCACAGTCACTGAAGTCTGCTTTTGACTGCAGTAGACTTGGCTGATTTGTATCTTTCTGACTACATAGATCTTCTCCTGTTCCACTTTCTTGAGAGGATAGAAAGTCATAAAATTCAAATTTACAACTATTATCTGTGGTCTGGGTGAGTTGAAACGTCTGTTGAGGGTTTTCAACAACTGCAAAAGAGGAACTACTTTTGGTGGTTATATTTAGAGACTTCTTTTGTGATGAAGTCTGTACCATCAATGCACAGTCATCATTTAGGCCTCTTTTTACATTATTAGATGGTTTCTCATTCTGTGAGATTTCCTCTACATGACTTGGAGAAGAGTTGGGCTCTGCAGCAGTAGAACATGTCATCTTCCCATCCAAAGCATGTGTGGTAGAGTTTATTAGATAGTCTCCTGCCCTGCTTGCAGCCAGTAGAAAATGGCTGTAACGCTTGTAGTGGGATGGAATGGTGGAAGTGCACAGTAAACCATCAGCACACTCTGAAAACAGTTAAACAGAGAAATAACATCAATATCTTTACAAATATAGCCAGCATAATTATTACAATAAAAATCATAGTGACACACCATTCAAAAGCTTTTGCTTATAAATGCAGCTCTTGAAGGACAAGGCACAAGTAAAAAGCCATTCTCAAGCCACCAAGTCTTCTTGCCTTGAGCTGGCTAGAAATGCAAATACTTCCAAGCTAAAAAGAAACAGCTGTTGCTAATACCCAAATTAATACAGCCCTCTACCAACAAGAGTGCTTAACCCTGTTTCAGTACTGTGCTAATGTAATCATATGGCTTCTAGTTTCAAGTTGTCTCACAAAGCAGAGAGCTCAGAGTAGTACCAGAAAAGGCCAATAGACATGTTTCAAAACAAATCTCAGTTCTGCATCATCCTAAAATTCTATTTCAAATTGTCTGCTAGGATACACATAAATGAAAATAAACAGTCATGTCTTACATGAAAAAAGTGTTCAGATGACCCCCACCCAAAAAAAAAAAAAAATTAAATCTGTGACCGTTCCCTACACCTTTATTTGAGAGCTTCCTAACCTAACTTTCTATGATTTTAAGATGAACCAGTCAGGATTTTTCACCTGTTAATTATGGGAGTAAGGGATGGAAATGAGGTCTTAAAGCACCTGTCTTAAAGCCACTGACAAGTTTATGGTTAAAGGCCTTCCATACTGTTGTTCTGAAGAAGAAACATTAAGGAAAGTTATAGAAGAAGGAAAGTGACTGTATTACCAAAACAGCCTTTAATCAAATTTCCTGACTATAAGCTCTCTATTTTTCAAAAGCTATGAAGTGTATTAAGAATATAAGTTGGATATACATACGCATTTGCTCAGACATGGTATTTCCCCACATGAAAACAGCAATTGGAATGAATCGGTTTTATTCCTCTGGTACAGAAGTCAAAACAAAACTGTTATCTTATGATATCTAAATGTTCATGTATAATTCTTTATAAAACTTCTAAAGCATACTTCATCTGGGGGTAATGTTTCAAGTGATTTAGCCTAACTGATTGATTTCAGCTTCCAACTATTCAGAGACAACTGGATAAGTCACATAGCAACATGAAGACAGAGTAATAAAATTTATACCCAAGGAGAAAGGAATTTAGTGTGAAAAGTGGCAGCCTCTTAATTGAAGGAGGATTTTTTTCCTGAAACCAACTTAGTAACTGAAGAGGTTCCATTATTTCAAGATGGTTAATTAGGCACCTTCAATTTGGGTTTGACTCGATTATCTCGAGGTCACTTCCAACCCTTACAATTCTGTGATTCTTCAAAGAACCATTAAAGCTAGAGCTTAATAAGTAAGCACAAATCTTTTTAGTTATTCTACAAAGCTCTTAGATTCTGAGATTTTCATGTTTTAAAAAAAAAACCACCCAAAAATGTCATACAAAAATAGCAGTTAAGTGATTAGTAATAACATTCTAAACACTATACCAACTACAATCTCAGATTTTGAAACTAAACATGAAAACAAGTGTTTATAGCAACAATACGTGAGAAGCCTTTAATTTTTCTCTGAAGGCTTCTTACTCCATTCATACCTTTTTCAATGCATCCTGGAGTATCCAAGCATTCAGCAACATGCCATCGAGGTGTCTGGACCAATAGCAAGGAGAAAGGCATCTGGCAGCTCGGACAGTAACCATCATGAACTGGTTTTGCATTTGGGGAGCTCTGTTCCGTCAGGTTGTTCACACTTTCCTGGGAGTGCACGCTACTGTCATCTTTACATTGATCTACATCCTCATTTGGCCTTGATGTCTGCTTAGCTTTCTGAGGTGTAGCAGTTTTTTCTACGGATTTTTTACTCCCATTTCTCTTTCTTTTTGGCCTGCACTTGCCATCACTTACTCTCCGCACAGGTGGCGCGATGCTCTCTGAACTACTCTGACTCTTTTTCTTCCTAATGGATCTGTACTCCCAAATGTCCTCTTCCAATAAAGCATCTTCAGACATGGCAACAGATGAAATATTCTCCTTGCTTTTAAGCACCGGGTCACAAATCTACCTTTCCTCCCACTAATGCGCTTTCTCTTCCCTCCCCCCTTCAGTACCTGAAGAAAAGCAGCCGAACTCCATTCTAAAAAAGCATCACTAGGCCACACACCAAACAGCAGTCCATGGCAGGCCAGAAGCATGGTGGATCCTACCCAAAAAGTAACTCAATGGTCGGCCCCTTGGGTATTTGTAATTACTCCTGCTAAACAAAACCCGAGTCCGCGAGATGTAGAAGGGCTCGCAGCGCGAGCCATGACCTAACGCGGCCTTGGAAGGTGAAGCCCAATTAGCCCCGCTCCCGGACCGCCACCCCGCCGTCCCTGGTCTGGAAGATTTTAAAAGAGGACGAAGCGCTCAGCTAAGGGATCGCTGCTGGGAGTCACCACACGGCCAAGGCCGACACCGGCGCTGCCAGAAGGGGCCGCGCACCCCGCCGCGGGTACCGAGGGCCGCTGCGTCCCCACTGCGTTCCCGTCGCCGACACTGAGGGCTGCTGCGTCCCTCCTGCCT